>JAKUCV010007455.1:0-18293 GCA_028386065.3 Turnera subulata | reverse complement strand
TGTTGTTGGGCCATTGGGCCAGTTTCGTTTTTATTGATGTTATTGACGTTGGGCCGTAGAGCCATATTGTAGTATATATTTTTGGGCCGTTGGGCCGAGTTTATGTTGTCCACACTGTATGCTTGGGTTTATTGGGTTGGGTTGTCACAGTTCCGGCACGTGTTTACTGTGTACGGTAAATACGGGTCGGGGCGTTTCAAAAAGAACAATTATATAACAACATAATTATATATTTTCAGAAATATTAACTATGTAATGTATATATTTATTTCCAGAAAAATATCCCTTTTCGTTTTTATTTATTATTTTTTTTCCAGAATATAATTATGTATTTATATATACTATTATTTCTTCTTTTTCTTTCTTTTCTTCTTTTTTTTTTAAACTGGACTGGGCCATGAACAGTGAGCCCATGCCAGCTCAGCACCAGAAATAGCCCAACAGAAATTCAACCATTAAGCCCAAGTCCACTGGGTCCAGGCCTGCTGGTCCAAGTCATCAGGCCCAAGCCCAAGACTCGAGCCCAGCTGTCGTGACCCATGACCATAACCCACAAGATTTCGGGTTAGCTAACTGGGTCGTCTCCTACCCGCGGGTCTGCTCACCTAGCAGCGGCGGCGGCGACACGCGAGGAGGCACGGGCGGTGACGAAGGGCGACGGCGACGCAAGGCGTCGGGTCGGCTGCTGATGCAGGTGCTGGAAGCGTCGACGGCCGGTTGTCGTCCCGTCGGATCTGCTTCACGCGAGGACGGAGGCATGGCGACGGTCGTCCCTGCGGTTGCAGTGGCAAACGGGGAGAAGAGTGGAGGAGGAGAGGCGGCGCGGCATGAAGGGGGAGGAGTTCGGGTTGTCGCGTCGGCCTCCAAATGACGGTGGCGGCTAGCAGCGGTCGGCGTCGCGGGGGAGAGGAAAAAGAGATGGTGGTGGCGTCGAGGTGGTGTTGGTCTCGGGCTTCTTGTGGACGGGCGGAAGGGAGGAGGAGAAAATTTGATGGTGGTAGTGGTGGTGGTTGGCTCGGTGGTGTTCACGGCATGGCTCGGTAATGGTGTTTGTGTGTGTGTTTATAGTTGTTATTTGTTTGTTTTTTTTGTTTTCCTTTGCAGGTGAAAATTGGCAGTGGAAAGCAAAGTTGGTGTTGCAGGAGAAGGGTGCTGCAGGAAGAGAAAATGCAGAGTCACGGGAAAAAGGAAGGAAAATCACAGGCTACACAGGGCGTCACGGGCAGCACAGGTAAGAGGCGGCTCCACTATGCAGGGCCGTGTCCAATTCGGACCAGAAAATAACTGATACCCCCTTAGTTATTTTCCGGTGTGATTTTTCTGAGAATTCCGGGACCCGAAAAATACCAACTTAGGTCCGAAAAATCCACGGAAAAATCACGAGCGCGGGAAAAGCCTCGGTTACGAAAAACAACGCCCGATTTACCTTGAATTAATTACCCAAGATTAATTCTACAGTAAATCACGGTAGAAAGACTTAAACAGTCCCGACAAAAATCAGAATTTTTACCCGGGCTGTTACAGAAGGATGTTGAACCGGGTCCTGAAAGCCGATACCGATTCATCTGGCCCTTGCTGCACTTCCAGAAACTGCTTTTTCTGCCCCTCTAGAAAACCAACAGTGAGAAACTCCTTGTAGAATTTCTCCTTGAAATCCTCCCAAGGCATCTCCACCGGCCTCGGTAGGTTGGCCACAAGTTCCTGCCACCATGTCAATGCATATCCGGTGAACTTGTGTGCCGCAAAACGAGCCCTGTGCTCAGGTGCACAAGTGAACTTCTCCAGAACATTCTCCACCTGGCGGAACCAATCATCAAACTCCTTGGCTTCGCCCTCCTCACCAGAGAATTCCTTAACCGCTGACTTATCCATGTGCTTATACCCGCTCTCCAAACCACCTGCCGCAGCAGGTGCTACCGATTGGGCACCCTGCTGCTGCTGAAACTCCTGGAATTGTTGCCACTGCAAAAAGGCCTAATACTGCTGGAACGCTGGGTCCACAACAGGTGGTACGGGTGGCACTACATTCTGTTCTCCTCCACCTGCAGCATTATTCCCCGATGCATTATTGTTCCCCTGTCCAATGGGAACCTGCATCACTGACATGTTGTCGGAGACATAAGTAGCGGAGTCATCCTCAGCATTGTGCTGCCCCTGGTGATCCATATCAACGCCTATATGAATGCAAATGGGTCAAAAACACTTTTAAAGTTATAAATCCGGAAACAGGCTTAAACAGAAATCACTTTGAAAACAAAGTTTAAAACACTTTTGAAAACCAAGGATCTGAAACCTGGCTCCGCTACCAAGCTGAAACAACCGTTCCCAATTTATCATTAAATATGTTAAAATAGTAAGAATTGACCAAAATACCCCTGAACCCGGGTAACGTCAACCAATGCCAAAACATTATCCATAAACCTTAACTGGAAATATTAATAAACTAAGATGTCATAAAGATCAAGTGTAAACCGGCTTATCAAGCCATAAATCAACCCGGCAAACAGCCGAAACAACATCAAGTATCAAACCCCGGCAACCCGCCGACAATGTAATCAAAATCAGGAATGACATCTCAACAAAATCCAATGCAGCGGAAAGTAAAGATAAAATAAAAACAAGAAAAGAAAATTATATGCATGTCGGCTCTATGGATCCAACCGGGAGATGAAGCATAGCTACCTGCTGGGATATCCACGTCCGTACTCCAGAAAGGAAGAGAGAGAGACAACACGCTAACTAAGAGTCTGAAAAACAACGGTGGCGATTATGTGAGTCGCCTACTCAGTGAGCAGTATAAATCTAGTTATGTAGGTGTGCAAAGCAAGCTCGAAAGGAGAGTAGAGAAACAAGCACAAGTAAGCAAACACACAATAACCAGTACTAACATGCCAACAACATATAAGCAAACAGTTTATGTTTTACATCTGTTTGTGTGTTAAATTTTATTATCATATTTATTATTCAGGGACCCCTAGTGTGTGCGTCGAGCTCGGTCTCGTCTCATGAGACAACTAGGACGTAAGCCCAATATAAACAGGCATATAGCCCAAATATAACCATAGAGAGAGAGAGAGATACAGAGAGAAAGAGGGAGGTAGAAAGGGGGAGGTAGAAGGAGGGAGGTAGAACCGGTCATCACAGACCCATATGCTAAACCGAATATACCATGCTATCCTGCATGCAATCCCGAGGGGTATCACTTCCCGCTCGAACCAACCGGTCATCAGCACATAGTAGTACATCTTTTATAGTATATCATTCTTATTCATACTTAAGAGTTTATGTGTGCCAAAAGTTATGGTTTAACAGGGTTGTGTGAATTATTAACTTAAACAAGCATCCGGGTTTTCAACCCACAGTACATCACACAGATCACCTAAACCACACCACATGTTATATCCCATAGCAATTTAAAGTCATACTCATCCGGCAAATAGTAACACATAGGCACACAATACAGATCATGGCATGTTAGCAAACAAGGCATGCAACTCAGACAAACCAAACCAACAAGCACATGCATACAAACATAAAAAGACTTATAAAGTCACCTCAACGACGATTATCCTGTGGAGCTTTCCCCAAGACAGATCCCCCAGCTCCCGAGGTATTACCCGTGCCTGAATACCGGCACACACAACAATTACAAATCAATTATAGCAAACCGTGCATGCATGATACCTTTATGCTCAACTGAGTAAAACCCGACCCAAACTACCCGGTTATGCAATTTCAGGGTCTAAGCCCAACAGGGTATATCTCCTCACCAACTACTCCCAAGAGACAAGGACCTAAGGTTAACTGGGCTTAAGCCCACCTAAGTTCAAAAATGATTCCTGGGCCTAAAGCCCACTTCCTTAAGTCCGCAATAAAACCAATTTATGAATTTGGGCTTAGAGCCCATTCCTTAAAGTCACTACCTAACCATTTATGCCATTGGGCCTCAAGCCCATTCCTTAAAGTCACTACCTAACCATTTATGCCATTGGGCCTCAAGCCCATATCTTAAGGTCCATCAAAGTCTCAAGGTCTTTAAAGTTGGTTAGTTGGGCCTGGGCCCGATTTTTCCTAAATACCGTTCTAAGGTGATTCCCGAGCCCAAATGTCCCCGGCCTATGGTTCTACCCGTGTCGGTAAATTTTCGGCCACACATACTCCCTCCCCGCTCACGGTTTCCACTAAACTCATAATAATCATTATGTACATTCCCACAAAATATCCCATGAATTATGTACAAAGCCACAACCGAGACTTAACCGAGAAATGCCGTATATGGCTGAGGAAGGAATTCTGTCCACCGGAATGCACCCGAGTCCTTGCCAGAAAATCCCAGAGCCTCGCCGGATTCCAGTCAACCTCGCCGGAAAACCCCCAAAAACTGCCACAATCCAACAACAACAACATTCACTCCAAAACCCACTGCAGGCAACATCACGAATTAAAGAAAAAGGACGGACAGATTAGATTTTTACCCGAAACACTCGCTGCCCAAATTCGGATCCACAGAGCCCCTTGAACAGATCTGCCGGCCAACAGCAGCAACCCACACAGACCCGAACACCACCAAAACACAAACACCAAAACTCGACCAACCTAACACCCACAACAAACGCCGGCCACCACTACACACAGCCAACCACCAAAGACAAACCCAAATCGGGTTAGCACAGCAACCTCAACACGAGAAGGAAAAAGAAGAGAAGAAAGGTGCGTGTGGCTTACCGGCGAACAATGGATGCGGTGGGGGCTATGTCCGTGCACACAGGCTCCTCGTCTCGCACAACCCTCCCTCCCACACGCGAGGGCGACAGCGAAGAGCACAAGAACGAGCACGCGAGGAAGCAAGGCCAGCGGTTCACCGATGACTCGAAGCAGGCGGCGGCGGCTCGTTGTGGACCCATCCTCGATGCCGCGTAGAGGAACAATTCGGGGCGGCGGCAGCGTCGTGAGAGAGAGAGAAATCAAAAGAAAGAAAATGAAGCCAAGAGAGAGAGAGAGGGAATTGGGGTAGGATAACGATTTGGGGAAAGAGGAAATGTAAGAGAGGGGAAGCGAAAGAGGGAGAGAGAGAGAGAGAGAGGAAGAGAGGTGCCGTCGGGAGGTAGAGAGGAGAGGAGAGATAAGAAGAAAGAAAATAAAGAAGAGAGGAGATGAGGGTTAGGGTTTTTAACCCACCTAGCCAAAATGATGTTGTTTTGGAAGCGTGCTGTCATTGTCAAATTATTGGGGCGGAGTATTGGCTACAAGACTCTGTGTGCTCGTCTGCAGACTTTGTGGAAACCACGGGGTGCTTTACGGGTCATTGATTTGGACAAGGAGTTTTTTGCTATTCGGTTCGAGAATGAGGATGACTATATGCACGGGGTGGCCGATGGGCCATGGCAGATTATGAATTATATTTTGACGGTGTAGCCATGGGCATCTTTGTTTCGGGCTTCAAAAGGTCAGGTTTCAAAGGCAGTGGTTTGGGTTCGTTTTCTTGATTTCCCTTTGTCTTGGTATGATAAAAATGTTCTTCTTGCACTGGGTAATCTAGTTGGTTCGACCATTAAGATTGACGAGAACAACTTGAAATCCCAGCGAGGTAAATTTGCACGAGTTGCAGTTGAGGTGGATTTACAAAAACCTCTTAAGGGTATTGTGGAGGTAGAGGATGAGGAGTTTCTGGTGGTGTATGAGGGCCTCCCCACTATCTATTACGAATGTGGCAGTATCTTGCATAGTTTGGCTTCTTTCCCAACTCGTGCGGCACGGGAAAAGGAGGGAGCAATTGCCTCACTACGGGTGGCGACTACTGGTGTGGCAATGGAGAATGGTGACTCCTCTGGTCAGGCTCCAAAGACAGCCGGGGAATGGATGAATGCCCTTCCTAATTTTCGCCAACGTGCATGGAATGAGACGGGGAACAGTGGTAGTCATGTTGGTTCAGGAGGGTCTGGATTGCGATTTGCGTTTCTTCCCCGTGGAAGAGCTCGTGAAGGTTGCTCATGCTCATGGGCCTATCCAATCTGTTGTGTCTCAGCCCAGTCGCTCAGGTCCAAGGGCGATGGAGGTACCTGCAGGCACTAATAGGAAAGGTAAAGGGGTTCAATCATTTGGATCGTCTAGTGCAGTTACTATTAGGAATCCCAATACTGAGTCGGGCCCTATTGCTACTTCAGTCACTCCTAGTTCCTCAACTGGGTCTCAAAGGCCATATGTTTCCTTTAATTCCCCTTCTGTTCCACTTCGTTCTACTGCTTCTCTGGCTGTTCCTTCCTCGCTGCCCCCTGGAGGTTCCTCCATGACCAGAAAAGCTCACTCTGCCTCTACCCTTCTCTTCCAATCTCATAAATTTGTCTTTCCGGTAGAGCTACAGGAGCATGTTATTTCTGAGGCTCTCTTCCAAGGCTCAAACAGAGTCCCTATTACTAGTCCCACGAGTAGTTCCAAGAAGGTAGAGGCTCATGCTGTGCCATCGGATCTCAATTTGGTCTCTCAGGTTGGCAAATAGGGTGCTTCTAAGTCACCTATAGTATTGCCTTTAAAGAAGCCACCATTAAAGGTAGCCGGGTTGAGGAAGAAAACTTTGAAGGATGTTTAGGTGTCTTCGAATTTGCTCTCTGCAGTCTCGGTTCATTCGAAAACGGATGATCAGATTGAGGTATAAGTTCCTTTGATTTTTTCTTTTTTCCTATCTAATTTAATGATTAGAGTCCTTTGTTGGAATTGTCGGGGTGTCAGTAGAGATAATTTGCAGCTTATTGTGAAAGATTTAGTTAGGCAACATCGGGTGTCGGTGTTGGTGTTAACCGAGACACGGCTTAGTGGTAGGAGGGGCTGATTCGGTGATTAGGCGGTTGGGTTTTTCGCATTCACATCCGGTGGAGGCAATGGGATTCTCTGGTGGTATATGGGTGCTGTGGAAAAATTCTATGCAGGTGATATTTCTCTATGAACACATATAGTTTATCCATGTGCAAGTCAAGGGTAAGGGCCGGGTTTTCTTCTTTACGGCTGTTTATGGCAGCTCGAAGCCGTCTATCCGACGCTTCTTGTGGGCTAGTCTATGTATTCTTGTTGTTCTCTGCACCAGTCCATGGCTGATTGCTGGGGACTTTAATGCCATTCTTTCTGCAGATGAGATTAGGGGTATCACTGTATCAACATGGCATGGATGTCGGCGTTTCCATGGTTTTTTGGACGTGTGTCAGCTCATGGATTTGTGCTATGTTGGCCCCTAGTTTACTTGGAGGCGGGGCCTTGTTTGGGTTAGATTTGATCGGGCTCTTGGCAATCAACAATGGGTATGGGATTGACCGAACACTAAGATTTATCATCTTCCTTTAGTTGCTTCAGAACATCGTCCAGTGCTTGTTGATTTTGGTCGTCATGTGGGTGATCCTGTTCGGCATGTAGTGGGGGATTCGCACAGGTTTTTGTTTCAGGCTGCATGGTTGTGACATCCTGATTTCCAGGAGTTTGTTTGTACAGCATAGAGGGGGTCTTGTGCGTGTAGATGATGTTCTTTCGGCCTTGACCCCTATGTTGAGACATTGGCATGAGAATGTATTTGGTAGCATCACTAAACGTAATGGGCTTTTGTTACGGTGGTTGGCGGGTATACAACGCTCGTTGGAAGTGCGTCACTCTGATTTTCTTATTGATTTGGAACAACAATTGCAACAGGAATATTTGGAAGTCTTATGTCAGGAGGAATTACTTTGGTATCAAAAAGCTCGGACTCAGTAGATTGCTGATGGGGATAGGAATACCGCCTTTTATCATGCAAAATTTTTAAACCTGAGACAGAGCAATCGTGTGGTTGCCTTGAAGGATAGTTTGGATAGGTGGTGTACTGATCCTCAGGGTTTGCAACAAATGGCGGTTTCGTTTTATACGAATTTATTCACGGATGATAGTGTGGCTTTGGCTCAATTTCCACTCTCGGGCCGTTTTCCTCAACTCCCAAATGCTTCCTTGCAGCTGTTGGGTTTGGGATTGTCTAGTGAGGAAATTAAGCAGGCTTTATTTGATATTGGTGAGTTGAAGGCACCGAGGCCGGATGGTTTTCATGCTCTTTTTTTCAAACAGAATTGGAGTGTTGTGGGCGAGGTTGTAACATTGTTTGTGCAGCAAGCTTTTCTGGGGGAGAGCTGGTCGACCTCGTTGAATGAAACAAACCTAGTGCTAATTCCAAAAATAGAGCAACCGGAATATATGTCTCAGTTTTGGCCTATCGGATTGTGTAATGTGTTGTATAAGGTCCTCACCAAAGCTATTATTAATCATTTGAAACCTTTGTTGCACACTTTGATTGCACCTACTCAGTGTAGTTTTATTCTGGGTAGGCACATAATGGACAATGTTATCATTGCTTAGGAGGTGATGCATTCCATGCGGACTAGAAGAGCTCAACCTGGGATGGTGGCAATTAAAATTAATCTTGAGAAGGCCTATAACCGGTTGCGTTGGAGCTTTATACAGGACATTCTTGAGGATGTTGGCTTCCCTACAACTCTGGTTGCTGCTATTATGCGCTGTATTTCTAATATAGTTATGCGTATTATATGGAATGGGAGCCTTACGAGTCCTTTCCTACCTCCTGTGGGGTCCGACAAGAGGACCCTATATCTCCTTATCTTTATGTTCTGTGTCTAGAACGACTTAGTTAGTTAATTAATGCAATGGTGTCTGAGGGGCAGTGGAAACCCATTTATTTACATCTATCTGGCCCTGCTTTATCACATATTTTCTTTGAGGATGATATGATGCTATTTGCAGAGGCTAGTGTTGATCAGATTCCAGTAATTCGGGATGTCCTGTAAACTTTTTGTGATGCTTCCGGTCAGAAGGTTAGTGCCTCCAAAACTCAGATGCTTTTCTCGAAGTGTGTGCCGGAGGAGGAGGTGGATTCTTTCTTTACTGGTTTGGGTTTTTCTGTAACACATGATCTTGGGAGATATCTAAGGGTACCTTTTATTCATGGTCGGGTTAGGCGTAATACTTATCATCGGGTACTGGAGACGGTGAATAGCCGTTTATCGGGTTAGCAAGGCCATTTCTTATCTCTGTCTAGCCGGCTTACTCTGGCATAATCAATCTTATCTGCTTTGCCTGTTTTTACTATACAGACTGCCCGTCTCCCGAAGGCGCTTGTTTCGGCACTGGAACAAAAAACCCGGGCATTCTTATAGGGGTCCTCTACTCAGAATAGGAAGATCCACCTTGCCTCTTGGGATTTGGTATGCACTACTAAATTCCACGGGGGTTTGGGGCTGCGACATCTTGAGGTGCAAGATCAAGCCTTGTTGGCTAAACTAGCATGGGGTTTACTTTCTTCCCCTGATGCTTTGTGGGTTCGTGTTTTAAGGGGGGAAGTATTTGCAGGGTGCGTTTCTACCCCAAGAAGCCTCATCTGCACACAATATGTCATCACTTTGGCGTGGCATCATGCATTATTGGCCGGTGATTCGTGACGGGATTGAGCGGTTAGTTGGTGATGGAAGAAGGGTTCGGTTTTGGAGCGATCCTTGGGTTGAGGACACTGATGTGCTGAAAAATTTGGCTCTAGCTCCCATCCTTATTGAGGCATTGGAAGCACGTGTCGTTGAGTATATCTTGTCGTCCGGGGGTTGGGATTGGTCTTCCTTTCAGCATCTATTGCCCCATGAGATTTGCCTACGGATTGTTGGTATAAAACCCCCTAATGCTCATGCGGGGGCTGACTCTGTGTATTGGAAGCATACTGCCTCCGGATGTTTCTTTACAAGCTCTGCCTATCATGTGTTGGTATCGACTGTGGCCTCTTCTGTTAATTCAAAGAGATTATGGCCGATTATTTGGCATTGGCAAGGGTCCCAACGGATACGTACCTTTCTATGGCTCTTGGCGCATGAAGTGATTTTAACAAATTCTCGCAGGTGCCAACGCCACTTATGTCCCAGCCCTCTCTGTCCTTGCTGCGGGATCGAGGTGGAGACATGTTTACATGTCATGCATGACTGCTCCCTGGCGCGGGATGTTTGGGAAGGGGTTCGGCCTCTCCTCCCTCTCGGTTTTTATAATTTCACTTGCATACGACAATGGCTTCTCTTCAATTAGTCTTTGGCTCACCAGGTGTATGATGCGATCTCGTGGGGCCTGTGGTTTGGTGTCACATGCTGGAAGCTCTGGTACTGGCGTAATGATTTGGTTTTTGGGTCGGAGAGAGCCCCTTTCACTCCAAAGGCTACTATCTTGTCTTTTTGCAAAGAGGTTTTGATAGCTGTGATGAAACCTGAGTGTGCGCGGCTTGGTCATCTGTCACGAGCTGCTGTTTCTGGGTCTAAGTGGAGTGCTCCTATCCCGGGTTGGGTTAAACTCAACTGTGATGGTGTGGTTTCAGTCCCTGGCCGCGTGGCGGCTGCTGGTGGTATGCTATGTGGTGCTGCTGGTGTGTGGATTCGGGGTTTTGTTTTACACATCGGTCGGTGCTCTGTGTTTAATGCTGAGCTTTGGGGGTTGTTTGTGGGCTTACAAATGGCCTTTGAGTTGGGGTTCCGGCAAGTAGAGGTGGAGGTTGATTCTCTGGATATTGTTCGTGAGCTGACGCGGCCTATGCCTCGCCCTCGCCGGGGCTGTGCTCTTTTCGGTGCCGTTTAGGAGCTTCTCTCTAGATCTTGGTCTGTTCGTCTAGCTCACATTCTTCATGAATCAAATTGCTGTGCGGATTGGTTGGCCAAATATGCTTTTCGATTCCCCTTGGCGTCACTACTTTGCATGAGGTTCCTACAGGTTGCCTTAGTGTGATCTTGTCTGATTTGCAGGATGCAGGGGTCTCTCCTTGTAATGTAGTATAAGGTTCTATTGTATTTTCTGCATTCACTCAAAAAAAAAAAAAGAAAAGTATTGGAGGAAATCTAAGCAAAACTTCGTGAACATGCAATGCCACTAGATACCTGTTGCCTGTTGGGCTTCCCGTTTTGTCTACATGTTGTCTTCAGCATTTACAAAAAGTTTAGGGGTATCAATGGCCCTGAATATCTATCTTTAAACTGGTTAAAATATCATCAAGTTGGGTATGTAAAATGGTAACTCCCCTGTCAAAAGAATATGCTAATTGGGCTAGAGCATTAGCACAATGATTACAGTCCTTATATACATGATTCAAAATAACTTCCCACTCTCTACTCAAGATCTCTCTAATGTCACAGACCAGAAAAGGCATGAACGCACAGTTCTCATCTCCATTGTCAAAAAGATCAACCACCACCTGGGAGTTCACCTCCGCCTTAATATGTCTAAACCCGCGATTATAGTTTCCCATAACACATTCCGCGGAAATAGAATTTACGGTGATCAACTTTGCCCTTATGTGATTAAATACTACATGAGACTCCCAAAGACCATAAATAAAATAATAAAGAGGATGCAAAAAATTTAAGTCGCGATAGATTTATAATAGTATTAATGTTGAGCCTATTTAATTCAGCCCATAGCTTTTGGTAACAATAGTTATATCCTAAACAATAGGGCAAGAACTGAATTCATTGTATCTTCATTTTGAATTTATATGGATATACAAATACAAATTTTCAGCTTCAGAAGAACTCATACTAACTTCAACTTTGTGTGAATCCATCGGCTTCATTACTTTTTTCCTCCCTGAATTTTTGGTCAAACTAGGATCACCCCCTGAAAAAAAAAAACCGGTTTTCGACCCCCTAAACTTTTAAATTTCGTAGTTTACCATGGTTATCAAACACGGCCCGGCCCGGCCGGTTGAACCGGGTTAACCGCGAACCCGGGGACAAATCAGCTTTTTTACCCCTCCGGTTTGTACCCTCTAAAAAACCGGACAGGTTATGATGATTTCTCCGGGTGTTCCGGTTTTGTTGACCCGTCTCCGGTTTTTTCCGGGTTAAAAGTCAACGATTTCGAGAAATTTCTTGGTCAGATCATAATCAGACCTTTGGTTGGATCTTTATGTAAAAATTTGCATATTTTTACTACTATTCCTAATACCGGTCAGACCCGGTTGGACCCCGGTTAGACCTCTAAAACCACTACCCGGCCACTGAAACGGGTCAATGGCCGGGCCGGGTTTAATAACCTTGCAGTTTACCACTTATGGTTGAACCGATTCCAACTCCGTTTACTCTCTTAATGGAACTTATGGATTTTGGACACGTGACTGGACCGTTAGATTTGTGACCCCTATTTTTTTTTTCTCCTCCTCACACGTGATTTTTTTTTTACTTCTTTTCTTTTTCTTTCTCTTTTCTTATTCTTCACCCCCACTTTTTTTTCTTCTTCTTTTCTTTTTTTTTTCTTTCTTCCTTCCTCCTTTTTCTTCTTCTTCTTCTTCTTTCTCTCTCTTTTTTTTTCTTCTTCACCGACGTTTATCTTTTTTCTTTTTCTTCCTTCCTTCCTTTTTTTTTTCTTTTTCTTCTTCTTCACCGGCGTTTCTCCATTTTCTTTTTCTTTCTTCCTTTTTTCTTCTCTCCTCCTCCTCCTTCTCTCCGCCCATACCTTCCATCCACTACTGCTCCTACAACGAACCCCCACATCTCGGCCTCCCCCTCAGCGCGCACGGCACCACCACGTCGCCGACCGACACCAGCATCGGCCTCCCCCCCTCTCTCTCTCTCTCTATATATATATATATATCTTCAGACCAATGCTCACCTCGGTGAGCTTGTCGGCAGTGGCGCGGGGACGAGCGGCAACAACACAGGCGAAATGCGGCGGAAAAAGACGCAGGCGACGCAGGAGACGACGAGGCTGGCGGCTGTCTGTAGGGTGGAGGTGTGGCGGCGACGAACAAGAGAGGAAGGCAGGCTCGCTTCGTAGGAGTGCAAGTCCCTTCACGGCGGCTGCTTGGACGGGACGGCTGGTGCAAGGTGAGCGACGAGGAGGAGGCGCGAGCACGGGCAGCACGGGGAGGAGACGTCATGGCTGCTGTTGGTTGCAGCGATGTGGCCGGCGACGACGACGCGGTGTGTCGCAGCAGCAGCAACCCAGCGGCTTGCTTCGGCTTGCCTCGTCAGGACCGCGGCGACGTCACGTCCTGCAGAGACGAGAAGGAAGGGAGGAAGGAGGAGAATAGGTGGCGGCGGTGTGAGGCTAGGGTGGTGACGGTCTCGTGAGGTGGTGGATCGGGTTGGGGGTGGTGCACGGTGAAGGAGAAAAAGAAAAAGGGAAAAGAAAAAGAAAGGGAAGAGGGTGACGGGTGATGGTTTGTTGTGTTGTTTTTTTTTTTTATTCCTTTGGTTTGATTTTGCAAAGAACAAGAAAGGTACGGGGCTGTTGGTTTTTTTGTAGCAATTTTTTTCTATGAAATAAATATTTTATTTTTTTGTTTTACATAAAAAATAATAATCATTTGATGGTTTTTCTTTTTTTATATTTTTATAATTTTTTCTAAGAATTAAAATGGAAAAAGAATCGAACGGTATTGATCTTGCCACGTGTCGATCTTCCGTGCAATCCATTAAATCAACTAACTCAAACTTAAAAACCCTAACGGAGAGGGGGTAAAATGAGGAATTGCAAAGTTTAGGGGGTCGAAAACCGGTTTTTTTTTTTTCAGGGGGTGATCCTAGTTTGACCGAAAGTACAAAGGGATAAAAAGTAATGAAGCCTGAATCCATCTATATTATTGACAAAATTGCTTCGGACTATATAGTGTCAAGAGACACCTTTTTTTTGGTTGATAAAAGTTTAGGTTGAGGGGAGACTCCCCCAGTCCAGGGCCAGGAGCAAACCACCGGGCCTAGCGAGCGCTTACAGTGGTATTTATAAATTACCCACCAAAAGGGACGGTCGGTAGGGTTCGAACTCTCAACCTAATAAATTACTTACCATAGATCCACTTTCGAGACTCATCCGTGACAAAATTAATTGGCCGCTAAGAATCCCGGCGAACACACTTTTTAGAACAAATCAAATCTTTGAAAAAATTTGAAATGTTTTACTTGTACAAAAATATTGAATTCATCTATTTTTAATTATTATTTATGAACCATGTTCCTTAACAAAAAAATATAATATCAATCCTTGTTTTTTTTTTAAATTTTTTCCCCTTATTTTTTTTCATATAGATCTTTATAATTTCATTATAAGCTAGTGAATATTATAAAAGGAAATACGAGAATATAGTTTTGCAAATTAATAAAAATCATTAAATCCTTTTTTAAAGAAATTATTTTAGCAGCCTTGGTGCAGAGTTTCTCCTTCCTCGGGCTTCGAGACGTTGCAGGTTGAAGATTACCTCGGATATGCTTCCACTTCAACACGAAGTTGTCCAAAGCCCGAGTCCTAGGCTTTATTTAAACGCACAGAAAGTCCCAATAAATCCCAATGGGTGCGGATTGCGGAAAAAGATCCAATATTTTCTTTACCTCTTTTAACAATCTCCCCAAAGGTGTCTGTCCGCTTCGCTAAATCCGATCCGATGATCAAATAAGTTTCAGTGAGTTCCGCTTCTTATCCACTCAAGAAGTCTCAGGATCGAAAGGGTTTCCTCATCCTGGTTTTAGTGTTACATTTTCCCATTTCAAAAATATTCCTAGGCATTGCACTGTTCGTCTGTTGATGACACTGACATTAACACATTATTGATTTTTTCTTTTGATACTCAATAATGATAATTGAGGCTTGCTTGGTTGGGAAAGGAGGTTTAATTGGCTGATATCCTTTTAAGGGGAAGTATCTGGCTGATGTGAGAGTTTCAGATCACCAAAATTGTCTTTATTATTGAAATCTACTAAGCTACACAGAGGCTAGTGCGCACCAGCTTACTCATCTTTTCAATCAAACAGGGTTATAGCTAGAAAACAAACCAAGCCCACCAAGCAAATGACAAAAACAGAGTGTAATTAGGCTTTTCTGGAGTAGACAACACAACAGAAACAAAGAGTCACATGATCCACACAGCCAATCCGGGAAACAAGAAACCAAAAAAAGACACAAGCTTTTGTGTTGGTTCCCATTTTAACCGTTAGTATAGTACGTACATCACATGGGAGTGGTTAGGCGTAAACAAAAAAAGCTGGAGGTGTCACAAAACACTTTCCAAAAGTTCTGCCACAGCAGGACTACTACTACTAACTAAGGGCATTGGCTAGAAGTAGTAGTGGCTTTTGTGATTAGAGCAACCACAAAGTCTCTGTAATCCCCATATGGTATGCTCTCACATATTGCATCTCTTAGTTCCACCCCATAGGTGTTCTTGAAAACCTTTTGAATCCCATCCATGTCTATCTCAGCCCTGCTTATCATCACTCTTGCTAAGGCACCCTTGTCTGATGTTGTAGTACCCTTAATGCTTGTGTACAATGCCTGCAAAATGATATATATGTTTGAACTTTGATCAATCTATAAAAGCATACAGTACCGACTCAGAAATATGAATCTCTTACAAATTTGGAGTTGAGAACTGTTGATTGTACCTCTTTCTTGATGGTTTTACAGTTTACAATGTCTTTTAAACCATCCAATATCAAGAAGATTACTATTAATTAATACCTTTGCATAATAGTTTAGTGGGTTGCACATGCATTTTATGACAGTTTTGAGCGCATCTTCAAATTCCTTGGAATTCCCCTTCTTGAGTGACTGCAGAGAGTTTAGATGAACAAGACATGACCTGAACTACCCAGAGAAACAGTAAAGAGAATGCGAGAAACAGAAAGAAGAAGAAAAGGAAGATATGCCAACTTTACCTTTGTGTATTCATGGCCATAGATGTGGTTGTAGCTAGAAAAAGTCAGTCTCATCTGTGGAATGCTCCTTTTGCTCAGAATCTCGAGCAGAACCGCTTCTTCAATCCCTGAACTTCCCTCCCCTGCTTCATACAGCCTCCTCGCATCACATTTGGCGATATGTTGGCTAACGTCTACCTGGTGAGCCTTGTGTGAAGCAGCCAATGCTACAAGAATCTGTGAAATCAACCAACAACTTGCACAATTAACCCTCTTGCAGCAGCAAATTAAACAACATTTACCAAGCATAAAATTGAAGAATGTACAATATTATTTTGGTCCTGATTATTGATCTTGAAACAAGATTACCTTTTGGTAAGCGTGGGGCGGCTCGAGATTGATGATGTCTTGGTCTAAATGCCTCCTAAATTTGGCATGATATGCCTGTTTGATGAGCGTAATATGACTTGATTTGCGACCCACAAAAATTTCAGCAAGAGCCTTGAAATTAGTCTCCCCCTCATGTTCAAATGCTTCTCTTGCAACAATAGCATCACGCTCATGTGGGTCTAACATCCACATAGACAGAGCCGAACACAATTTGGACTGATCAAGTTTTGCCTCATCTCTCTGGCTTCCAGCTGGGACCTGCATCTTCTGGAGAAGAACTGTCACATCTTCTCCATACATTGACTTGTAGGTCTCTCTAATCTGTTGCCTTTCCTGCTTGGACCGTGTGGCCAATGACCGTACCAACTGGTTTAAGTTTAACCTCCCCCAGGAATCATGAATCTCCCTGCATTCATTCTCAAAGCCATGGTTAGATGAGGAGGGTAGGATTTTTGTGGCCATGGAAGTAGCAGTTGTACAAATTTGTTTCAACTTTGCAGAAAGACTACTCCATCTGATGTGTATAAAAGACTGTCATGTCTTGGAGGCCACGTAAGGGATTTAACTTTTCTTTTTTTTTTTAGAGTAGAGTGTATTCTTGGGTGGACTGGGTCCATAGAAGTAGTGAAGTCTGAGACATAAAGTGAAAAGCAGAAGCTTCTCTGCATTCTGACTTTGGGACTGGTTTGCAACAGGTTATAATATCTTTTTTTTTTTTTTGCCCGGATGAGCATGTGAGTTTTGTTTTGTAGCCTAGAGTTTATGGACTTCCTACTCGATTCTGAGTATTATATGGTGGCCTTTTTAGCAACCTTTCAATGCTCATTTCTTTTAGCCATGCCTTTTCCCTTTGCCATTAAGATGCAAGAAAAAAGTAAAAAAAAAGGTGATTTCTTGCATGGAAAAGGAAATATCCGAATCACATCGGTTTTGTCCAAACATACAATTATAATCATAAAAATCTACAACAATTAACAACTTAACCAAAAAAAAAAAAATAACATGGTGGTAAGCGTCTTAGATATCTAATTTTAAAACCTGAAATCCATTCGTTTCCAGTCAAAGTTCCATATATATATATATATATATATGTTGTCGAGCAAGGGCAAATTTAAGGGGGCCAACAGGGGCCATGACCTCCCTTAAATTTTGTTTATGAGTTGACTTATTAGTACTATGACATGTATGAAATGCTAGCTCAGTGGTTAAGAGTTGTTGAAGTCTCCTTTGTTGCTTGGGTTCGAGTCCCAACATTGGTATAATTCTACCACTGTAGGCAGAAATAATTAAACAAAAAATAGTCATCCTAAACAGATGTGGAACCATGGAAACCACCCATAAGGTCACTACGATTGTAGCGTGGGTTGATATCCTTCAGGATTACCAGACCGCCCCCCATCCCAACCCAACCCAACCTACATCTAGCCTTAATCCCAAGACTGTGGCTCTTAACACCCCTCAGTCGATTTACCTGGTGAATGATGCCACAACGTGGCAAGATTGTAAAGCTCTGATGCCTGCAGGACAAGAGAGAGAAAAGAAAAAAGGACACCGGGGGTGTCCAGGGTGTGTGACCTCGGAGGTACTCCGATGCCTAAGTTAGAACTTGGCTTTTAGTTCTCAAGAGGGAGAGAGAGAGAGGAGTTGCAAATTATGTTTGCGTACCTTTGCTATAGCTAGCTGGTGTGTATTTATAGGAGCAAGGAGGTCGTGTGGACCTGGACCCAGGGGGTCTTATTGCTAGCTTGGACCTAAGGGGTCTTATTGCTAGCTTGGACCCGGGGGGTCTTATTGCTATATTAGACCCAGGGGGTCTTATTGCTAAATTGGACCCATGAGGTCTTGTTGCTATATTGGACCCAGGGGTCTTGTTGCTATATTGGACCCGGGGGGTCTTGTAGCTAGCTCAGACCCGGGGGGTCTTGTTTGAGCCCATAAGGTAATTTCCTTATGTCATCACTAGCCCCCAACTCTGAGGGTTGTTGTGTAGCAATTTCCCTCAGAGTTTATTCTCTCTAAGACGTATTTTTGTGTTCCAGTTTCTTTCAAGCATTAAATCGCCTTGTCTAGCCGATTTAATCTCGATCTTCGATATGTATGAGTTTGAGAGTTGATCTTATTGAGTTTGCGAGCTATATTTCATAAATATAAGCTCTTCAAATGACTCATGTAAGATCTACTCGAACTCGTTGGGACTTGGGGACTCACATAGCCCCCAGTGCAAACGATCCTCTT
>JAKUCV010007454.1:43544-57906 GCA_028386065.3 Turnera subulata | reverse complement strand
AATAATATCGATTGTAAGTATTGTGCTTTTGAGTGGGGAGTGGGGACATAAGTAGGATAAGCGCTACACTTCCAAATTATATCTTTACCCAGAAATGGGCAATTGTGAACAGAAGAGAACAGCATTGCCCCATCTTGGCATGCTTTTGATGGACAAAAGTTTTGCTGCATTGCACGCATGATGCCCCTTTCTTTCAAAAATTTTTTCCCATGTATGTCATAAAAGAAGTGGCTTGGGTTGAGTAGCCAAAGTAAGAATCTTGGAAATGTTTTGGGGTTTTTTGAGTTTTGTGCTGTAGAGTGGAAGTAAAGTTATCAGTAAAATTTGAAACCAACCTTTCTGAGGGGGGGGAAAAAAAAGGCAAGAGAAAATGGCCAAGATTGAACAAAATAAAAAACTCGAAGCTAACAAGAAAGCGAAAATGCATAGCCAAAAGTTGCCTCTTTGCTTGAAAAAAAAAGGCAAGAGAAAATGGCCAAGATTGAACAAAATAAAAAACTCGAAGCTAACAAGAAAGCGAAAATGCATAGCCAAAAGTTGCCTCTTTGCTTCATTTATCAGCACTCATCAAAATGAGCCCCATAACTCTTTATTGTATGCTAGTGCTGATATTATAACACTAGGTTCAATGACATGAAGTTGCACACAGCAACCGCAAACCCAATTAAAATTGTAAAAATGATGCACTTCTTTCTGGTGTTGCAAAATGCAAGTAATCCCAGTTTCTCACAGTTGCAAACAGTAATATTTGATAATCAAAAGGCAAAAAGGGGAAAAAGCAGAATTTGAATTTCCTCTTTTGACAGAGAAAGTGCCCATCTGATGATTTTTTCGTGTCTTGTTGTAAAGGATGTGAGTCAAATCATTGCAACCACGCTCCAATCATACAGGCAGCTAAAAACACTGTCCTGAATTTTATACCTCATACGTACAAACAGTACTTTCCTTTCTCGTAACGGGGTACACGTGGCCACCAAATTGGATAATGAAGATTTTTCTTTCTTTTGATCGGTGATTTTTCTTCTGTTAGGTTCAGGACAGCTTCGCAGAATCAATTTCTAGTTTGAAGTCTACCAAACTTTCAAGGAATATAGGTTGACACTAAAAGTGTTACTCTGTGAGGTGAGGAAGTATAAGAAATCCTTCAATGATATGTTTCATCAACCGGCACTGGCAAAATGGCTTGGCAGACACCAACCGGTTTGTTCAGACTTCTCGAGTCTAAGCAAAATATCACTCCTTCGAATTATACAAAGGAAAATCCAATACAAAAAAATCCCTAACATACAGATCTCCTATTAATGTGTAGACAGATAATTCCTCTGGCTCCTTATTGCTAGTATGGCTTTCTGTTTCTCACCTTCTCATCAACCATACGTATATAGAATGGTAATACGTATATGATATATCCCTCGTCGTGTCAAACTAGATATATCAGTATGACCCTAGCAAATCCCTGGTGATTAGTTTTTTAAACAGAAATATAGAATGAGTGGAGGAAAAAATTCTGAACTTATGAGCTCTTCATCAGATAACTTATAATAAGCACAGCAGGCGTCATCCCTTACAACTCCTGTTAGTGCCCGTATAATTTAAGTCAGAAACGTGGCAATACCGAATTCTGAGGTCTTTTTCCGGTATGCACATAATAATTCCCAGAAATCTAATTAAGGTCTGTCACATTGTACTTAACATGTATAAAGCTAAATTGTTTTATTATGATAATGTAGATGGGTTTAAGTCATCTTAAAAGAATTGCACAACAACATGACAATATGAAGTCACATCCATTCGGCCACACATTTTCTTACCACCTGAAGGATTCCCTTCCTTTGACACTAATTGATATAGCTGGAGTTCAAACAAGCACCATTTCTGGAGCTTGACATTGGTCTACTCTTCCCTTCCACTACTGAACAAAAATCTACCCTTCCTGAAGAGAGCACCTGTCATTCCCCTGAAATGAGCAAGCCAAAAATTCTGAAAAAGAATCTGTCCTTGTGAATGTTTACATCACTGTCTAATCCCCAAAAACTGGAACTTGGAGTAAACATTAGTAACTGCTTAATTATGATTATTAATTAGCATTTAAAAGCACTTTATGTCATTTTTAAAGAACACATCACTGTCTTGTAAGGTCCTGCCATCTCAAAAGGCCAAATACCCTCTCTTCCCTCACAAGCAAAACCAACCCCAAAACCAAACTCAAAGCTAAAGAATTGAAAACGCAGACCCACCATCCTCCTGGCCACAACTCACCCTCTTCTCCCCATCTCTGTCTCTCCATGCCTCGCCGCAACTCACCATCTCCTCCTCTCCTCAACCTACCAGTGCTAATCATAACCTTACCCATCATAGCTCTTCTTCTCTTATTCTTTGCAGTCCCTTCTCTACTATCCTTCACCGCAAACAAAATTAGACCCACCACTGTCAAAAACGGGTGGGACTCGATAAACATCCTTCTGGTTTTGTTTGCGATCTTCTGTGGCGTTTTTGCTAGAAGAAACGAGGAGGAATCATCTGCCAACGAAGATGACGGCAATAATGCCACACGTCCTTACAACGTCTCACGTGTGGTTCAGACAAAGGCAATATTCCAGGCGCAGCATTCTCAATGGTTTGACGACCAGTTCTTGTTGCCTGATCAGAAGATCTTCAATAACAGTCCTACGTTTGGCGCACCGGCAACCGGAACGGGGAGGTTAAAGAGGAGCAGCAGCTCGTACCCGGATCTGAGGCAAGAGCCTTCGTTTTGGGAAACCGGGGAGGACCGGTTCCGGTTCTTTGATGACTTTGGAATAGACAAGTACACGTCAGTTCCAGCAACGTCGGAAAGTAACATTAATCATCGTAGGCAGCGAAGTATATCCCAGGAATCTGTTGTCAAGGAAATCCAAGTTGATACTTTTTTGCTTCGTTCTTCGCCACCATCACCATCCCCGCCAAACCCACCGCAACCAAAGTTGCCCCCACCTCCGCCTCCACCACCGCCACCGCCTCCAGCAACCACCAATCACAAGCATCAACGAACTTACGAAGCAGTTCCACGTAGGGAAAAGAAAGTGATCGATCAAAGTCATTCCGATCGCGAATCTACAACCATTAAAACTCCACCACCAACGCCGCCTCCGCCCCCAAGAACCACCAATCACAGGAAGAAACGAACGCACGAAGTTTCACGTAGGGAGAAGAAAGTGGGTCAAGATTATGCTGAGCATGGTTTTGTTACAAATGTCCATATAACTCCACCACCAACGCCACCTCCACCCCCTCCTCCACCACCGCGTGCTCCACCGGCGCTGCCAGTGGGAAAGGCGAGTCCGTCAGAGAAAATTGGACGTAGAAAGAGTAGTGCGACGAAGGAGATAAAGATGGTTTTTGCTGCGGTATTGAACAACCAAAGAAAAAGAAAGAAGAAACTACAGAAGACAAAATCTGTTTCGTTCGACGACGAACTTCATTTCCCGCCAGAAACACCTTCCTTTACAATGCCTCCTCCGTCTCCGCCTCCACCGCCGCCGCCTCCACCTCCTCCACCCTCAGTTTTCCACACTTTATTCCGGAAAGCAAGCAAAAGTAAGAAAATCCATTCATTTTCCGCTGCAAATCCTCCTCCGCCGCCTCCTCCGCCCCCCCCTCCGTCACTATCCAAGACGCATAGGTCTTCCAAGCGTAAGAGCCAAGTGCCTCCTCCCCCGCCCCCAGCTCCGCCTCCGGAAACCTTCGGGCGGCGGGCTCCTGCCACCGCCGGCCGTCCCCCGCTGCCGACAAGGGTCAACAATTTCCACGAAGATAATGTGAATACTGGAAACCAGTCTCCGTTAATCCCGATGCCTCCCCCACCGCCGCCTCCGCCGTTCAGGGTGTCGGGGTTTCAGTTTGTGCTAAGAGGGGATTATGTTAAGGTAAGAAGCAGCCACAGCTCAAGATGCAGTTCTCCTGATCTGGACGAGGTGGATAAGGAGTCAAAGCAAGAGGTCAATGTGCTGGACGGTAAAGATGGGAATACTGGGAGTGGGCCTGCTGTATTTTGTCCTAGTCCAGATGTTAATATCAAGGCCGACAGTTTCATTGCCAGGCTAAGAGATGGATGGAGGCTTGAGAAGATCAATTCGCTGAGGGAGAAAGGAGATGTGGAGTATGGGCCAAATTCTGGCCTATGAACTGCGAAAGAATGGACCAGACCCAGGCCTAGTCACAACAAGTTGGTGGATAGAGATGGCTGACCGGCCCAAAGGTTGACGCACACTTTGAGGATTTCTTCACTTTTATCTGGTTCATGATGATCTGGTTTATTATACGTACAGGGATGATTAACATACAATACAGTAGTAGCGGCGATATTGCATTGCATATATTGGCAGAATGGAGCTCTAAGTCGGCCTTTTATCAAAACTCTTAGAGCTGCCATTCTAATGAAATCTGGTTGGACCATAGATGTCCTAACTTGGGTCGTATTTTAATGGCACTCAGATCCAGTGTATAGGTTAAGCACTTGTAGTCGTACTTAATTGGTTGTGGCTCTGGTTGTTTTTTTTTTTTTTTTCACGAGGAAGGACCATCCTCGGATTGAGAGTTGAATGGTGTGTTTATGGTGTTTTTTTGCCGCTCGTATGTACTTAATTAAAGAATGGTGTTGGAACTGGGCTCCATTAGTAGCTTCTAATCACCTTATGGAAATCCTTTGTTTATAAAACATTTTAGATTTTCTAAAAAATATTTATGGAGAACTTTATTTATGAAAGACTCATTGTTGTATTTATAAATATCTAGGAATTCCGGGTCTCAATAACCGTGATTTTGGAAGAAGTTTGCTGGAGGGCAATTATTAAGTTATTTCATTATATTCTTTTTATTATTTCACCAACTATTTGTACAAGAATAGTTTAAGATGATAATTTAATTAAAAAATGTTTATTAATTAGATTTTTCAGCCTTGAATATGCATAACGATACAATAGAAACAAATTTCAATATTGACAAAAAAAAATTAAAAAACTGCATTCTTGTTCTTTTATCAAGATCAGGGGAGATTACAAACTACTTGTATTAGTTATGCACAAAAGTTACAAAACAAATACATAAAGATTATACTATAAATTACATCACTAAGGGTCGGGGTAAGAAACACAGATGGTTGTATATGTAAAAGTTATGAAATTATATTCTGATTATCAATCTTCTCCAATATCTTATCATTTTTTACTTTTTAAAGTTAAGGGGAGGGAGGGTTGGAACAACATGTAACTACATAATTTTTTTGTTGTGCATCCATCCGATACTTAAAATTGAGAAACGTAAAATCTCGGCCCCAATATCATATTATCATTGCATACATAGTTATTATTAAGCGTAACTCTTGTCATACACCATAAAAATTGTGCAAATAGATCAGTTACATAAGGTACATGAAAATTTCGTTTGCAATTGCATAAGATATGGTGTGAATTTTAGGAAGCACTAACACACACCCAAATTTCATATAAAAAAAAAAAACACGCAAAATTACAACGTGGGCTTAACAAAAATTTGGGCCAAGAATATGGTTGATGGAAGGAACAAAAGGGCTAGATTTAAAGGAGACATAGCCCAAACAGTACGTAGACTGCAAGAGAGAACAAACAATTGAAGAAGCCTAGTGCAAATGTTGAGCTAAACTAAAGTGCTGGCCGAGTTGCAATGGTTTGGAACGCGCAAGACGTTGGGCCTGTACTATAATCAACATAATAAAGCCCATTAACAAGAAAAACTCTGGTATGTGTGGACGACAACGTGTTGCAACACCTCATCTACCATTCTCAAATCATTTGTGGTCCAACAAATCCTCAATACAAAATACTAATTCAGGGTTAAATGTTTTGCATTTAGTTTGTACAACTAACCTTAATTTAACAGTAAATACAAGGATATTTAAAATAAATAATGTAGATACAATCCAAAATTACTTTTGTCTCAAATTTACTACCAAAAAACTATTTTTGCCACAAGTAATATTCTGAGTGAGAATCAAAAATTTAGAAAAATCGAGCCTATACTTCATTAGAATTAGATAAAATCCAAGGTAGATAACAATAACTGAATCAAATTTTTTATAAGCCAGGTGTATGGTACTTGTCGGTTGCATACGATTGAATAAACATAAAGTGGATTGGCCGGTCAATCTTAGGGAGTACATTATTAGATTATTTTTTTGGTTTTTCATTCGGAATCCAGAGCTTCACCTTGATTAATTCGGATTCGATATGGGTTGCGCACTGAATATAATTTTCTGCATATACGAGGACTCAAATTCGATAATTCAAGTAAGTCGCTTACCAAATAGACCCAACCCCACATTGGTCATCATTATTAGAGTATTTTGAGGATAAAAAATCCTACCCGTAATTTTATTCCCTATAAAAAGATCCTCCTCGTACAAACGATTACTTGTACACAATCCTTACACTAAGTAGGACTTACCATTGCAGCTTGGTCCTCGCGTCGGGTCTCTGAATTGGACGACTAGCCGTCTTCAAGTGTAGCCAATTAAAATCAAGATTCAGGTGCAGCCTGTCCTAGGGTTTTTATTTCAACAGAAAAAAAATAGAAAGTCAAAAAACCCCAGTCACCGTAGAGTCTAAGAGATGAAGCTGGCAGGGCTAAAATCAGTTGATAACGCACACGAGGAATCAATCTGGGCGTGTACATGGGTGCCCCCCACCCAAGCCCGTCCGTCCCTCCTCCTCACCGGCTCCCTCGACGAGACCGTTAAGCTCTGGAGCTCCGACGAACTGAAGCTCGAGCGCACCAACACCGGCCACTGCCTCGGCGTCGTTTCGGTGGCAGCACATCCCTCGGGAATCATCGCTGCCTCCGCGTCACTCGACTGCTTCGTTCGGGTCTTTGATGTCGATACCAATGCGACCATTGCATCCCTCGAAGCTCCGCCATCCGAAGTTTGGCAGATGCAGTTTCATCCTGAGGTGGGTTGTTTGTTTGGGTTCTCTTTTGTTTCTGGACTTTAGTTGTAAATTAAATTCTGTTTGTTTTAAGCTTTGATTAATTTGTTCAATTTTACAGTATTGCTTTGTGTAAGGTGCAAAGGATTTGCGTTTTGGTGGTTTCTGTGGATTTTTATTGATCCTAGAAACTGCGAAAATTCCCACAACCAAAGGGTTTTTGCTTCTTTAATGCATGTTAGAAAGCATGCCTTGATTTAGGATTTTACCTAGTTATGAACTGAGTTCTTGCTTTTGTTTTGGATATTTTTTTGAGGAGTCTAGTAAAATAGTAATGAATTCTTCTCCAGTAGGAGTGTAACCTATGCATGCCATCTCGAAGTTTTAATCTTTTGTCTTGAAGTTAATACACTTTGCAGCATAAGTTCCAGCTTAAGCTTGTAGTATTTCGACATTGTGAAAGTTCCTCGTATCAACATCGTCATTAATGATGTTGTCTGCGAATTTCACAGATTAGATCTGCTTTCTCAGTTTGCAGTAGTTTTGTATCTAGCATATGCATGCGGCTTTATCTTCTTTCCAATTTTTTAAGCTTCAATTTTAAGCTAGCAATTTTGGCATAGGACGTGGGCTTTTAAGGCACCATACCCTGCTCTACTGGTTTACATGCGTCAATTTGTTTGATATTATGCTTATAGTCTTTTAAAATTAGAACAAATTACTAGCTCACAGTCTAAGAGCTCAAGCCTGCTATAACACTGAGATGTTCTTCATAAGGAATTTACACAAAAAGTATAAACATCTTTAGTTTGTAATCCTATTGCTGACATGTTATTTAGACAATATGGTGCTGGTGCAAATAATGGGGATAAATTAACGGTAGCTCTTCTTATGGAGAACAGTTTGTGATAGAGATTTAAAAAATGTAGAAGTGTGTCTGTGTTTGTCTACTTGACATTCAAATAGATTCTGACAAAAGCTTTACATGCAGGGACACACTCTTGCAGTTGCTGGTGGGGGTAGTGCTTCAGTTAAGCTCTGGGACACCGCCTCATGGAAACTAATTGCTACTCTGTCAATTCCCCGTCCCGAAGTACCCAAGCCCTCTGATAAGAATAGCAGCAAGAAATTTGTACTGTCAGTTGCATGGAGCCCTGACGGGAAACGTCTTGCTTGTGGCTCAATGGATGGCACAATTTCTGTTTTCGATGTCACTCGGGCCAAATTTCTTCACCATCTGGAAGGCCACTTCATGCCTGTGCGGTCTCTTGTGTATTCACCCATTGATCATCGAGTGCTCTTTTCTGCATCAGATGATGCTCATGTACACATGTATGATGCTGAAGGCAAAAGTCTGATCACAGCTATGTCTGGCCATACAAGCTGGGTCTTAAGTGTTGCTGCTAGCCCAGATGGATCAGCCATTGCAACTGGCTCAAGTGACAGAACTGTTAGGCTCTGGGATCTGAGTATGAGAGCCGCTGTGCAGACAATGAGCAACCATTCGGACCAAGTATGGGGAGTGGCGTTTCGACCACAAGAAGGAAGTACTGACCGTGTTGGTCGACTCGTTAGCGTGTCAGATGACAAAAGCATATCACTTTATGATTACTCCTGAACTTTTACTTGCTGTTTGTATTGTGCGAAAACAACTAGGAACTGCTGAATGTGTTTTCAATGTGCCACAATTGACTTGTAATGCATCACCGACACCAAAGGTCATGTATCTTCGAAAAGCTGGCTAAGGAAAGATTCCGTGCTTCATTTCAGGGATTTCCAACTCTTACTTTAAATGTTTAGGAAACAAATAGGCTATTTCTGGCAAAGAAGACGTTTTGGTTTTTAGTATGATGTGTTGGGCCACCTTAGAATATGACAAAATTCTAATTTCTGACGTGTTGCGCTACCTCCGAACATGACACATTCTAGTTTCTGAAACAATTTATAACCTTATGATCCCTTCCGGAGTGGAATTTTTATGCTACAGTGTTGGAGGCAGCAATTGCGCTATAGAGAGGGAATGCCCTGCGGATACGTGAATAAGAACAATCCAGCGGAAAACGACGCTCAGGTTATGATGGGTTCTTTTTGGTGTTTTTCTAACAAAGATCGTTTACGCACGAGGGAAATCTGGGCGCAAGGTAATCCAGAGAAACCATCAGTACATTGCGACAGTGACTTAAAACGTTATTGTAGTAAACGTTAAGTCACTATTTTTTTGTTACTGCCCAATTTTGGGCCTACAAGATAGGATTGAGGTATCATAAAAATCTAATTGACAGATACAATGACCACCAGGAAACATTTTTATTTCTGACCGAATTAACTATTGTCACTTTAAGTGCGAAAACTATTGTTAACTAAGGTTTACAATGTCTAATTCCAAAACTCGCAGTGTATTCATCAAAACCTATAACAAAAGAACTCGCACGTCACGTCCAAAGGAAATAAAAGTAAGGACATAAACACAACTTAGAAAGTACAGCCGCCTAAACTTGCGACGACACAAAAACCTTATTCAAAATGACTTGTTCCCCAAATATGTCTTGAGAGTATCCATGACCGCCCCAAAATCCGCCTTCACTTCCACCGGCGGGTTGGCAAACCGGCAAGCCATATCGAGAATTGCCTTGGAATGGTAATCAACCTTAGACTGCGTGAATTTCAACCCATGAGCGGTACTCACCACCACTGTCCTATCCATTGGCCCTATAACCCCACTCTGCCTCAGCTTAATCAAAGCCGTCAAGGCAACCCCGGTGTGGGGGCATATAAACATCCCGGTAGAATCCGCCTGTGCCATTGCATCCATCAATTCCTCTTCCGTCGCCTCCTCGACTATTCCATTCGAATTCTGCAATGCATACACAGCTCTGTCAATAGAAACAGGGTCTCCAATCTGTATAGCGGAAGCAAATGTAGTATTTGCCCTGACAGGCTTGAAGTCCTTCCACCCTGACTTGTAATGCAAGTAGAGAGGATTAGCATTTGCAGCCTGAGCACAAACCAGCCTTGGTATTCTGTCCACCAGACCCAGCTCTTCACACATCTTAAACCCTTTGTAAAAAGCATATATATTCCCCAAATTCCCACCAGGAACTATCACCCAATCCGGCACCTCCCAATCAAACTGCTGCAGTATTTCGATTGCAGCTGTTTTCTGCCCTTCTAGCCTTAAACTGTTCAATGAATTTGCCAAATATATAGGCAACTCGGCAGTAACCTCGCGAATCAGCTTCATGCACCCATCAAAATCCGTATCTATACTAAGCACAAAAGCACCATTTGCAATCGGCTGCACCAATTGCGCGATGGAAATCTTATTTGCAGGCAAAAACACTATAGAGGGAATCCCTGCGGATGCACAGTAGGCAGAGAGTGCAGCAGAGGTATCACCTGTGGAGGCGCAGCCGACGCTGTAACCTCGCGAATCAGCTTCATGCACCCATCAAAATCCGTATCTATACTAAGCACAAAAGCACCATTTGCAATCGGCTGCACCAATTGCGCGATGGAAATCTTATTTGCAGGCAAAAACACTATAGAGGGAATCCCTGCGGATGCACAGTAGGCAGAGAGTGCAGCAGAGGTATCACCTGTGGAGGCGCAGCCGACGCCGACGACGGGTCGTTTCATCTTCCGCAAACGGTTCACTTGGCTCACCAGAACGGTCATACCCAGATCCTTAAAGCTCCCGGTGTGGCTAATCCCGCAATGCTTCACCCACAAATCGCTCATCCCCAGAAACTCCTTACCGAACCGCTCGGCCCAGAAGAGGTTCGAGTTGCCTTCAAAGGCGGAGACGATGTCGTCCGGGTCGATCTCGGGCAAGACCCACTCCTTCTTGGACCACACTCCGGACCCGTAAGGCCAGGTCGTCTTCCCCACCCGCGAGTCGAAGAGGTCGCGCCAGTACGCGCCGTCGAACTTCTTCAGGGCCTCCATGTCGTGCTGGACGTCCAGGAGGCCACCGGAGCGGCTCCGGTAGACGATCTCGTCGAGGGAGTACCATTCCGGGGAGTCGGGGCCGGCGTTGAAGGGCACGTACTTGGCGGAGAAGGTGGTATTGGCGGATGAACGGTGGCGGCGGGCCTCCTCGCGGATGTTCTCGTCTGACGGGCGCCGGAACTTGGTGGCAGCAGCAGCGGCAGCGGCAGTGGATGAGGAGGAGTGGTGGTCGGAGCTGGCGGAGCAGGAGACTACGGCGGGGTAACGTCGGCGGGGGAAGGCGAGCTTGGGGTTGCAGTGGAGGTGTTTGTGTTTATGCGTGAGAGAAGTAGAAGCAAGAGAGGAGTGGAACAGGGAGGAGTATGAGGTTGCCATTGTCCGAGGAAGATGTGTTGCGTGAGGCGGCGGGGTGTGTGGGTGTTTCTGTTTTTAGTCTTCTTGAGACGATGGGAGTGGATTGGACCGATTTTTAAGGGTCTGGGTAGAGGGGTGGCTGGCCCACTTACTTACTGGGTCCAATATAGTGTGGATTTGCTATTCCCCTCTCTGATTGCAATGTTTAAATTGTGTAAAACAGAACGCACGAGGAGTATCAGGGAGTTTTATTTTTAAGGTGGTAGTGGGACAAGTAGCAAGGTGGGTAATAATAATAAACAGAACCAAGTATTGGAATATTCCACTCTTCGGGGGAAAAAAAAAGAAGCAAACAGCTATTAGATGCTAGAACGACAAAGCTTCTTCGATGTAACAATGGTGTCTCTCGCCTCCGCTACACTGCTTATATTTTTCTCACAATTGTTACGTTGATAATGAAGGACTAACGCGTATATTTATAGAGATTATTACTTTAATAAACAAGGCAGAGATTTGTAACCCTAATAGAATTTGGATTCTCAAAACCTAGTAAATTAAGAATTTCTAAACTTAATATAATAGACTTAATTTAATATATCAATAACATCCTTCAGGGGCAGTGGTGTAAATTGGTGTCTCCCTTTATAATCATGCCATTTTTCATCATCAGGGGAACCAAACTTCGAACAACGTTTACTAAACTTTTACATCTCACTGACAACGTACAAGATATTTATCGGAGTTCCAAAATTGAAGAAGATACATCAGTTCACAATGGGTCATGGGTCGGAATTTTTGCGACCGATGTGGTACGTGAAAGATTATATGTTGCTATCTTTGCTGATAATAAATGCTATTTTACCTGCAATTTTTTGTAACGTCTGGAGTAATAATTCGTTGTACTTCGAGAATTATTATCTTTGCTGATAATAAATGCTATTTTACCTGCATTGCCTTTTCTTATAAGCAGTAAACAAATTGCTTTTATATCCGGCGTCGTATTGCAGACAATATTATTCTTATAGTGCATAATTATCATAGAAAGGGACTTTCTAGTCGTTGTACTTTGAAGATAGATCTTATGAAAGCTTTTGATTTTGTTGATTGAACTTTTCTTATTAATGTGCTTACTGTTATGCAATTTCCAGCCAAGATTATACTTTGGCTTAAAACATGCTTTTCTATAACTATGTTTTCAGTATCTACTAATGGATCCTTGTGTGGTTACTTTGGTGGTGGAAAAGGAATACGGCAAGGTGACCCTTTATCACCGTATCTCTTTGTTCTTTCTATGGAAGTTCTATCTTCTCTTCTAAATAAGGCTGCTGCTGCAATTATTCTTCCATATCACCATAAATGCTTTCAGATTTCTCTTTCGCATCTTTGTTTTTGTTTTGTGGATGACTTAATTATATTTACTGATGGTAGTCTTGCTTCTGCTTTTGCCGTTACTGATATCTTGTAGCAATTTTATTGTCTTTCGGGCTTGAAATTTAATCCTTCAAAAAGTGAAATTTTTTTAGCAGGAGTATCAGAAGCACATGAGCAACAATTTCTTCAAATCAGTGATTTTAACCTTGGAGTTTTACCAGTTCGATACTTTGGGTATGCCTCTTATTTCTGGAAAGTTATCTTTCATGCATTGCAAGCCTTTGATTGATAAAATCTTAGCTAGTATTTACTGCTGGAATGTTAAGTTTTTATCTTTCGCCGGCAGACTTCAATTAGTTATCTCAGTCCTGTTTAGTATTCAGAATTATTGGGCAAATATTTTCACTCTTCCATCTAAAGTACTCAAAGAGATTGAGAAGCATTGTGCAGCATTCTTATGGTCCAATGATGCTTCTAGTAATCGTAAAGCTAAAGTAGCTTGGAAGGATCTCTCTTTGCCTCGACAGGAGGGTGGGCTTGTGATGCAGGAGCATAATTATTAGTATTTTAATATTTTATTTTATTTTTATGTTGTGTCGGTTACTGTTCACGTGTCACTGTTCACGTGTTACTGTAGCAGTCGGTTACTGTTCACGTGTAGTATTCCTTTTTATATTTAGGTTTTCTCTAGTATAAATAGGTTATGTTAGCTTTAGTTTTCGGTAGCTTATTATTATCTTATTTTGACTAAACATCTCTAGTGGTTTTTAAACCCTAATTATCAAATTATTGTTCCTAAACAATTCTGATTGCGTATTCCGCTAGAATCTATGTTATTTTGAGTTTTCTATTCTCTATCCTATTCTCTACCCTACATCAATTGGTAGCAGAGCGAAACGTTCGCAAATAGGTTTGCGAAAATGACACCATGGTAGGCAGAGGTAGAGGTCGTGGGCAAGGAAATCAAAATCAGCAAGATATCCTAGTTGATCTTCAGCGTCAGATTGCAGCATTATCGCGAGATATGTGCGCGCTACGGCGACAGGAACCGGTGGCAGCCAGAATGGGGATTCCGGAAGGCAACACCAACCCTGCAGATATACCGGAAGATAGTCGAGGGGCAGAATCAACGGAAGTTGATGACTCTGATGAAGAAAACCCTTTTCATAATGCTGGAGCTGCAGGCAACGCAGCAGGAGGCGGACTTGAAGAGAGGTTAGTTCATGCTTTAGATCTGAATAGTGGTGGAATTAAGATAGAAGTTTCAGATTTTTCTGGAAAGATGCATATGGAAGACTATGTAGATTGGGAAGCAAGTTTGGAGAATTATTTTGAGTGGAAACCCTTGGTTGAAAAGAGAAAAGTGTTATTTGTTAAGCTTAAATTGAAAGGCACTGCACTTCAATGGTGGAAGAGAGTTGAGGAGCAGCGAGTACTTCAAGGAAAGCCGAAGATCAATAGTTGGGAACATATGAAGAGAAAGTTGCGCAAGCAATTTTTGCCGTCTGATTATGCTATGGAGCTGTATGAGAAATTTCATTCATTGAAACAAGGAAGCATGACTATAGAGGAGTATACTGCTGAGTTTAACAACTTGTTGATTCGAGTTGGCATCAATGAGTCGAAAGAGCAATTGACATCCCGTTATCTTTCAGGTTTAAACCAAGCTGTTAGGGATGAGATGGGAGTTGTACGTTTGTTTAATCTTGAAGATGCTCGTCAATATGCATTGATGGCTGAAAAACGAGTGC
>JAKUCV010007454.1:4581-41604 GCA_028386065.3 Turnera subulata | reverse complement strand
GATTGAGCTACCTTCAGATTTGCACATCAGTCTAATATTCAATATTTCAGATCTTTATCCATTTGAAGGATTTGATGGAGAAGTCGCTGCTGTTGAAGAACAGGTTGATCAATGGCCTAAGGCACAAAGAAATATTGTTCAAGAAATTTTGGATGTCAAGGAATCAAGGTCTAGAAGAGGCAATCAATATAGAAGATTCTTGGTGAATTGGTTGGGTAAACCTGCTAGCGAAAGCACTTGGATTGGAGAAGAAGAGCTTAAGAAGATTGATCCCGAAGTTTTTGAAGAATTTGTCAAAGCTTTTTCTATGGAAGCAAGCCTTTCAACCTGAGGGGATTGATGCAGGAGCATAATTATTAGTATTTTAATATTTTATTTTATTTTTATGTTGTGTCGGTTACTGTTCATGTGTCACTGTTCACGTGTTACTGTAGCAGTCGGTTACTGTTCACGCGTAGTATTCCTTTTTATATTTAGGTTTTCTCTAGTATAAATAGGTTATATTAGCTTTAGTTTTCGGTAGCTTATTATTATCTTATTTTGACTAAACGTCTCTAGTGGTTTTTAAACCCTAATTATCAAATTATTGTTCCTAAACTATTCTGATTGCGTATTCCGCTAGAATCTATGTTATTTTGAGTTTTCTATTCTCTATCCTATTCTCTACCCTACATTAGCTTGGCATTAAAAAGCTTAAAGATTGGAACATGGCATGCATTGCCCAAAACATTTGGTGCTTAGGCTTGGCATTAAAAAGCTTAAAGATTGGAACATGACATGCAATGTTCGGAACATTTGGTGCTTAATGCTTTGCTCTGGCTCTCTTTGGGTTGCTTGGATTCATGCTTATATTATTAAGGATAAGAGTCTTTAGAGCATCTCTATTCCTGCAGATTGTTCGTGGAGCCTCAGGAAAATCTTGAAATTGCATCCTCTTTTCTCTTCAGCTATCACCCATTCTATTGGAAATGGCTGTTCTACTCATGTCTGGTGGGATTAATGGCATCCTAGAAGTATTCTTCAGCCTCTTGTTACTAATAGACTACTTGTTAGTTCTAAAATCCCATTATATGCTATAGTGAATATGTTGATCACCGATGAGTGTTGGTTATGGCCTTCTTCCTGCAATTCTCTTATTTCACAGGTGCAACATGAGGCTCTTACTGTTATTACCCCTTCACATGCTCCTGATTGTATTTCTTGGTCTCTTTCTCCTTCTAGAGGTTTTACTGTTCACAGTGCTTGGGATTTTATAAGAGTGAAGCATGCAAAAGTAGGCTGGTATAAGCTTTTTTGGTCTACTGGTTATCTCCCAAGACATAGTTCCATTGCATGGATTGCCATTTTGGATAGGTTGTCTACTAGAGATCGCTTTCGTAATTGGGGAATTTTAACTGATACTTCTTGCTTGCTCTGTCCTTAGCTTGTAGAGAGTCGTAACCATCTTTTTTTTCTTGTCCTTACTCTGCCCATATTTGGACTCGCTTGCTTTCATTTTGTGGTGTTTCTAAAAATACAGGCTCATGGAACTCTGAATTTTTGTGGGCGCAAAGGGACCTCCAGAAGAGAGGAATTCGTTATATGATTTTGAGAGTAGCTTGGACTGCTTGTATGTAACGTCTCGATTTTTTCATAATTAAATTTATGGAATCTCAGGAATTTTTATTTCAATTTTACCCTCGAGATATTTCCGAGTTTTTGGACAAGAAATTAATTTTTTTTCTTGAAATAATCACTTTTATGATGGTTTCATTCGTTCTTTAGGAGCTCGTTTAGTTTAGTTTTGTGTTTGGAGATAAAACTCGGGGTTTGAAGTAGTTTTAACCAAAACTTCGTAGTTTTGAGGGAGTATAAGCATAACACTCAAAATGAGCTGCGTTTTGACTAGAAGGGAGTAATAGGGGTGTTGACTTGAGAGGCTTAGATGGTGAAACGATGCCGTTTTAGTGGCGGTGGAACCCTAGGTTTAGCTTTAGGTGTAAAAACTTATTTTTCTCTCTCTCTCCTCACTTTTCTTTTCGTTTTTTTTTCTGCTGTTCGCCACTAGTTCTCTCTCTCGTCCCTATCTTCTCTTTTTGTCCTCCTTCCTTCCTCTTGAAACCTGCACGCCGCCGCTTGGCTCGAGAATGTCGACGCGGCCGCAAGTCGGAGGGTAGCGCAGTGTGGGGAGGAAGAGCTTTGGAGTGGGCTCTGTGCGTGGAAGTGGGGCTTGGATTGGGTCGTCTGCCGCCGCCGATCACTGGTAAGGCTCGGAATTCATTTCTCCATCTATTTTTCCTCGGTTAGCTTGGTCTGTTTTCGCTTATCGGGTTCTTGTGTGTTGTTTGCTCGGTATGGTGGTGCGGCGCTCGGATCTGGGCGTGCGCGGTCGGCTTGGATGTTGGATTTGTGTGGTTGATGACGTGCGGTTGGTGTTTGTTGGTGGCCGGATGCTTTGTTGTTTCCGGCGGTGAGGTGTTGGTGGTCGTTTAGGGTAGCCGACGTGTGGAATTCCGGGATAGTGTTGTCGGGTTGGAGTCCCCTCTATTTGGTAAGGTTTCAGTCCTCCTTCCTCTTAAGTTCTTTTGATTTTGTGCTTTTGGATAGAGTTGTGAATGGCAGGTTGTTGCTTTGCCGGACAATGGGTTGTTGGATTCGGGGCAGAGATTTAAGCTCGGGTTTGTGTTGGACAGATTCAAGACCCTTGTTTTCTCGATAAGCAATCCGACCCCAATAGCTTGTTGCTTTCGTCTTGAATGTACTGTGGGTGTTGTTTGTGATGTTTTGAATGTTGGATCTGGATTTTCGAGTTTGGATAGATTGTTGGTTTGGTTTGGGAGTGTTATGTGTTCATCCGGCGAAGTTGGATCGGAATCCAGCGAGAGGACACTGTTCTGGCGAGTGAGTACGGTTCTGGTGGAGCGGAATTCTTCTCCGGTATTGCACGGTATTTCTTCTGAAGATGTGGTGTTTTTTTAAAAAAAAATATGTACACGGCATGTATAATTTATTCGGCTTGGGTTATGTACTAAATCTTGTATAGTAGAAACCGAGAGTGGGAAGTGAGTAGCATGTGGCCGGTTTGTCCGACGCGGGTAGATTCTCTAGGACGGTAACTCGGGCTCGGGTAAAACCATTCAACGGGGGTTAGACAAAATTGGGCCCAGGCCCAATAATGAGATATTATGACCAACATGACCAATTGGAATTAATTAAGAGATGGGCTTTAAGCCCAAGGACATATAAGGGTTATATGGAAGTTTATGAGGATGTGGGCTATAGGCCCAGTGACCATGTGGACTTTAGGCTGGATTATAATTTTGGACTTAGTGGGCTTTAAGCTTGTGAACCTTAGGCCCGTGACATGGAGACCTAGTTTTGTGAGTGGAAGTAGATTGGTGGGCTTGGTCCATGAACTCTATAACATATTAGTCGGGTTGGATTTAACTCACGGTTGCATTGCACGAGCATGCATGTCATTGTTTAGTTCTTTTTCGTGATGGTGTCGTCTATGTGTTTAGGCACAAGACATAACTCGGGAGTAGCAGGATCTAGTGCTGGTCAGGCAGAGCGCCATCATAATTGAGGTGACTCTATAAGACTTATATGCTTGTATGCGAATACTTGTTGGTACGGTTAGTCAGTGCTACTTGCTAACTATAATGCATGTTGTTGACTGTGTTATGCCTGAGCTTATGTGTATGATGATGTGATGATACCTTATGAGCTGATATGCCATGTTTGTGATATGAGTGTTGTTTTGCCAATATCATATATTTTTATGAGCCTTTAGCTCTGTTTAGAGACTATCTTTGGTGGCACACCACCTGTATACATATTACGAGAATCACCTCTTACTTAAGGCATAACTGATAATATATGATTTTGAATAATATATGTTCTACTGTGGGGTTGTTGACCGGTAGCATCGAGAGGGAGGGAGGGTACCCCCCCGGTCCTGTTATTATAGTGAGTTGTATTCACAGAGATGGCGACGAGGGGATTGATGGGTATGCCCCTCGATTTGTATATTAGTGAGAGTACCCCTCACAAAGCTGGCGCCTTGGGGATTTGTCGGGTGTACCCCTTGGTTATTTGTTATTACCTATTTCCTTTGGTGAGAGCACCCCTCACAAAGCCGGCGACTTGGGGACTGACGGGTGTGCCCCAAGATTTTGTACTAAATATTCCTTTGAGGAGAGCACCCCTCCTAGAGCTGTCGGCCACTTGTTTGTTAGTGGTTTTCTTGTCGGAACTTACCCATTCCGGTGTGTTGATATTATATATATGTTTATATTTGGGCATATGCCCTGGGGAGCTGGCCAGTCGCTATCGCGTCCGACGCACACAGTAGAGGGCCCTTAATAATGATAATAAGATCTTAATCAGATAATTCACCTAACACTTGTATGTGTGGTATTTGACACGTGTTGATTGTGTGTGTATACTTGGGCTTGTGGACTTACTCACCCTGCGAGCCTATCTTTGTTGACCTGTATATCTGTCTTATATCGTACATTGAGTAGGCGGCTCATATAAATCGCCACCGTGGTTTTTCAGATCCATAATAGCTTGCTGATAGTTGCCTCCTACATCGAGTTCCGGACTTTCCTTCTCAGCAGGTAGCCGTGTTTCCTTCCTGAGCGGATCCATAGTTTGACTCTGCATATGTTTACACTTGTCATTGACTTATTCTTTATTTCCGCTGCATAATTACTTTCGGGATGATGTTTTGGTTTATTTTGGATTTGGTTATTGTTATTCCGGTTGGTTTGCCGGTGGTTATTGTGGCTGGTTGAGCCTGTTTTTACTTTGGATATTTTACATCCCGATATGTTTTTGTGTTGGATATTATTATTTGGGATTTTATGATGATGTTTTACACAGAGTTTTGGCATCCCTGGACTAAAAGGTGTTTTGGTCATTTGTTGTTTATTTATGTTATATATTTCTGTTTCTGGGATGCGGTCGTTTCATTGTATTTATCACATAAAGCGTGAACGTAATTGTCGCTATTTCACTAGTTGTCATCGCTCTCCTGATTGTGCTTTGGCAAATATATGCTCTGATCTCAAACTTTGCTTTTGTGGACTGAAAAAACTTGAAGCCCCGTTCATTGTCACTAGAGCTGCAGCATTTATGCAAATTCTGGAATATTAGTTTCTGTGTATAGTTTTTCTGGGTTGTAATTTTCAGTTAGTTTGCTGCTTATGCAAATTTCTCATGGGTTGTAAATCTTCTGTTAGGGTTCACCCTAGCTTAGGTTAATGAATGAAATCTGTGATATGATCCAAAAAAAAATCTGTGATTTGATCCAAAAAAATCGTTGTACTAATTTGATAATGAATTAGCATGGAGATTTCCTTTACTCCCACACCAAAAGTCTGCCTGAACAGTGATTGCGACGAATAAAGAATTGGAAACCAGTACTCTGCGAGGACACAAGTATCCTGGCACAGTGGCACCTATATTTTTTTTTATAATGCAATGGCACCTATTATGTAACAGCCCGGGTAAAATTTGGATTTTTACCGGGACTGTCAAAGTCATTATACAGTGAATTACCGGACGAATTAACCTTGGGTAATTAATTCAAGGTAAATCAGGAGTCGTCTTTTGAAACCGAGGGTTTTCCCGCACTCGTGATTTCCCCGCGGATTTTTCGAACCTAAGTTGGTATTTTTCGGGTTTCGGAATTTCCCGAAAAATCACACCGGGAAATAACAAGGGGGTATTACAGTTATTTTCTGGTCCGGACGGTACACGACTTACCTGCATGATTGAGTCTGCGCCGCCCTTCCCTATGCTGCCCGTGAGATGCTCGCTTTTTCTTCTGTGGACCTGTGACCATGATTTCCTGGAAGAACACAAAAAAAAAAAAAGAAACCTCACAACCCAGCTTCGATACTCTGCTCCTGCCTGCAAAACCTGCCCAGTATCCTTCCTTCACCTTTGCTACCAGAAAACCCAGTGTGAGAAAATCAAAAAGGAAAGGAAATAAAAAAAAAAGAAACAAAACACACACCACCAGCCTCCCCACGACACCGTCTCACCCTTCCCCTCTTTTCTTTCTTTTCTCTTCTTTTCTTTCTTTTTCTCTTCTTTCTTTCTTTTTCTTTTCTTCTCCTCCCACACCTGCACCCCGTCGCGCCGTCACCCGACCGAGACCGCCACTTGCCTTTCTTTTCCTTCTCCTTCCCCGACGCCACCTCCACCTTTGCTCGTCGCCGGCGCCATCTCCCTTCCTTCTTCTCCTCCTTCGCACCCTCACTCGGCCGTTGTCCCCAGGAGACGAAGTCGACATCGCCACGCAGTGCCGCCCTTGCTCCTTCCTTTCCTCCTCACTAAGCTGCCGCGTCGTCCACCACAGCTCGCCGCCGGAACCAGTCACCTGCACCGCCATTCCGTGCTTCCCTACTGCTCGTTTGCTTGCCGCCCGCGAGTCGCCTCGCCCGTGTCCAGCCGCCTGCAACTCGCCATTGCAAGGTATGGTTCACAGGTTGAAGGTGATGGACGTGTGGGCTATAGAGCTGGGTTATTTATGTTGGGCTTGGGCTTGGGTTTTGATGGGTTAGATTTGGGTTTTGATTGGTTGGGCTTTAGGTTTAGGTGTTAGTGGTGGGCTGGCAGTACTAGGTAGTGGGCCGGATGGATATGGATGTGCGTTGGGCTTGGGGTTTATGATGGGCTTGACGCCTTGGGTTTGGTTGGGCTGCTGCACGTTGGGCTCGCTACGTGGGCTTGCCTGGGCTCTATGTAGTGGGCTGGGCAGCACTGTTCACGGCCCAATCCAAGTTAAAATAAAATAAAAAAAAGGGTAAATAAATAAAATAATAATAGTAATAATAATAATAAAATCTGATTTATATACTTTTATAATTAGTATTTTGGAAATTAAACTGTGGAAGTATTTTGGAAAATATACATGATTATTATGGAATTTTGGGAAAGAATAAGATATGGGAAATAAATGATATTTATGCATACGAGAACAATTTGGGATAATTGTGTAAGTATATTAATAAATTCGTATTTATTTCAGGAAATGAGTGTATATGATTATACTTTCTGAAAATGGAGTTTTCTAAAAATAATAATAATGCTTGGGAATTATATTTTGGAAAGTATAATAATTTTTATAGAAATATTATGGAAAATATATACGCATGTTATAACTCTCAGGAAAAATTATAGTAATTATTATTTTGGGAATTATAGTGGTTTTATGAAAATATATTCTGAAAAGAGTTTAATTAAAGTATGGTACCGAAATTATATTCGGAAATACGTACGGTAAATATTTTCGGTAAATGGAAATAATAACGGATATGAACCGGGATGGGGTAATTTCGTAGCATTGGCATCATAGTATACTGATTATGTGCATTTATGTGTGTGTACATTGTTTTGTGTATAGGTTGATATCTGGCAGTTTCCCGAGGAGCCGGCGTCGTACCGGTCAGTAATTCCGGGGTTGAGTAATCGGCCAAGGTGAGGATGGATAAACCTTGATATGTGCCCGTAATGCTGTGTGTGCATTTTGTTGTTGTTTGATTTGCTGGAATGACTGTTGACTGTTACTGGATTGCTGTGGAATTGATGATGTTGTTGATTGAATGTGGAAACTGTTGATGTTACTATTGCTATTTGTTGATGTGGACTTGCCATGATGTTGTTGAACTATGCTGTTGGTTTGTGATATTGTGAGAAATCATTGAACTGTTGATTGTGAGAATTTGGAAATAAGAAATTGTTGGCTGGTTGAGTTTGGGAAGTGAATTGTGAAGATTAAAAGTTGAGGTATGATGATAAGTAATGGGAATGGAAGTTAATTTTGAGATGAGGATATAATTGTCACTTGGAAAGTAGAGGTACGACCCGATGGTTTGAAAATTAATTCTGAGATGCTATTGTCGGTTACTTGTTTTGGTTGACATGATGATGACGGTGGCTCGGATATGCCGAATATCCGCTGTGGCTCGGATATGCCGAATATCCGCGGTGGCTCGGATATGCCGAATATCCGGTTGTTCTGATATGTGGGTTGGTTCTTGACCTAGCATCTGGAATTAATTAATAACCAGGTACGACCCTAGCTTGTCCAGTGACGGGGCCCGGAAGATAAAATTGGTAATAAAAATAATTAAGCATTCATTGGTCTTGATATAGTTGTTATGGTAATTTACTTGTGTTGTGAATGGTTGAGCTTGATGTGATTGGGTGAGAGTCCACTGAATGTTGTTCGTGATAGATTCATCTGATTTGATTGTTGTGTTTACCTCGAAAGTGTTATGGTTGAATATATCACTGTTTATCTTTCGTCGGTGAGCGCTTCGGACTCACCCCTCGCCTGCGGGGTTTCATCCCGTAGGATGAGTTGTTTCATGTACAGGCTTGGTACATTCCAGACAGGCTGCAGCGTTTCCCTTGGACAGGCTTGGATCCATAGATTGCATGTGTCGCATACAGTGTTAGTGAGTTTAAGACTTCCGCTGTGCATATTGTTATTGTTGTTGGGCCATTGGGCCAGTTTCATTATCGTTGATGTAATCGATGTTGGGCCGTAGGGCCATACTGTTGTTTATTATTTTGGGCCGTTGGGCCGAGGTTAGGTTATCCACACTGTATGCTTGGGCTTGTTGGGCTGGGTTGTCACAGTTCCGGCTTGTGTTTATTGTGTACGGTAAATACGGGTCGGGACGTCTCATATTAACTAACTTTTGGGAAGGTGGGTGTTGATTTTTTAATTCGTGTAACAATTTACACAAAAGATGTTTGTTAGGACAAGGAAAATAACTTTATTAAAAAAAAGTCACGTGATATAAAAAAGCGAATAAAGTGAAATTTCAATTAAAAGTAGAACGAATATTTCGCAACGATCAAAATAAGTTTTGGGAAACTATTTTTCTAAATTTTTTTTATCTCTTCTTGGAAGCCATATAATATATAATTTAGTGTTTCTAGAAAAAAAAAGAAATATGTTTAAGATTTATCATCTTAGAATTAACAAACAATTCCCTAATAATCATTTAATATATTCAAAGCTTACTACTCCTTTTTAAAACTCAAATTTTTTACAAAATTGTTTAGTTCAAATAGTGGATTGTTTGTTCATAATTAAGCAAGTCTTTAATCTAAATTCTGGTATATGTAGAAAATCTTCACCAAATAAATTATTTACATGACGAGGTGCGATTAGAATTAGTTTTTTAAAGATTTAACTGGATAACTCAATATTTCACCTTAATACAAAGTTATTAAGACTATACATATTAAAGCAAGAAATGTTACTATTTAATAGTTTTAACCAATTGAACACATACCACAGCAAGATCCCACTACTGAATGAGTTATTTGGACAAAGAAAATAAAAAAATATCATTATTTGTGAGTGTAACTAGGTTGGAGATCGCATTTGGTTCGTTAATTTTGGTCTTATTTTTGTTTTTAGTCAATGATGCATTCTCTGAATAAACATACTTAATATAATTATGAATAATGATTTAGTTCGTAATCAATCCAATAATCCGTCCAAGGTGGTAAGTTAGTCTAATTTTTTTAAAAAAATGAGAAAAAAATGATGAAAGGTTCCCTGAGCCCAAAATCAGGGTAAATCATCTAGTTCAATCAATCGTTTACAGGAGTTCTTTTGATCATAAAGGCCATAAAGGCGATTTCATTCCATATTAATAGATGGGAACATAGTACAATAAAACATATAAAACAAGGGAAGCCTATAAAATATCTAGATTTGACACAATAGATTGGAAATTCAGATAAACAAANAGTCAATGATGCATTCTCTGAATAAACATACTTAATATAATTATGAATAATGATTTAGTTCGTAATCAATCCAATAATCCGTCCAAGGTGGTAAGTTAGTCTAATTTTTTTAAAAAAATGAGAAAAAAATGATGAAAGGTTCCCTGAGCCCAAAATCAGGGTAAATCATCTAGTTCAATCAATCGTTTACAGGAGTTCTTTTGATCATAAAGGCCATAAAGGCGATTTCATTCCATATTAATAGATGGGAACATAGTACAATAAAACATATAAAACAAGGGAAGCCTATAAAATATCTAGATTTGACACAATAGATTGGAAATTCAGATAAACAAATAGCAATCCTACTACACCAAAAGATTAGGATGAGAAATTGAACTTGTGTCACAACCGATATGGATGGGAAAGGATGCACATGTCAAAAACTCAAAATCTTCTTTCTCCAAAGATATTGCACACGAGTAGAGATATTATTTACCACCATTTGAAATACATAAATCACCATAGAAAATCCCCAAAATAAAGTAGAAGCTGGGAAACTAGATTTAGATATAAGTCTAACTGATGGACCAAACATAAGCCAATATGTTTATATTCGAAAAGTACAAAAATGAATATTAAGCAAGATAAAAAAGGGGGAGGAGGCTGTCCCCTAGCCGTGACAACCCAATTGGGAAACCGGAAGGAGAAAACTTCTGCAGGGAGAAAGTGTAGAAAAATTAACCAAATTGAACGAAATTGGTATCTCCCGAAATAGGTGAATTGTAAAAATTATACATCTCTTTAATAGTTTAGCAAATGGAGCATGAAAGTTTTACTAAATACACTAAAGCTTAAAACTAAAAATGTAAAGGATTATATGAATTATCATCATAGTATATGAAACGCCCCGACCCGTATTTACCGTATACAGTAAACACGAGCCAGAACTATGACAACCCAGCCCATCAAGGCCTAGCATACAGTGTATAAAGCATAACCCGGGCTCAACAACCCAAAAGTATAAACAACAATATGGCCCTACGGCCCAACATCAATAACATCAATAATAATGAAACTGGCCCAATGGCCCGACAACACTAACAATATGCACAGCGGAAGACTTAAACTCACTAACACTGTATGCGACACATGCAATCTATGGATCCAAGCCTGTCCAAGGGAAACGCTGCAGCCCGTCTGGAATGCAACAAGCCTGTACATGAAACAACTCATCCTACGGGATGAAACCCCGCAGGCGAGGGGTGAGTCCGAAGCGCTCACTGACGAAAGATAAACAGTGATATATTCAACCATAACACTTTCGAGGTAAACACAACAATCAAATCAGATGAATCTATCACGAACAACATTCAGTGGATAACAACTCAGACAACAACAACAACAGAGGAAATCATCACAAACAACACGACAGAGGACTCTCACCAAATCATGTCAAGCTCAACCAATCACATCACAAGTAAATCACCATAACAACTATGTCAAGACAAGTGAATGCTTAATTATTTTTATTACCAATTTTATCTTTCGGGCCCCGTCACTGGACAAGCTAGAGTCGTACCTGGTTATCAATTAATTCCGGATGCTAGGTCAACCAATCCACATTTCAAATCCCGGATATTTGGTATATCCAAACCACTGGGTATTCGGTATACCCCAACCTCAGGCAACAACATGCTAACCAGATATTCGGCATATCTGAGCCACTGCGGATATTCGGCATATCCGAGCCACTGCGGATATTCGGCATATCCGAGCCACTGGGTATTTGGTATACCCTAACCACAGGCAACAAGCCAAACGGATATTCGGTATATCCGAACCACTGGGTATTCGGTATACCCCAACCACAGGCATCAACATGCCAACCAAATCAAGTAACCAAACCAAGTAACCGACCATAGCATCCCAGAATTAATCTTCAAACCATCGGGTCGTACCACTACTTCCCACATTTTTCATCATCTCATATCAATTCCAATTCCAATTTCCACTTTCCATTTCTCAATTATCCACAGTCAATAGTTTATTCCAATTTTCCAATCACTACACTGTCTACCGTCAGCAATCACAATATCCATAACAGTCAAACAATTATCCAATTTCCTATTAGCTCAAGTTACACAACAGGCCAATCCCTCATCAGTTCATAACATCAAACACAACACAGTATCCAGTAACCCAACAACAGTCATACAACAGTTCAATCAAGCAAGTCAACACCATAACAACAACAACAACGATAACCATGGCAGCCAAGTACCCAATACAATTCCATATTACCAAATATCCATCAACAATACATATAACACCAATTACTCACATTGACCAGTTCCTCACAATATCCACACGTCCAATAGCACAGTCCATCAACAGCAACATCAATAACCATAACAGTCAAATATCCGACAATGACCCTCTCAGTAGTTCATTCAAACAACAAAACACACAATTATCCACATTGACCAGTTCATCATTATTCTCAACACATTGTACACAAGTCTATCACAATCCAACAACAGCATCGATAATTCCACAGCAATCAGGTAACAGTCAATAATTATTCCAACAGAACAATCTAGCAGCAAAATACGCAAACAAAGAAACACACACAGCATTACGGGCACATATCAAGGTTTATCCATCCTCACCTTGGCCGGTTACTTAACTCCGGAAATACTGACCGGTACGATGCCGGCTCCTCGGGAAACTGTCCGATACCAAACCTATACACAAAGCAATGTACACACACATAAATGCACATAATCGGTATACTATGATGCCAATACTACGAATTAAACCCATCCCGGTTACTCATCTTTTATTATTATCCTTTACCGAAAATAATTAACCGTACGTATTTCCGAATATAATTTCGGTACCATACTTTAATTAAACTCTTTCTGGAATATATTTCCATGAAATAACTAAAATTCCCAAAATTATAATTACTGCAATTTTTCTGAAAATTATATCGTGCGTATATATTTTCCATAATATTTCTATAAAAATTATTATACTTTCCAAAATATAATTCCCAAGCATTATTATTTTTAGAAAACTCCATTTTCAAAAAGTATAATCATGTACACTTATTTCCTGAAATAAATACGAATTTATTAATGTATATACACAATTTCCCAAATTATTTCCTTAGTATATATATCCTTTCTAGAAAATAGTTACTATATAGTAATTCCTTAAAAGATATAAATCATACTACCTTGGTTTCTTGTAGTTAATATAACAAAATAATTACTTTATTTATTTTCACAAAATTACTATGTATTTATGTTTTCCAGAAATATATACTCCATATACTTTCCAAATTATAATTCCCATAATTAAAACTTATTACATTACCCTCAATATATATATATATGTCCAAACTGATTAAGTAATATATATACACTATGTTTTATATCCAAGAAAAATTAATAAACGCATTTATACATATATTTCCAGAAAATATAATTATGTATGTATGTATTATTTTTTTAAATATACTTGTTTAATTAAACCAACTGGGCCAAAAGAATTGAATCAAGCCAAGGTCTTAACCCACTAGAGTCAGGCCACTGTTCCAAGTCAGCAGGCCCAAGGCCCAACCCGCTGCCTTGGATCCAGTAGTCACAGCCCATCATTTCCACCAGCCCATACACAACCCTAAAAACCCATCCAAGCCCTTGGGTCAACCCGACCCGTGGGAATCCATCCGGGTTGTCGCCATTATGGTTTGCTCACCTAGGTCGGGCGGCGCATCCGGCGAGGCGAGGTCACAGCAGGGCACGAGGTGGCGGCGTGACACGGCTGCAGGGGACAGAGGCGGCGAGGCGCGGGAACGAGGAGGGACGGGGGCGGCGCGGCGACTGCAACGGCGAGGCCTGCTGTGGCGGCGGCTGTGAAGAACTCAGATGGCGCGGTGGAGGTGTCGCCGGAGAGGAGAAAGGAGAGGAAGAAGAGGCTCGTCGTGGCTTTGGTGCGTCGTCTCGCTGGTCGTGTCGGCGACGGCGACGAAAGCTGCAGGGCGGTACGCATGCGGGCGTAGCTTCGTCAGAGGTGCATCGTGAACGGTGAGGCAGGGGAAGAAGGAAGGGAAGAATGGTGGCGGCATTGGGCAGCAAAGAGGAGGGCTGGTGTTGCAGGTGGTGGTTCTGGTGGAGGCTTGTGTGGTGGTGGTGCGTGGCGGCAGGAAGATGGGGAAGAGGAAAGGTGGGGAAGGTAGAGGAAACGAGTTGAAGCAGAAGAAAGATAATTGGGGAGAATGATTGAGGGAGAGAGGGATGTGTGGGGAAGAGAAGGGAAGAAAACAAAAAAAAAAGAAAAGAGAAGAAAAGATTGAAAGTGAAAGGAGGAATAAGGCCGGTCGGTCACGGGTGGAGAGGCGGCTGAAAGGGAAAAGAAGGAGAAAAGAAAGAAAAAAGAGAAAGAAAAAGGAGAAGGAGAAAGGAAGAAAAAGAAAGAAAAGAGAGAAGAAAAGTGGGGCCCGCGCGGTCGGGGAAAAACCGAGAGAGAGAAGAAACGTTGCCGGGAAAGAGAAAGAGGAAGGTAAGAGGAGAAAGAAGAGTGGCTCGGGCAAGCCTCATTCGGCCGGTCCGGATTCTCGTGCCGGGATCCCGTAAACGCAGGGATACTCTCGTCTTTCCGACAAATTCCGTCCCGAGTCCAAAAATATGACTTGGGCTCGGAAAATTCGATTAAATCCCCTGAACGTTGTCCAAGTCTCAGAACTGGAAACCGAGGCTCGGTTAGTTAGGAAGACACTCCCGAGCGCGGGAAAACTCTCGATTTCGAAAACGACTCCCGTTTTACCGTGAATTAATTACCCAAGATTAATTCAACAGTAAATCATGGTAAAACAATTTCTACAGTCTCGGTAAAAATCAAAATTTTACCCGGACTGTTACAGTATATATATATTCATAAATACCTATGAAAAACAATTAAAACACCAAGGTTGCTATCTAGCCAGTAACAAATATTGGCTTGTTACCACCGTTTTTGCATCCTTAGATTATAAATATATTTTCATTGCGCTAAAGGGAATTCCAGTCCACCGAAACCACATCCCTGCCCACATGCGTGGAGCATTCTCATATTCTCTGCTGTCGTGTCTTCACATTTACAATTTGCAGTTCTGCACAGAAGTTAGTTTGCCCCGTAGTCACTCGGATCTAAACTACCGTCTCCTGCTTACGTGTAACGTCAAGAGTCTGTGTCTAAAATCCTGAACACAATATTGCGGGCCCACCAGTAGACGTGTTGGATACTTGTGATGTCTAAAGACGTATTTATGGTATCAGTGTCCGTAGCGGAAAATTCCTTGCCAAATATTTAACTATAAAAAGATTTTACCCGCCAGCGAATGTGTGCGGACATCATGTCTCTAAATTTGTAAACGCCGTGCATTTTTTTTATTTTTTTATTTTCCCTCTTTTTTTTTGCCCATTTTTATGTCCGAAACCGCCCATTTGACGCGAAACTTTCCTTTTAGAGATGTGGACGGCGGGAGTCAAAGATTGATTCCGGCTAATACCAAATCTCTTTAATTCACACGATAATCCAAATTAAGCACAAAGTCTCTTATCTTTTGTTCGTTACATTAGGGATTGAATTGTTTTCTCATTTATATAAAAGAGAGGTGTGGTTTGGTGATGATAAAATACAGCCTTCAACAATTGAAAGAATATACATGATTCTAGAATCCATGGTTTTTTTAAATGCTTTGTATAAACCCGTGACTAGGATGAGAGTTTCAACTTTCAATTGATCCTGAAAGCTTCTATTCCATTCTTCAGCTTTAATGATTACTTTTTTTGCTGGTTTCAACTCTAACAAATGGGCCCCGGGACGGGAGGCAATTGCATAGGCATCATAACCCTAAACTGTATTACTGATCCGAGCTTAATTTTTTTTTTTTTTGTAAGAGCACATTAAATTCCATAATCATCGTGTGCCATTGCCTCTTTAAGTGAAGCTGTTCATTGCTGGTGAAATTTGCTCTAGTAACGTGACACTTTGCTCCTTCGTGTCCCGCAGCAAAAGTAGTGACCTGGCAATCCAGGGTTAATAGAAAAAAAAAAAAACACTAGCGAAAATATTATAAAAAAGCACATCATTTTGCCATTAATCTCGTTCCATGTCGGGTTTTAGAGCCTAATCACTACTTTACAGGTAAAATGTAATAAGAAAGAAAAAAGAAAAAGAAAAACCCAAAAAACACATTGTTTGTGGCGGTCACGAATAGCCAACTAGCCACCCTCCTGGTATGGACCCCACTTGACCAGTAGAGAGAGAGAGAGAGAGAGACAGAGAAGCTTACAGGGTTGCTTTTCTATTTTATTTTTATTTTATTGCATATTTAAGCTTCCTTCCTGGCTTCATTTCTGTTTTTCTAAATTAAAATTAATAAATTTACTGAATAAAACACCTCGAAAAAGTGCAACAGAAATTCCTTCGTAAACTTTGTTTGCTTCCGGTTTATCATCTTCTCCAGCTCAAAAATCGAGATTGTCGTCCAAACTTGGAAACTACTCAAGCTTAAGAGTCATATTTCGCTCCGATCCGGACTCGCCGAGTCCACTCTCCTCCCTCAACTCGGCCGCCTTCTTCAATGAGCTGAGAGAGAAAGAAGATCGCAGCACAGGATCGTCATGGTAAAGTTATATTGTGTTGTTGGCTTGATTGCTTAGCTTTTTTGGTTTTTAAGTTCTTTTTGTGTTTTGCTTAAGTTGAATCATTTTGATATCGGAGGTTGATTTTGTATTTTCTGGAATCTGGACGTTGATTTTGGTATTGTTTTAGCGATTTATTTGTTGTTGGTTTGGCTGAGTGAGAATCGGTATGTTTCAATGTGAGTTTGTTGGAATCACTTGCATTGCTCGACGATGGTGGAGTATGACGCGTAGTTATCGGGCGTTGTAGTTTTTGCCGGCTTTCGATTGGATATTGGTGAAAATTCAATGAGGCAACGCAAAATTTTAATTATGTTATATTGGAGAACTATGAGTATAGGTCGAAATGAAGATAATTAAGTTACTGATTTAAGTCCAAGAAAGAAGAAGAAGAAATAAGGTATTGATTTGTAGTCATCGTGTAGGTATGACTTGAGCAGGAATTTGTAGAGTTGCTCAAATGTTGATTATTCAGGTAACTTTTGAGTTTCAAGGAGAGGCTGATGGTACCTATTACCTCCAGAAATATATGATACTAGAATGTTGCATTTCTTACTAAAGATAGGGTATGATTTTAACCCAAAATCAAACATTGCAGTTTCGCATTTTTATACAAATTGGAAAAATGGATAGACCAAACTGGTCCTCTGTTTATATTCAGTCAGAGGGATTAAACTTGGAGATAGTCAACTTTATACCAAAATTTTGAAGTCAGCTCTTAGTCAAATAGTAGAGTGAGTTAGATTGCCATAGAGATTAAGGTTGAAACATTGTTGGAACTGGGGTTTGGTATTTGTCATTTTGTTTCTTGCACTACTTTTTCTGTCTCCTCTCATCGTCCTTTCGTTTCTTCGGTTCTTGGTGGAGGTAATAAGCCTATTATAGTTTCAATAGAAGCCTTGATTTGCCGATAATGTTAGCATTGCGATATTGATATAGAGGAATTTTCTTTCTAGAGATCTCTAGATGTGGGTATTTAATACAATTTCTCAATGTGAATATTGTGCTTTGTACGTGTTATCTTACTTATGTTTGATTTTTGGTTAAGAAATGGTTTGGCGTTAAGCTGATTGTATCAACGTGATACGTTTCTGTAATCGTCAAGGGACTGAAAAACTTTCCTCATGAATCCTATTCTTATTTCTGCTACAATTCTACTTTTGCAGGCGACTCGAGATAATATCATTGTAGGCTCTCATGTTTGGGTTGAAGATGCTGCATTGGCATGGATTGATGGAGAAGTCTTCAAAATCAACGGCGAAGAAGTTCATGTTCATACTACTACTGGAAAAACGGTGAGTACTCAACAGCTTACTTCTTGTGCTTATACACATGAATGATTGCCTTAATATGGAGTGATGAAGAAAGGTTCCTTAATTACATGACTACGAGGTAAAAATTTAACAAGAACGTTGAACTAAGCACATTCTTAATGACGATCATGAGAGTAAAGAAAGGTGTCTCTGCCATACATCGAAGTAGCGAATTCTAAGGAATTACATTATCGTAATACAAGTTTATTCTCTCTCTCGTGCGCATACTCGTTTTCTTATATTTATAGTAGTCTAATCCTTGAAAATCTACTTGCAGGTCGTTGCCAATATATCCAAAGTCTTTCCAAAGGATACAGAAGCTCCCCCTGGAGGCGTGGATGACATGACAAAGCTGTCATATTTGCATGAACCTGGAGTTTTGTCTAACTTGGCAACCAGATATGAGCTAAATGAAATCTATGTAAAACATAAGTTTTAGCTTACGTTTATTACTGATTATGGATGTGAAGAAAAATAAATAGACTGTGAATGACCTTTTCTCCAATCTGATGGACCATTCTTCATTCTATGTGTACTGCAGACCTACACTGGAAATATATTAATTGCAATAAACCCATTCCAAAGATTACCACATCTCTACGACACTCACATGATGGAACAATATAAAGGTGCTGGGTTTGGAGAGTTAAGCCCTCATGTTTTTGCTGTTGCTGATGTTGCATATAGGTAACACCCATTTATTCTGTTAGGTCTCACAGTTTTCCTGTTATTCTGCCCTGATGCTTTAGTTTTTTAATAGGGCAATGATCAATGAGGGAAAGAGCAACTCAATTCTTGTGAGTGGAGAAAGTGGTGCTGGTAAAACTGAGACAACAAAGATGCTTATGCGATATCTTGCATACTTGGGTGGTCGATCAGGGGTAGAAGGGAGAACTGTTGAACAGCAAGTTCTAGAAGTAAGATGGAATGGTTTTCATAATAGATCCATATATCTGCAACACTTGCTGCATGTTTATTGATTTAGTTTGGTGGAGCGCTGTCTGATATCATGTTTTTGGCTTTTCAAAATTCAGTCCAATCCGGTTCTTGAAGCATTTGGAAATGCCAAAACAGTTAGAAACAACAACTCAAGGTGAGTTATCTTCACCTATTGGCTTATTGGCTAGTAAAAAATGGAGTCCTACATCTAATTTTTGTATGCGGGTTGATTTGGAAGGATGAGACCTAGTATCTTATCTCGGTTAAGAGAGAAGTGAAATATCTATGTTTCTCTTTTCAAGAGATTCTGCAAAAGAGTTAATTTTATTGAAAATTCTTAATTATGGTGTGATTTGGACGACGTCCAAATCTCGTCCAACTATTTCTGTTCTTTTTGATGAATGAAGGATTATAGACCAGAAATATGTGCATTGTAATAGCTCTTTATGTGTGAGCGTAAGCATATTGTCGTGGTTGATGATACAGCCGGATTATGGTTACTTCAAGATTCAGCCATGCTCCCTGCTGTTCGTTTGCAGCTTCATTTTTTGGGTGCTTTGCCCTCATATGACTTTATGCTAGATATTGTTCAGAATGTTGAATGCATATATTTCTATCATCAAGGAATTTTTCTGTTTCCTTTCTTTTTATGTTTATCTTGTTATCGCAATACAGTCGTTTCGGTAAATTTGTTGAGATCCAATTTGACAAGAACGGGAGGATATCTGGCGCGGCTGTACGAACTTATTTGCTTGAAAGATCTCGTGTTTGCCAAATAAATGATCCTGAAAGAAATTACCATTGCTTCTACCTTCTCTGCGCAGCACCACAGGAGGTATAGACGCTTTATATTTGCAATACTCTAGAATGGTACTTTTTTAGCGCAACAGCCTGTATAAGTTTGTGATAAATAATTATTTTACTTGTGTGTTCAGGAAAGAGATAAATATAAGTTGGATAGCCCTAAATCTTTCAATTACTTAAATCAATCCAACTGCTACTCGTTGGATGGAGTAGATGACGCTGAGGAATATCTTGCCACCAGAAGAGCGATGGATATAGTTGGCATCAGTGAGGAGGAGCAGGTCAGTTTCCCCATCAACTATGAATATTGCTCACTTTCCATTGCACTCATGATTTGTGAATCATCTATTTCAGGATGCAATTTTTCGGGTTGTGGCTGCAATTTTGCATCTCGGAAACGTTGAATTCGCAAAGGGAGAAGAGATAGATTCTTCTGTAATCAAAGATGAGAAATCTAGATTCCACCTTAATATGACAGCGGAACTTCTGAAGTATGAATTATTTATTCCTTTACTATTAACAAAATTGATGCCTTTTCTGGTATTTCCCTTTGTGTGCATGAGTTGACCTATATTTTGCTGTAGATGTGATGCTAAGAGTTTAGAAGATGCGCTGATAAAACGTGTTATGGTAACACCAGAAGAGATCATTACACGAACTCTCGATCCTGTTGCTGCACTTGCTAGCAGGGATGCCTTAGCTAAAACTGTTTATTCCCGCTTGTTTGATTGGTAAGGTTCAAACTATTTAATCTTTAGATGTTTGAAATAATTTTAGAAAATATTTCAATGTCTACTGAATCTTTATATTTATGCAGGCTTGTGGATAAGATTAACAATTCCATTGGGCAAGATCCTAACTCAAAATCTTTGATCGGAGTGCTTGACATATATGGGTTTGAGAGTTTCAAGTTCAATAGGTAAGAATTAAAGTCAAATATTAGTTTCTGTATTGAGTTCTCTCTTGTGGCTGACTGTTGGTTATACCTCCATAGTTTCGAGCAGTTCTGTATCAACTTTACGAATGAAAAACTGCAACAACATTTCAATCAGGTCTGGAACTTTTTTAGTTTCGTCATTTTTCCTTAGGCTGTTGTTGGTCCTACGGAGGTTTGGTTCATGTTGACTGCATTTTTGCAGCATGTGTTTAAAATGGAGCAAGAAGAATATACAAAGGAAGAAATCAATTGGAGCTACATAGAGTTTGTTGATAACCAAGATGTGCTGGATCTTATTGAGAAGGTATTCCTGTTCTAGATCCACTTTTACTTTATTCTTTCTTCTTAGGAAAAGGAAAAGTTAATAAACAAGCATGCTTGGCAGCACAATAAGCGTTGAGCTCATATTATTTTGATGCATTTATTTTTGCACTTCTATATATCCTTGTGCAATAGTCTTTTGATATTTACAGCTATTTTCTTCAACCTTGTGCAGAAACCTGGGGGAATTATAGCACTGCTAGATGAAGCCTGGTATGAAGCTAAAATTAGAGACTAGTAGAAAGTAGATCTTCATTGTTTATATGCTGTGCAACCTTAGTCCATCTCGATGCTATAAAACTATCCCATAATTCATGTCTGCCTTTTATAATATGTGGGTTAATATTGTTACTTCTAATTCAGTCTTCCCTGGTTATTCAACCAGTTCCTTTTGGTAGGACTCATAACTTTTTATTGCTTCATGCAGCATGTTTCCTAAATCTACGCATGAAACATTTGCTCAGAAGTTGTACCAGACTTTCAAAAATAACAAGCGCTTTATCAAACCTAAACTTTCTCGAACTAATTTTACCATATCTCACTACGCAGGGGAGGTAAACACATTTTTCTCTCCTTTTTGTTCTGTTCCCTTTTGTGTCAAGTTGTGCTGACATATTTCTCTATTTTTTCCCAGGTAACCTATCAGGCTGATCAGTTCCTTGACAAAAACAAAGATTATGTAGTGGCAGAACATCAGGATCTTCTAACAGCCTCAAAGTGCGCTTTTGTAGCTGCTCTGTTTCCTCCACTGCCTGAGGAATCATCAAAGTCGTCTAAATTTTCTTCCATTGGATCACGCTTTAAGGTGCAGTTTTATCCATTTTCTTCTTCGTTACCATAAGGCGGATGAAACGAGCTTTCTATTGCTATCTGATGTATCTGCCAAGGGAGATGTTTGTGTGTGCTGTTGGTAAAATGTTACAGGTTTAGGGTTAAGGCAATGATAAGGTTATAAGATACCTCAACTTCCAATCAAAGTTCTATGCTTTGTCACTTGGGGTTTAATTAAATATGTTAGGCTGATTCCATTAAACTTTTAACTTGATGTCTGAATACAAATTACTTGGTTCCAAAATGAAAAGGACTAGCATTTTTGTTTCTAGGTCTAAAAACAGTTGTGGAGATTCCATTTGTATTTCTAGCTCTAAATACAATTACTACTGATCGGTATCGAAGCTTCTGGCACTTCTTTAGGGTTTGTAAGTTCAACACTGGCTAAAGGAAATTGTTATTTTGTTATCTACATGTGTTGAAAACCAATTGTGCAATTAGTTGCTCATTGCAACAGATGAAAGAATAAATATGTCAACCTTTCACGCTTAACATTTGTGGTCTGTGACCAAAAAACTGTTAAAGTTCTCCTGCCACTTCCTTCTGTTTCAAAAGCTGGGATGCAAATGATACAGCATTTGCTTTATTATCTTGTCCTCAGAAGATGTGCTTAACGGCTTTCTTATAAGAGGTTCTGAAAAAGTGTTGGTGCATTTTACTTTTGTCAACAACAGTACTAGATAACAAAGAAGATGGGGATTATTAGTATTGCAGATGCATAATTTCTTCAGCCAGCCCTGTACAGTTTCAACTCAAACAAATTAATGGCATCTATGTCAGTTTTTCTTTAGCATTCTCATAATTTCAAAATGATGCATGCCAATTCTCAATATGATGGAGCAACCGTATAGTTACTGCCATAAGATATGCTAGTGTTACGTAATATATTGGTACTACATGTCTGCTAATTCTTCGTACAAACTGCTGCTTCTGATTACTGTAAAATTCTTTTATATTTGAGGAGTGTTTTGACAAAAGCAGGGTATGCTTTAATTACTGCAGCTCCAACTCCAATCTTTGATGGAAACATTGAATTCAACAGAGCCTCACTACATCAGATGTGTAAAGCCAAACAACTTACTCAAGCCTGCGATTTTTGAGAATGTGAACATTATTCAGCAACTACGCTGTGGTGTAAGTATAATAGATTATGACTAATCTCTAATTGACATGCATATTTAATTATGACTAACCTATACAATGTTGACTTTTTTGCATTGTGATACTGGCTATTTTGGTCATGCATGCATGTGATTAATTTTGTTTTCCAATCAGGGTGTTCTTGAGGCAATTAGAATCAGCTGTGCTGGATATCCGACAAGGCGAACATTCTATGAGTTTCTTCTCCGTTTTGGAGTTCTAGCTCCCGAGGTCTTGGATGGGAAGTAAGAGAATGTTCCAAAAGATTTCTACATATCTTTGGACGTAAGTATTCTTATAACTTCTCACGCATCTGATTAACTGTTACTTTGTCTTGACAGCCATGATGACAAGGTTGCTTGCCAAATGATTCTAGATAAAATGGGATTGCAAGGTTATCAGGTAAGATACTGTAAAATGTCTAATTTTTCATCCTACTTACGTTTTAGTAAGAAAATTGGTATGCTGATGGGGCGTTCTTCTGATGGGACATTGATTCATTCAGCTGAGATAGATCTCATATACATGCTTATCTTTGTGTGGGGCTAGTGGTGTGGAATGAAACTGCATGAATTTTCTTGTGCATTTCCAATGTAGTTTTTTTGAGTCAAGATGGTGAGTTTCCTGTGCAACAACCATATCTTCAAACTCATATTTCCTTGTAACTTGGACTAAAAGAGCAGAGAGAGGGCCGAACTAGTGGATGTTTGTGATTCCTAAAGAGTTTGGCAGTTAAGGGTTGGAGGCCTGACATTGGAGTCTTAGTATGTTCAAAGACAATTGTCAACTTTAACCTGTACTATGAAAAATAGGCCTGGAAGTAGCAGTCTTGATCATAGTACGCTGTTGGATATTTTACTGAAGCTGTATCAGATGTTCAAGGGAGCATATCCAGATACTGGTTGCTGGGAAAGATAGGCACTTGTAAATTTGTTGTGGCTAGTTATTATGAGTTCAGTGTTTTCAGATTGCTAGAGATAATATAACAACTGCCAATAAAATACTAGCATGCACATGAGATTTGGAACCTGTCTCTTAAATTATTCAAAATTCTTCATGTTACAATACATCATTGGCATGTCCTACAATTATGCCATACCAATGCTGCGTCTGTTTAAGTTATGCTATGCATCGTGATTGTTCTGCAGATAGGCAAGACAAAAGTCTTCCTCAGAGCAGGTCAGATGGCTGAACTGGATGCCAGAAGAGCAGAGGTGCTTGGAAATGCAGCTAGAATCATTCAAAGGCAAATGCGCACCTATATTGCTCGCAAGGAGTTCTTTTCTTTACGTGAAGCTGCTATTTGCTTGCAATCTTATTGTCGCGGTAAATAGTCAACTTCCTTCTCAAACCATTGTTGTTATGTTTTTTTTTTTTTTTTCTCATTTCCATTAAGAGCTCTTTGTGTGTGTCGTGCCATTGAAGCGGTGACATTACAGTCCTGCCACTTTCATGTTGAATGTGTGTGTGCTATGCTCAAGTTGTGTTGCATGTATTTATATGTTCTATATATCAGTCCCTGAGAAGAGATGAACTGGGAAATACATAATTGATGCACTATGTCAAGATAGTCTATGGAGGATTTATCTTTATTCTTCTATTCTCCTTATAGAATAGTTATGGGTAATCTCTGCAAATATTATGTTGCTATGGGAATCTGTTGAATTTTTATTCCTTTGTGTGTTCTTGTTCAGATATGCTAGGTCAGTAATGTACTGTGCCTTTTTTGTTTCTTTGCAAATAAAATTAGGTGTATCGGCTCGTAAATTATACGAGCACTTGCGAATGGAAGCAGCAGCTTTGAAGATTCAGAAGAATTTCAGAAGGTACACTGCCAGGAAATCCTACGTAATTCTATGTTCATCTGCAATCACACTACAGACAGGCTTAAGGGCAATGACAGCTCGCAATGAGTTCAGATTCAGAAAGCAAACTAAAGCTGCAATTATTATCCAGGTATCATCTTCACACCTTCTCCTGATCATATTCTGTAATAGCACAGAGAAGAAGCGCACTGCAACTTTGCATATGCTAATTCGACTATGTCATGATTGTACTTGCACCAATCCCAAAATTCGGCCAGTGTACTTAGAATCAAACCAATTTTTGTTCTCTTGAAGCTTAAAACTAACAGAGAACTGATGATTATCGTTGATTATGGTGTGATTTCAGGCAAAGTTGCGCCATCACATTGCATTTTCTTATTATAAGAAGCTACAAAAGGCTGCATTAGCTACACAATGTGGTTGGAGGCGTAGAGTGGCTCGGAAAGAGCTGCGAATGCTCAAAATGGTTATCTTCTTACAACAGTAATCACAAGCTATGTTTTCTTTGAGATAGATTTGCAGACAGTAATGATTATGTAAATTTGCAGGCTGCAAGGGAAACTGGTGCCCTCAAAGAAGCGAAAGACAAATTAGAAAAGCGTGTGGAAGAGCTGACATGGCGTCTGCAGTTGGAGAAGAGATTGAGGGTATTGCATTTCGTTTTCTACTGTTAGTCTGACAAGATGTGTTATTAGTATTTTTCTCTTACTTTGAATTGAATTACAGACTGACTTGGAAGAGGAAAAAGCTCAAGAAATTTCCAAGTTACAGGATGCATTGCACGCGATGCAAATACAAGTAGAAGAAGCAAATGCCAGAGCGATTAAAGAGCGCGAGGCTGCTCGAAAGGCTATTGAAGAAGCACCGCCGATCATTAAGGAGACCCCTGTCATAGTGCAAGACACAGAAAAGGTTGAATCACTAATGGCCGAGGTTGAGAGTTTGAAGGTAGGCACTCATATTTGGATGAAAAATTTCAGATCTCCTATCAGCGAATGACAATATTTCTCTTCTCATTCAAAATATTTCACTCCTCAGTTACTTTCAATATATCTTTGTGGTATTAGAAACTAGAGAATCATTTCTTCCTCTTCATAGCTGACTGACTGTGCCAGAATTTTGCTCTAATACTATACTGTCAACTGCGAAGGGCACTCCAAAAACTGTGTTTTTATGTTTATTAAGTGAGACTTGAGGTGACCCGAAGCTGTTGGTTTACTACTTGGAGCTCTAGGGATTTTGCTGTGTGTTGTATACACTCTTTGTAGGAAAATAGTTTTAACATTTGACTGTAAAGTCATTTCTACGGATCCCTGTGGGACTTGATGAAATCTTATGATCATCCAGGCTTTGTTGCAATCAGAAAGACAGGCGTCAGAAGAGGCAAGGAAAGCTTGTTCTGATGCGGAGGTCAGAAACGCAGAGCTATTCCAGAAACTAGGAGATGCTGAGCAGAAAGTGGATCAGCTTCAGGAATCCTTACAGAGGTTTGTGATTTTACTAAATTGAATGGACATCCTTTGATATTTATACTCCTGCTGTATGCTTGCATTCTTTTTGTGATACAGGACAGATAGAGGTTGTGCTATATTAACTTGGTGCGGTCCTTTATATTTCTGCCTTAGTCTACACTTAGACTGTTCCCCATTATTGTTGTCTTAGACTTGAAAGGGGGCTTGCTTGTGCTTCAAACCTCAAACCTGTGGCATCATTTGTATATTGCAGGCTAGAGGAAAAACTTTCGAACTCAGAGTCAGAGAATCAAGTTCTTCGTCAGCAAGCACTGACGATGTCACCAACAGGAAAATCTTTGTCTGCAAGGCCAAAATCAATTATTATTCAGGTAAGAATGGAACTTATGATTGTTATGGGTCCCTCCATATCAGTAAAGCACCTACAAATTCGTTTAATGTTTCATATCATTGCAGAGAACACCTGACAATGGCAATGTTGCAAATGGAGAGATGAAGGTGTCACCAGTAAGAATTCCTAATTATGAAGCCTTCTGGGTGGAACCTTTTTACTATTGATCTGTTTCTCATTACTCTTGCTTTTTTCAGGACACGACTCTTGCCGTATCAAATGCTCGAGAACCTGAATCTGAGGAAAAACCACAGAAGTCTCTCAATGAAAAACAGCAGGTTAGTGCTTTGTCATGCACATAAACCACTATTTTAATTGTTTCACCGGTGAGGTTTAAGCAGCATTGGGATTTTGTACCAGTGATGCATGACGCCAGTCTGCGTGGGGTGCTAAAAAATTCATCTGCTTGTGCTAATGGGTTTCCTGTCATTCCTTTTGCTTGTTTAGGAGAATCAGGACTTGCTGATTAAGTGCATATCAAAGGACTTAGGATTCTCTGGAGGCAAACCAATCGCTGCTTGTGTCATATATAAATGTCTCCTTCACTGGAGATCATTTGAAGTTGAAAGGACTAGCGTTTTTGATCGCATCATACAAACAATAGCTGCTGCAGTAGAGGTAAACCAAACTCTTGCGCTGATGTTCCAAGCTCAGGCTATCACCTCAAATTTTATAATGCGTTTATGAACTCCTTATTGCTTTGCAGTTTGGAGTTGCTCAAACAAATTGTAGTAAACTGATTAGATATGACTAATGCTAGCTATCTGTTATTGAAGGTCCCAGAAAGTAATGATGTGCTGGCCTATTGGTTATCTAATACTTCCACATTGTTGCTTCTGCTCCAACACACACTGAAAGCTAGTGGGGCAGCTAGCTTGACCCCACAGCGAAGGAGAGCAGCTTCTGCTTCTCTCTTTGGGAGGATGTCTCAAGTAAGAATTGATCTTTTATCCGTCGTATTAGTGCAAATTGTTCTAGGATTCGTATACCATGTTTTACACTTTTTCACTTTCTTATTTCTTCTGTGAATTCTAGGGGCTAAGAGCATCTCCTCAAAGTGCGGGACTCTCATTTCTAAATGGTCGTGGTCTTAGTAGACTGGATGACTTGAGACAAGTTGAAGCCAAGTATCCAGCATTGCTCTTTAAGCAGCAGCTTACTGCCTTCCTTGAGAAGATTTATGGAATGATCAGAGACAATTTGAAGAAAGAGATCTCTCCATTGCTTGGGTTATGCATTCAGGTTGCTTCATTTTCTCTTTGAATTTTTTTTTTTTCTATAAATAAGTTAAGATTGCCACTGTTCTTGCCAAGTTATTACAGGCCTTGAGTCAAAAGAACCTATACTAGAAACCTGAGAATAAAAAATTGATTCCCCCGTCCCATAGAGTTCAATCCTGGAAACTGCTTATGCTTTCCTCTTATTTGTTTCAATATTTTGGTGGAGCTCCAGAGATGGTATGGGTGCCCATTTTATTTTTGATTTCTGATGTCCCTGCTTGTAAGGAACTGGGGTACCACTCCACTGGAGAATCTTGAATGTGCATGCACCTGCAAAATCTGTACGTGTGTGCTTATGTGTGTGAGTGATCCTGAAAATGTAATACAGGCACCAAGGACTTCCCGAGCTAGTTTGGTGAAAGGCCGCTCTCAAGCTAATGCAGTTGCTCAGCAAGCTTTAATTGCCCATTGGCAGAGCATAGTGAAAAGTCTAAACAGCTGTTTGGCGACCATGAAAGCAAACTACGTGAGTTACCAAGCGTTATTAGAATGTGTGGCTTTATCTTTCTTACCGAAGATCATCTTTTAAAAATATTCTATTTTGCAGGTTCCTCCTTTCTTAGTCCGCAAAGTGTTCACTCAAACTTTTTCATTCGTCAATGTTCAGCTATTCAACAGGTCAATTCGGCTTTAAAGTTTTACTATCCATCTCTATCTTGTATATATCTGTGTAACAGTTTCCTTTACTAATACGTGATAAAGAAGAAGGCTCGGAAATTACAATTTCATTTTTTGCGCTATTGCAGTCTCCTCTTGCGGCGGGAGTGCTGCTCATTCAGTAACGGAGAGTATGTAAAAGCTGGTTTATCTGAATTGGAACAGTGGTGCTGCGAGGCAACTGAGGAAGTAAGAACTTCCCAAACTCTGCTCCACTTTGCTGTGTTATCTTATGTCTTAAACATATATTATCCTTTTGGTGTTCAGTTTGCTGGCTCGGCATGGGAGGAACTGAAGCATATAAGACAGGCCGTTGGCTTCCTAGTAAGACTATTGTAGTTTCTCTTATTAATTAGTCAACATCTTTATTTCCTGATGTTCTGACCTACTTCTTATTACAGGTCATACATCAAAAGCCGAAAAAGACATTAAATGAAATAACAAAAGAACTTTGTCCAGTCAGTATCTCTTCCAATTTGTCAACTTATTTGCTCATGCTACTTTCAGTTTTAGGATCATTGACATTCTTATATTCTTGCCATTTCTTCAGGTGCTTAGCATACAGCAGCTATATAGGATTAGTACAATGTACTGGGATGACAAATATGGCACGCATAGTGTGTCATCAGAAGTAAGTTGCACTATACCATGGCACGCAAGAGTAATTAATATGCCCCATCAATTAATTCGCCAACTTGTTTATTGCTCCTTGTTGAGGTTGTGATTCGTCGTTGGATGTTACACAGGTTATAGCGAGCATGAGAGTTATGATGACCGAGGACTCGAACAATGCTGTTAGCAGTTCTTTCCTATTAGACGATGATTCAAGGTATTATTTGACTTCAGATACCGAAAATTGAATGGTGGATGGTTGCCTTCAGTCTTCAAACATAGGCACAAAATCCACCAGAACTATCTAGTTTCTAATAAAATTGAATGTAATTGCCACGCAGCATCCCGTTCTCTGTAGATGACATCTCCAAGTCGATGAAACAAGTAGATGTAGCTGATATTGAGCCGCCTCCATTAATTCGTGAGAACTCGGGTTTCGGCTTCCTACTTCCACGCGCTGAGTGATGATCGTCATAACTCAGGTTTCTGGTTTGCAAGTGTTGCCCATACATGTGTTTCCCCTGCACAATGACGTGCTAAAACATGTGCATATCATCTCATTCATGCCAAGACCTGTGCATATAGTTTCATCACCTTTGTGTATAATACATATTCCAGTCTAAGTCTCTCGAGTTCAAGAAAATATTTGCGTCAGTCTCAGGCTACCATCGGTAGTGCCTGGGTCAATTCATTCTTTCCCTCTCGTGTTACATAAACACAAGAGGTTTTTGCTAAAGCCTTTATCACAAATCTACTGTGATATTGTGCAATTTATAGAAAAGAGACACGGCGTCTCTGCAGGTGATAGAACAGGTTTCTTATTTTTTCATTTTTTTCCCATTTTTACTTTTTTGATCAGGGTTCTTTTTGTATCATTTTTTTATCTGGGTTTTGGGGTTTGGGGTTGCTGATTTTTGTGTGTAAGGAACGTCAGCCGCATTTTATAGGCTACTGTTTGTATACGGAGAAAATTTGTATGTAATTTGATTGATATTTCTTTTTTCGAAAGTGTAAATGCAGTCTTCTCTACTTTTCTCTTCTTTTTTTAGTCTTTGAAAATCAGGAATCATGCGGAATAATTCCCATGTGCCCCTGGATAGCTTAGGTGCTTTTTTTCTGTCTACCTCCCACATTGATGTCGGTTTTCCAGAACCAAATAGTGATGTATTTGAATTTTGATCTAAAAGAGGATATTAATATATTTGAGCGGCCAATGACTGCCTCGATCAAATCTTTGACACGCCAGTCTGCGTGGCAATGAAAGACCAGGATGTGTTTCTTTTATATGCAACGGTCGGTGAGAGAGAACCAACGCTGGAAGGATGTCTGTACTGTAACAAGTGAGATTTATCTTTTGAAAAGATAGATTCGGCTTGATACCTTTAGGATCGGCCTACATTATTGAAAGGTGATGATGTCTGGAGAGTTTGTCCCCACTTATCCCCTGGAAAGAGGAACAAAGTTCGGTTTGGGAGACCCACAAGCAACTCCCGTAGCAGCCGATAGTATGCAAAATTGCTACGTGGCTATGTTCATTTTTTGCATCATCAAAAGGCATAGTGTGCAGTACATCATTCAAGCCAAAAAGCAAGAGCAAAAGGCTACACTTTCCATGCTAATAAGATGAGGAAGTTAAGAAAATCATCATAACCACCCATGCCTTCATTTGTCAAGTGCTACGGAAATGTGCTAATGCTGCCTTTCTAAAAGATGATTAGATGCCTCTTCAAGTCTTCTTCACTGTTATTACTGATGTGAAAGGCATAAGTTAAAAAGCAAATTGCAGTAGCTTAGCTAGCTAGTAAAGAAAAATCCATGACAAACAGCTCTAATACTGGCCGTGGTCTTGTCTGACATGATCCACGAGAAGGATTCTTCTTAACTATGGCCAACAAGAGTCAGTTCTACAAATTCATATTAGAAAAGATATGGAGCTCTGTACCCACCACTAAAACTTCGTACAGGGGTAAGGCTATAGGAACATATTATTGTCACAACAAATACATGGTTACTGCAAGCTAGAGGCAGAAATTCCTGAGCATACAACACAGTTCTACAAGGTATGTGAAATGTGTGTTACACTTGCTACGGCTACTAACGCAAGACGATTAGGAGCTGTTTAGTTCAGCAGCCGCAGCGCAATTTACTGTGTTTTCCGTCGAACTCAAAGGTTGGTCTTGTGGAGCTGGTATGGGTTGCATCTCTGATTTCTTCTTCTCCTTCATAATCACCTGCCTCGGCATTACATCAAGCAGAAAGCTTCCGCCATTCCATACAGAGGCAGAAACCTTGAGTATTTGGAAAACCACAGACACTCTATAGGACAAGAAGATAGGAACTGTAAGTGCCATGGTTGCCACGGTAAATATAGCTTGCAACACAATGTACATGAGCATGCGATTCTGATCTCCAAGCACACCACTTAACCGCCACCATATATTATTTGCCTTCTTTGCTTTCTTTGATAGCTCCCTATCAAATCAATTGTAATCTCAATAAGGTCAACAAAAGTTACAGACAAAATTACTTGCAAGAATTAATGAAATGTCTCATGAGTGGAAAGTGAGTGAGTGAGAGAGAACTAAAACCTGTATGAAGTCATGACTTCAGGATCTCTTAAGAACCTCTGGCGACGCAGGACATTGACAATTAGAAAATAGAGAGCCTGCCACAAGGTATAAACACCCAATGGAACCCAGAACAACCAAGTCAACAGAAATGATTTGTCTTCTACAACATATGGCCATGAGATTCTGCGCGAGGTTCCTTCAGGGTGCATGGCCTCAAAGGTCGCTGGATTCCACCACCGAATGGTGAAGAAAACTATTCCTGGAGAATCAAATATTCAATCAAAATTCTGGAAGCTATTAATAATTGACCGAAGAAGCGTACTACGGAATCAAAGGCCTGAACTGCCAGAGGGCTCAATCCACCGGCCGTTAGAAATTGATTCCAATGGAAAATAAATTACAGCAGAAGGTTTCCATGTTCACAAGTTTTCAACAATTCAAGCAATACTTGCTATTGATTCTGTGCAGGGTCACACCAACTTGAGAAGTATGATTTTGGCTTTCTGATATTAGCAGAAGATATACCTCCACAAGCTAAAATCAACTGTTCCAAGCGCCAACATAAGGTTACAAAACAGAATTTGCATGGATAGTTCAAACTCCACAGAAATCCAACATCCAACACATACCATGACATAATAGAAGATCTAGATCAAGAGAAGCAGAATTAAAAGTACGGAGAAAACACATTAGCGCTTGGTAGTCAAAGGTTCAAGGAACTAAAGCATAGATTTGTTTCCATGGGAGAACGAAATTAAACACTTAAAACAGCTAGCATATTCAGTTTTACAGACTACCGTCCCTTTCTGCAACTGTGGTATATAACTACAAAATCACAACAAAAATTAGATAGAAGCACGCAAGTGCTAAAATATGCTGAAGACTCGCTAGTATGTTGATATTATGCACCATTTGATTTAGCAATCAACATTTTTAAGGCTATGCCTAACAAGAATTTAACAGAAAGGTGTATGACAGTAAATCTACCACAAACTAAAATGGTTACGGGCACCTGATATTGACAGGGGGGGTTCTTTCTAATTCTAAATATGTTGAACTAGATCAACTCTAAAGTTAATATGATTATGGTTATTGGAAGCATATATGCAACGTAGAGATGATAATAATAGTATTCTTGCTGCAATTTCTCGCCACATTTACGCTTGATCCTCCCAAACGAGCTATTTCCATTGTCATGTTCATCCTCACAGAAGGTCAGTTTATTCTTTTCAACCACTTGTTTAAGTTAAACTGATTGAGAGAGAAGAACACCAACTAACCAGGTAGAAGATGTATCAGGACACTGACAATTTTGTCTGCGGAGCTAAAGACCAGGCTGCACCGCCAAACAATCAACGCCCATGCTAATGGCCCCTGTTGCAACACGCAGGAAAGTTGAAATAAGATAGATCATCTATCATCAGCTAGGGGGCGCATAAGCTACCGCAAAATGAAATCATTCTCTTACTTCGGAAAATGAGAAGCAGACCATGAAGAGCTTTTCATTTTTTGGGTATAATAGGAGGTGGACCAAGAAGATGGTGTTGGCATAATAGCAAAAATCCTGGAATATAGGAAGAATTGTCATTTCTTTCATTTCCCTTTTCTGAGAAATAAGGTCAAGATAACAATAAAAAATTGCAGCAGTAATATATCAAACTTATAAATGATATACATAATGGAACAGTAAGAGCTGGAAGGGTGCCTCGTATGATAGAAGAAAAATACATTAGTGATGGTGACCATATAATGTTTTTTTTGATGCTAGAAAGGTTAACAAATAACTGGGAAGGTTGCCAGAACTAGGAGATTTAGAGTTCATATACAACTCCAGAAATTCTGATCTAAGCAATTAGACAATATCAAAAGCTTACCAGGAGATAATAATGCCATTTCTTGTACCGGTAATATATCCATCGGAGAGGGACAAATGTGACATAGAACGCACAATATACATAAGGAATGTCTTGAGGCCCTGAACAAGGAAATTAACATATAAATCAACCTCTCTCGAGTTCCAACTATAATAAATGGTAATGATGACCAAGCCATCAATCAAACGTATAACAATAGTACTCACTCGCTCCTAGGAGGAAGCAAAAAGAGCCGAAGCCGAGAACGCCGAGAAAATGGGTCACCTAAAAACAACAAAACCAGAGGAAACAAAAATCAAGTTCCAATCGTCCAACTTTTCACAATCATAAAATCAAGCACCGCTCGTGCAATAACAACACGGCACCGTCATTGCAATTAAAACAAACAAAACCGTTTCAGTTAGAATAAAAGACAACATAGTTGTAACAATAAAACACGCATGAATAATCTGGAGCAGAAGCCAAACCTTATTGATAAACCGCTCATGTTCCTCGGCTTGTTTGGCGATCTTGTCGGCCTGTTTGGACAAGATCTCTTTAGTCTGGTTCGCTTGCTTCGATAGCATCTCCTTGGTCTGAGCCACTTTCTACGCGCGCAAAACAAAGAAACAAAAGCACACCCAGATCGTAAGAACCAATAAGGAATACTAAAATGGAGAAAAGAAGGGATTTTGAGGAAGGGTGTATAAGATAGGTACCGCGGATTTGTCCCTGAACCTCTGCTTCACGGCTTGAATGGAATGGTGGCCATTGGTGATGATTACTTCTTCCGCTGGCTCTTCGTTGTTGGCCATTTTTTGTGTTAGTTTCCTGTTTGCTTTGGCTTTTTTTGGTTGTGTTTTTGAGTTCTCTTTGGAGGTTGAGAGAGACGGAGAGATAGAAGACGAAGAGGAAAGGTGGCGATATAGGTTTTTTTTATGGGAGAGTCAGAAATCTTCTGTGACCAGAGAGAAGAGGAGGAACCTTCTTTTTTAAACCACCGGTTGCTTAAGTACGTTTCTAATTGCGGTTACCATCAATCTTTGCGCTAATAATACTACTTGTTAACTTCGGGAACCTTGCCTGCGCGTGTATTTGTGATTTATTATTATATAATCACATTCACACCAAAGAAAAATGAAAGAAAAGGTTAAATCTTGTTTGACCCAATAAATAAAAGGAGGAGAAGCATGGTCATATCAGCTTATCTTTTAAAAACTACAAACACAGATAACTAGTAAGTGATAAAGGAGCATCGTGGTTTAATATTCCTTTATCAGGTGTGTATTTCTTGCGGTATGTTCTTTTTGTTATAAAATAATGTATATATATTTGTATGTATGTCATTGTGATACATACTAAATACATATATTATACAGTATTCCCACTTATTATATATATATGTAAAATCAGAAATGAAAGGGAGAATGAGAAAATGGAAAAACGGGTTGAGCTCTAGCCCGAGCCCCCTCCTCACCGGAAATTCTTCCCCTCCACCTCAAACTTCTTCATCATCCCTTAGTTTTATAACACGTTATCAGCACGATAACGTTCTCTACCCGAGCTTACCCGAGTTCCATCACGAGCAGAGCAAAAAAAAAAAGAAAAAAAAAACGATGAAGATGGTGAACAGTTCGGCCACCCTTGGTTACTGTTCACCACCAGACGTTCCACAGCACCAATCGGGACACCGCCACCACCGGCGTGTTCCCCTCGACGTCGCCGACTCGCTGCCACCAACCGCGTCCTTCGAAGCTGCCGGACGCGCAGTCCAAGGCCGTCGACCCGACGGCGAAACCCGGATCCAGTTTTCCCAACCCGGGTCTGTCCTTCCTCCTCCTCGCGATATCGCCGGACGCCGCCCCTGCACAGCCGCCGCCTGATGCATGCCACCTCCCGCAGACCCTGCACCGCCACCAGCCCGTCGCACTTCCGCCATCTGCAACCGCCGAGGTGAGCTGCGTCTTTTTCCCCGTGGCCCTACAGCTCAAGGAAGGAGATGACCACACTTGCACTTTGGTCCCTGGTGGTTTTATGGTTCTATGCGGATAAGTCCCTATTTTTAATCCTTAAGTTATTTATTTTTTCAATTTGGTATTAAACGAATGTATTCATGTTTAATTAATACTGTTTTTGGATAATTAAATGTATTGTGAGCTCACGATGAGCCTCGGAGTAATGACCCGGCACGGTGAATAGAAATTATCCGGACTGTGAATAGTAATTTCCGGCACCGTGAATAGTAATTTTCGGAACCGTGAATAGTAATTGCCGGCGACCGTGAATAGTGATTTTGGAACCCAGAAGTGTTTGGCCGGAATTTGAGACCTCGTGATTTTGATCGTGAATAGTAATTTTAACCGAAATCCGAACGCCTCGAATTTTTCCCGGCGAATCCCAAAGTGTGTGGCCGGAATTTTATACCTCGGGTTATTTCCCCGCCAAGCCCAGAAGGCTAATGGCATATACATACCGGAATAGTAATCGGATATTAGTAATATATATTATATATATTATTGCTGAAAGATTTATCGAGTAAGCATATTTTTTTGATTTTTATTTAAATTCCGATTGGGCTATTAAAGGGCCTATTGCATTTAAATTCATGCCTTTAATTTTATTTATGCTTTATTTGGGCTCATGAAAGGCCCATAATGGCCGGCTAAGCCGCCTATTTCTTTACATTTTTAATTGGGCTCGTCTAAGGCCCATCGCTTTTATTTTGCTGCAATTTAATTTTTATTGGGTTCGCTATAGGCCCATTGCATTTTTTTCAGCAATTTAATTTTTATTGGGCTAATTAATAAAAAGGCCCATCGCATTTAATTTTCAGGCATTTATTTTTAATTGAGCTATAAAAGAGCCCATTGTATCTAATTACCTTGCCTTTAATTTTATGCTTAATATGGGTTCGTACTAGGCTCATCATTTAATTTCCTGTCATTTACTTTACTTGGGGTAATTAATATAAGGCCCCTTGCTTATTTATTTAAATTAAGCATTTATATATTCAATTATGTTATTTGAATTTGAGGCTCTTAAAATTTCCGGAAGAAATTTATCATGGGCATTAAATGCGAAAATGCATTTAAATGAGAATAGTCTGAAAGACTAAATGTAAGAGTCCAGAAGACTCGGGAAAAGAAAAATGAAACGAAGACTGGAAGTTTTACCGTTCAAAAGATCTTGAAGATCCTTCAAAGAAAAATCGAAAATACACACTATTACCACCAGAAGATGGAAATTATATGACCACCAGAAGATGAATATTATACTTGCTTACCCTGAAGGAGCAACTTATTTTATATTCAATTTATTTTTATGTTCAGTTTAAATTATTACGCATTGCAATTTATTTTTATTTACTTTTCAGTACTTTATAATTGTTTCTTAGAATAATGCCTGAAGCATTAGTCTCGAAGACAATGCAAAATTGCCATCCACAGGGGGAGAATTATATGTGTGGATGTCAATATAACATATTATGACGTCTCGAAATGAAAAATGATTAACACGCTCCAGAAGAGCATAAATTCGAATATGTTCCTGAAGAACGCATGTTTTAATATGATCTAGAAGATCGTATATTTACGCGAGTACAGACATCCCCAGTAATAAAATGAATTATTGTGGATCCC
>JAKUCV010007453.1:96684-127606 GCA_028386065.3 Turnera subulata | reverse complement strand
AACAGAGAGCCAGAGGTTCCGAAATTGAATGTCAGCATGAGCTGGCAAGGAGTGGAGAGACATTCAAATTGGGCAATCCAAACCATTTCCAGAGGAACCACAATGGATTATGTGCTAAAGCAAGGCTTGAAGAGTATTTAAGCAAAATGATAAGCTCCAAGAAGCTATCAAGCACCTGGAAGAGGTACTTAATTCTATAAGGTACCAAGCAAGAGCCACAGGCTTCCAAGTCCACTAATGAAGGTCAGGCACCTAAATTGTAAGAGCTCCTAGTAAAGAACAGAAGGTTCGGGAGTTACAAGCATGGTTCCCAGAGGTTAAGAAGCACCTAGTACTGAACAAGCTGTGGAGGTACTCATATCCATGAGAAACAAAATAATGGCCACGAGCCATAAATCTTGAAGGACCAAGTGGAGGCCCTAGTATCCAAACCGCACTAAGGTACAAAAGGTAGAGCCTATTGTGCAACATAAGGAGCTGGAGTTGGGTACTACAAAGTCATCATAATGACTATTCATTAAGGCACTCTAAAAGTGAAAACTCCTCAGGAAACATCTCAAGAAGTGGGTTAGCCTGTCCACGATGTCGGAGGAGCCGAAAAGAAAGAAAGGTTCAAACCTTCCCTCTTGAGGATAGGTCCAAACATTCCCTGCTCAAGAGTCTTGGGGGCTAGGACCAGGACTTCCCATTATAATAAAAACGAAGGTTGGCCTAAAGCTGTAGAAGCTCACTTTAAGCAATGTAGAGCCCAAAGTAACTCAGTCAAAGAAGTTACATATACAGAATGACCACAAGCAATCAAATGCTTAAGCATGAAATTCCCGATCAGTTAGTAAGACAGGTGCCCAACATAACTGTCATGACTAGGGAAGAAAAAGCATCACATGCATTGCAAGGCTCAGAATTCGGCTCAATGCTTATTATGGATGCATGTAGGAGTGAATCAAACCTTTGGGAGGTTTTCACACAAAAACCCTCAAGGCCTACTTATTAAGAGAATGGGAGATCTCTTGTAGCAAGACTTGCAGAAGCCACTTGATGGCAGGACCTCTGTTGAGCAGCAAATAGTCAGGACTTCCTCATAGTAGAGACAAAGAGATCCCTATAACAAGGACTTTCTTTGCAGTATCCAAGAGGTATACAAAATCCATTCCACAAGGAAGGCAAATCAAATGCCACAGAATGACTCACAAGATGAGCAGGAGAGCTAAGTGCTATTTTGAGAAGGAGTACTCGTCCAAAACGACGATTAAAGAGCAGGTCCTAGCTGGCTTTCTCACATAAGGAATGCCTACCTTTGATAGCTGAAAAAGATGAACAGGTATTGTAATTGGATGGTTCCTATACCAAATAAGATTACAAGCATCATAGCCATGAAGCTGCGGAGAGACATGCCTGAATGCTCAAATGAAGTTGGCATGAGTAACCTCAAGCAATCAAGCCAAAAATAAGGCCCTGCCCTTACCAAAATGGGGATGTCCGATTTACGACTAACAGAGGTCATGAGGAAAATTATCGAGCCTCCATTTATTATAAGAGGACATTGCTCCCCCTCCTTATAAAAAGTCCTTGAGATCCAGAGTATTTCAGGAAAAATAGAAGTCTACAATAAGCGATAGTGAGGTACTGCAATAAAAAAGTTGGACCTCGATCCATCCAAAAACCTGGTCTTTTTTAGGATAGAGGCAACGAGTCCAAAATGGAGCTAAAGTTGGAAAGGACCATATCAAGCTGAAGAGCAAAAGTACCAAGGTTCTTATTTTAAAAATCCACCATCCAGGTGCTTACTCTCAAATCAAAGAGGTTCTTCCCATAATAAGCCGAGGCAGTCCAATACGGCTTTGAAAAGGAGCTACGAGTAGCCATGAAGATCTCTAAAATGCAGATCTCTTAAACAAAAGAGCCCTAAGGACCTCTAAAAGAAGGATCCTAGAGGTCTCTAGAATAAAGAACCTTATGGTCCTCTCAAATGGTAGTTCCTTGGGACCTTCCCAAAAAAGGGACATCAGAAGCAATGCTTCCATAATAAGTCTCATGGAGGCCTCTCTAAAAAGGAACCTCTACAATGAGGACTTTCCTTGAAAACTCCCAAATAAGGGATACCTCATCTCAAATGAAAGTTCTTTGGGACCTTCCCAAACAGGAGACCTCAGAAGCAATGCTTCCATAATGAGTCCATGAGGACATTCCTTGAGAATTCCCAAGTAAGGAATCCTAGGACCAATATTTCATAATGAGTCAGTGAAGACCACTCCAAAGCAGAACCTCTACAACGAGGGCATATAATGACATTGCAGGCAAAGCAATGGAAGAGAAGGTCTACGTGGTGTTTTCCACAAAAAGTAAATGCTTTTTCGCAAGCAAGTGGGATGGTCAAAAGGAAGAAGAAGCAGAAAGCAAGATTCAAGAATTGAAGGGTTACTCCACCAAGCGTGAAGCCAGAAGAACCTAAAAGGTCTCTACGCCCCAAAAAAGTTGAAACCAACACAGGTTCTCTTCTTATATTCCATCAAATGATTCTTGCTATTTCTTCCTACAAATAAAGACTTCCCAAAACTTTACTATTACTATTGACTAAAGGAGTTCCATAGCTCTATTGTCAAACTTTTATCAAACTTTCTCTTTGAGGAACCTAATGATAGAAGGCTCAGAAGGTTGAGGTCCTCCAAACTAAGTGCCTCTGAGAGAGGACCTGCAAAGGAAAGACCTCAATGGAAGGTCAAAAGCTCTCTTTGCAAGGTATAAGAGCTGGCAATAGTAACCTGCTAAAGAATGCCAGTCAGACATCTAAAATCGGGGCTTAGACCACGCACCATAAGTTGGAGTCTCGCATGTACTTCCCAAAGCCGCGGCCTAACCCGTGCACTCACTCTCACATGAGCAATACAAAGACACGACCTAACACGTGCACTACAAAGTTGCAGGCTTGTCTATGCAATGCGTAACAGCAAACACAACTATTCTCCGGTTTAGAATCTCCATCAAGAGCCCTGGAGAAGGAGACCTTCCCAAGAAAAGGTCCCCAAAGGAGACCCATAAAGACCTTGAAAGTCAGGGGTTCTAAAATCTCCAAAGACCTCGAGTCAGCACAGGCACCAAAAAGGCCCCAAGCTATGCTCCTTAAGAACCTCTAAAGAAGGTCCATGATCTAAAGGAGGCTCCTTTGGAAACATGTCCCCAGTCCCTAGAGACCTCTGAAATAAGGATTCTTGACCATGAAAATCAAAGGTCCTGAGATCCTCAAAAAAAATTTGAAGAAGAGAGATCCCAAAATCTCTAAAGACTTTGGAAATCAAAGGTTCTAAAATTGAGATCACATGAGACCTAGAAAATCAAAGGTCCCGAGATCCCCAAAGACCTTGAAAATCAAAGATCTTGAAATCTCTGAAGACCTTGAAAATCAAAGGTCTCAAAGCCCAAAGGCCACAGTCCTCAAGGACCTAAAAAAGCTCCTAAGCCACAGTCCTCAGCGACCTCAAAAATTAAGATCCATGACCTTACAAATCAGAGGTCTCGAGATCCGCAAAGACCTTGAATTAGGCCCCGAAAAAATCTAAAGGCCTTGAAAATTAAAGGTCTCAAAAGGGTGTTCAAACAAACCCTAGAAAAGCGGAGATCTCTAAGGTCTTTAAAGACCCCGAAAGCGAAGATCCCACCTAAAGGGGACCACTCTAGACAAAGATCTTTAAAGACCTTGAGAATCGAAGGTCACAAAAGTCTCATTCAGACAACCTTGGAAAATCAAAAGCCTCAAAAGGCCCATAAAACAAGGTCCTTAAAGACCTAAAGGTCTCATAGGATCTTGTAAATAGAAGTCCTTGAATAGACCAGAAGCCCCAAGGTCCAAAGTAACAAACCAAGGACCTTGACTTAATAGGAACATCCCACATTCAAAAAAGACGACTACAGGCCATGCAGCCTATATTGGTCGCAAAGTAAGACGATGAAAGCCCATACAGCTGCTTTCAGTCGCAGAAAAAGGACGATCTAAGAGATCGTACAAAAAAAAAAAGGACGATCTAAGAGATCGCACAGAAAAAAGACGATCTAAAAAGATCGCATAGTAAAAGACGATCTAAAGAAAAGATCGCATCTTGAAAGACGACTGAGGCATGATAGCCCAAGTAAGTCGCGCATTCAATGAAAGACAACTACAGGCCATGTAGCCCAAGTAAGCTGCGTATTCAATGAAAGATGACTAAAGGCAATATCTAGCCCGAGTAAGTCACATATTCAGAGAAGAGAAAAGAGAGAGAGAAAGACAACCAAGGCTAACAGGTCCAAAAAATAAGGTCACATATCAAGAAACATACAAAGAAGGTACCGCATTCTGAGGTCCTCTTTGCACATGAAGGAGGCACCCACTTTCAGAGGTCCCCTCCATATGTCGAAGATGCCTTCATCTAAAAGACCTCCTCATATCAGAGGTACCAAAGGATACACATCTCAGGTCCAGAAAAGAAGACCTTTATGAGACAACAACAAAACAAAAAAGTCCCACTATAAGTAATTAATGGGGGATTTATACAAATTTAAAAGAGGCCTCTCGGGTCCAAAAAGTGCAGAAGCTGAAAAATGCACCACAAGAGCTCTAAAAAAGTCCACCTCTGTCTTACAAGAGGATCCTTACACAAGAGGGCTTTAAATTCGAGCCAATACCACATTAGTCTAACAAATGAGCTTATAGTTGAAAATTCAATAAGCTCACAGCTCAAAATCAATACGTTGGAGCTTATGTTTGAATTAGCCAAATAAGGCAAGCTAAGACCTGAAGGCGACAAAAAAAAGCTCACATTGGAAGTAATAAACTCTAAGGAAAGTTGCTACACAACATCCCTTAGAGTTGGGGGCTTGTGATGAGGAGTGAAATAATCCAATCAAAGCTTAAAGGCCCAATTGAGACAAAATTCAGGACCAGGCCTAAGCCCAATATAGGAGTCCAGGACCAGATCCAATACAAAAGACCCAGGACCAGTCCAGCTAGCTATTTAGCCATGTGAAAAATATGATAAGCATTATAAGCGTTACATGGAGTTGAAGGGACAACTAGAGTTAATGCTCCACTACCAAAACCCCTATAAAAAGGGGGCAAGATTAGAGTTTCAACACACAAATTCTTCCTGGAGAAAACTCTACTCTCCCCAAGGAAATTCTCTCTAGAGAATATAATTCTCCACTCTCAAAACTCTCTCTCTATATTCTTTCAAATTAATAAGAGAAAAATCCCCTTTGCTAACTTAGGCATCGGAGGTCCTCCCGGGGTCACAACCCTGGACTCCCCCGGGTCCTTCTTTCTGGTCTTGCAGGTGCTCCAAGAGTAGAGATCAGGCCCTCCAGCTATAGAGATCAGGCCCTCCAGGCATAAGAGATCAGGCCCTCTAAGCATAGAGATCAGGTCCTCTGAATATCAAGATCAAGCCAAAGAATCCCTAATCATGCCAAGAGAAATTTACATCCATACCCCGGTAAAAAATTCGTTTTTTACAGTACCTTCTTTTGTACCTTCAACTAGGTAATAAAAGTCCGATGACTGTGTAGTTCTTTTAACTCTTTTGCTCCTTCTTTGCTCAAGTGCATCACTTAAGTCTTCTTTTGTATTTGAGTTTGGAATGTCAAGTGGAGATGCTATAGATTTTTGAATAGAATTGAATCTTGTCTCATCAAATAAGGCATCCCTTGATTCAATAATAGTATTAATTGTTATTGTATCATTAGGTTCTATAACCATGAACCTATAAGCCTTACTATGATGTGCATATCCTATGAATATGCATTCAATTCCTCTTTCGCCCAATTTCCTTTTCTTAGGCTCAAGAACTCTCACAATTGCTCTGCATCCCCAAACTCTTAGATGACAAAGATTTGGTTTTCTTTTGTTCCAAAACTCATATGGGGTGATCTTGCTCCTTTTATTAGGAACTCGATTCAATATGTAAGTGGCAGTTAATATTGCCTCACCCCAAAATCCTAATCGCAAACTGGAATTAGAGAGAATGGCATTTGCCATCTCTACCAGAACACGGTTCTTGCGTTCTGCAACACCATTTTGTTGTGGTGTATATGGAGCTGTTGTTTCATGGACTATCCCAATTGAATTAAAGAAACTTGGATCATAGTATTCACCACCTCTATCATTTCTTAATCTTTTGACATGTGATTCACAATGCAATTCAGCCTCTAGCTTAAATGCTCTAAATTTATCCATTGCTTCATCTTTAGAATGCAACAAACAAACATAGCAAAATCTAGAGTAATCATCAATAAAAGTAACAAAATACTTCTTTCCACCAATAGTAGGATTACTATGCATGTCACAAACATCACTATGTACCAATTCAAGTATCTTAGTACTTCTTTCAACTTTTAGGAATGGATGTCTTGTGATTTTAGTAAGCATGCATGTTTTGCATTGTTGATCACTTTTGTTAGTGTTAGGAATTATTTCCATTTTCATCATATCTTGCATTTTCCTAACATTCACATGTCCTAACCGATTATGCCATAAGGAAAAGGAAGAAGAATCAACAGTATAAGCAGCAACATACTTATTCTTATTATTGATATTTAACTTGAACATATTCTCATACATGTAGCCTTTGCCAACAAAGACACCACCCTTGGATAGAATAAATTTGTCTGCCTCGAAAACCATTTTGAAGCCAAACTTGTTTAGTATACTTCCGGACACAAGATTCTTCCTTATCTCAGGCACATAGTACACTTCTGTAAGTGTAAGTGTCTTTCCAGAGGTGAACTCGAGATCAACACTTCCTTTGCCTTTGATAGTTGCTTTAGTAGCATTCCCCATGTATAAACTTAAACCATCTTCTAGGGGCTCAAAGGTCTTGAAGAAATCTTTGTCCTTGCAGACATGTTTTGTTGCTCCGGAATCTATCCACCAAGCACCATCATCTTATACCATATTGATTTCAGAAATCATGGCTACAAACTTATCAGTTGATGGTGCATCATTCTTGCCTTGAACTTTCTTCCTTTTGAGAAGTCGGCATTCAGACTTGTAGTGTACTGGCTTGTTGCAATTGAAGCACACAACCTTTTTCTTGATGGACTTATTGTCTTTGAAGCTACTAAATTTTTGCTTTTTAGACTTGTTTTCTTGTCCATCCTCCACCAAGTGTACTTTTGACACTTGAGAATCTTGCTCTTTATCTTCTTCTTCTTTACGAAGGCTCTCCTCAATTCGGAGTTCATTTCCAAGAGCTTAAAGACTAATGTCTTCTTTCTTGTGCTTCAACTGCTTCTTAAATTCTTTCCAAGAAGGAGTCAACTTATCTATAATAGATGCTACAATAATGCCTTCATCCATGTTCAAATTATGATGCTTGAATGTACCAAGAATATGCTCAATTTCATGAAATTGCTCCATAACAGATTTATTATCTACCATGCGATAATTATTGAAATTGGAGACAATGAACTTCTTACTTGTAGCATCCTCCTTTAAGTATCTCTGTTCAAGCAACTCCCACAAGTCCTTTGCTGAAGCAGAGTTATAGTATGTATCGAACATGGTGTCTGACATTCCATTGAGAATGCTTCCCAAGGCAATGCAATCATCATTATCCCATTTGTTCCGCTTGATAGCATCCTTCTTTGTTTCATCCTCCTTTTCTTCTGGTCTGGGCTCCTTAAGAACATACAAAATTCCCATTGCAGCTAATAAAAAATGCATCTTCTTTTGCCATCTTCGAAAGTAACCATCATCAAAGCACTCCAACTTTGCGAAGTTTGGCTCCTTTGGCACAACAACCTTGTTCTTCCCCATAATGCCGAATATTGTCTTAAGATTGTAGGAGCAAAAAGCTTCTTTCTACACTGGTACACTGCTTCCTGCACTGTGTGGTGATCTGGAGTAGACAAGGCTGTGAATATAATAACTGCAGATGCTTCAAGGCGTGCTGCTAATGCCACTTTCCTTAAGACAATATTTGCCACCACCACTTTCTCTAAAGTCGGTATGCAACGGTGTCTTGCAAATTTGCCTCGGAGATACAATGAAGCCCCTGGTTGGAGATGTCTTGCATAAACACCACAACCCTTGATCACTTCCCGAATATAGGCAGAATATCTATTTTATATGGTAACTTCTGCAGTAGTATACCATATAAAAGGCAAAGTATTTTTATTTTGTGGGAGAAATTTGATAGATAAGAAAAGAGGGATAGTAAGTAAATTAGTTGGAGAAAAAGAGGGAAACTAAAGCACAATTTATTTGTACGTTTGGATGCTTTCTGATCTCTGGAAATGAGAATGAGTGGCCTATTTATAAGCCTTCATGTATCTTTTCCAAAAGACACATTTAATCCAAAAGTTACATCCATTAAATTCAAACTTAAATTTGTATCTTTTCCAAAAGACACAATACAAAAGGATGTAACTATTCATTTTTAAACTCATTTCCAGTAGATACCTTTTACACCAAAAGGTACAAATATAATTCATCTTATATTATAAAAATCCTCCAACATCGGCTCCAGAGGAGAACACGGGAGCTTTTCTAGCCGTCTCTGAGTCGATACCACGTGCCTGGAAGTAGAATAATTGGCTTTCCTCCAGCTGGTCACTTATTGCAGCTCCGTGCGAGCATTTTACATCATCAGCAATAATTTGAAGATTGGGTTTGACATTAACAGTTGCACGAGGTTCAAGAAGGAGGGCCTTGTTAACTGCCCTGCATCTGTCTACTGTGCATATCGATCTGCACGATGTAACCATGGTTCTTAAGAAATTAAAAACTGTACAGCATACTCCTCAAAAACAAAGAAGAAAAGATCACTAACAGTTATTGCATGATATTCTAAAGAAGTTTAAGGAATAGTATCACATGATGATAGTCTAAGTCTTTACTACGATTCTTGAACATACTGGACATTGCACATATCAGTCTTCATCCATTTTCCCGATATATTGAGACGACCAAGAACAAAAGAGATGGCATTTATGACTTAACTGTACGTAGATTTTTTAAGATGATGCTCCAACATGCTCAAGTTACAGGACAGATTTCAGATAAATAACTGACCTGAATTCGGGCTGATTAAACAATACAGGCACAAGCATCATCAAGCAAACATGAAAGTAGTTCTAATACTATCATTTGATGAGGAAATGAAACTATATTCAGTCAGGAATATTGAAATCATGCCAAGAGTGAAGGTAAATATATAGTTCAGCATACCAAGAGAAGTAAAATAATAAAAGCATATGCAAATTCTCGAAGATTATCTCCAGTAGGATGAACATACCTATTAACTTTTACATTCCCATCAAATACAGCTTGTCCTTGTGAATGAGCTACAATGCACTTGTGAATCTGCCGAGAATAAGCTCTTAGATGGTCTAAAACAAGTCTACTGTGTAGATCTTGAGTCTGGTCACCAACAGTCAAATGAAAAGTTTATTACTCTTGTAAGTAACCGGGCATGCAAACTTGACAATCAAAACGCAGCGGAAAGACCCGGTACTCATGGAGGATCCAAGTGAAGCTAACTAAACCGAATAACAATTTTTCGTACCTTGCTTGGTTGAGGTCTTTTACCCAACTGTAGTGTAGAATCAGCAAGAACCCGACAAGAAATCCGGCTCCTCTACGGTATCTACACGAACCGTTGATGACTGCTAGAAACCGTCTCACGATCACTAACCCGAGCACTCCCGAACCGCAGTGCTAGTTGCAGAATTTTCGAGAGCTAGAAACTAGTGTTTATATGTGCTTCTTTCTTTCTCAAAGAATGAAGTGTTAATCTAAATTATGTGTGAATGTTGTGTGTGTTGATAATCTGATTATCAAGCCCTATTTATACACACAATTAATGCATAGATTAATGAGACAATGGCCAACATCATCATGCATTAACCATCATGATTATACTTTAAGCCTAATCATGTCTCTACTATGTCTTAATGCTCCACTAAGCATTAATAGATGCTCTACTAAACATTAATGGGATTACACATCATATGGCATTAATTTTGATTCAATAATTCTGATAATTAGTGAACCAAATCAGCCCAAAATGACTCGGCCCAACCATGGTCCACCCACCTGGTCGAACCACGGTCCAACCATGGTTCAACCACCAGCTCGAATCAACAATTCTAAGTGTGTGACCCTGTAGGCACTTGTAACGTTTGACAATAATTGTAAAATCTCATTTTACAATTATAAACAATGAGCGGTGTCTAGCAACACATCATTGCTACCCAAACAACAAGATCAATACTGATTCAATATGCCTCGGAAACATGTCATCGTCCTTTCGTCCCATTATCAAGATTAAACACGAGACATGGAAAACGTCAATCTCGTATATGTTTAATCTTAGTTTCTTGATCCCCGAGTTAACTGTGTAAAACCGGATACTCATGATATCACCATATCATATAATCCGAGAGTGGCCACGCATTTACAGTTTAACTCTACCAAGAGGCCCATCTAATAATATACCCGTTATATGGGTTGGACGTATCCCATCTTGATCGATCAAAACCCGCTACACATTACGTCATATACCCAATGATTACCCTTACGTCTACTCAGTTACGGGTGACTAGGAATAATATCAAAGTATACGACTCATATGTTGGGAACCTTGATGATCTCAGGTCTAAGGACAATACATATAAGAACCACTAATGACAACCATATAACGTTCCATGTAGGGTTCTTATGTGGGTCGGTCTAGTCCACAAGTTCTCTAACTTTTATCCGTATGTAGAATTCATATCTCATATAATTCTCAACATACGCTAGTCTTAATTTATTATTACAACCCATCCATAATAATAATCGACTAGGGACATTTAAGAATATATAATATTCTAGGGTTATAAATATGCGTAAGCGTTTATCTCATAAACATATTTATTGGAATAACCTTAATGTATATGTACATGACGACATACGATCATCCATTGATTGGCTTTTGGGCACATTACTAACAATTTCCCACTTGCACTAAAGCCAATCATCCATGTATCTAATACCAATGGATGTAGCATGACCATCATGCTTCCGCTATGTGAGAGGCTCAGTCAAAGGATCTGCTACATAGTTCTCAGAAGGAACTTTGTACAGCCCCAGTTGTAGAGTCGACAACTGTTTCTTGCTTGGAACTCTTCCAGCAAACAGCACCAACTCCAAGACAAAACACATTACCTGACTGCGATCTAAAGTCATCCCTGTCAGTTTGGAAGCTAGCATCTGTGTAACCCTTTACAACAAGCTCATCAACGCTTCCATAAACAAGGAATGCATCCTTAGTCCTTCTCAAGTACTTAAGGATGTTCTTAACCGCTGTTCAGTGACTTTCACCGGAAACAGATTGGTATCTGCTTGTGACACTTAATGCATATGCGACATCCGGTCGAGTACATAGCATGGCATACATGATAGATCCTATTGCTGATGCATAAGGAATCTTACTCATCCGCTCTCTCTCCTTAGATGTTCTAGGACATTGATTCTTTGAGAGAGATACGCCATATGACATGGGCAAGAAACCTTTCTTGGAATCTTGCATGCTAAACCTCTTTAGCACCTTATCAATATATGTACTTTGACTTAGCCCAAGAAGCCTTTTGGATCTATCTCTATAGATCTTTATACCTAGCACATAGGCAGCTTCTCCTAAGTCCTTCATTGAGAAATTCTTTCCTAACCAAGTCTTTACAGACTGTAGTGTCGGTATATCATTCCCAATGAGTAGAATGTCGTCAACATACAATAACAAGAAAACGATTGTGCTCCCACTAACCTTCTTGTTAACACATGGCAGTAGAAGTAAAAATTACTTTGGTTTGACAAACTAATGAAGTAGTTTTGCTTCTAAGGTTGAGGATCTTCGAACGAAATTAGGTATTTACCTAGAAACGTTGAACGTATGGAACAATCGTAAAAGACCTCACTGTTTTGGAAGTCCAACACAGTACATGTGTAGGAGATTTTCTAAAGGTAATTCCTTTGCGGTTTTGAACATCCATTTGCCATATCTCATAATCATGGTATGCTGCTATAGCCAATACAATCCGGATGGATTTAACCATGGCAACTGGTGAGAAAGTTTCATCATAGTCAATACCATGAACCTGCTTGAAACCTTTCGCAACCAATCTCCCTTTAAAGGTAATCACATTACCATCCATGTCGGTCTTTTTCTTAAAGACCCACTTGCACCCAATAGGTTTTACCCCTTCAGGTGGATCAACCAAGGTCCATACCTTGTTTTCATACATGGATTCCATCTCCGAATTCATGGCTTCTAGCCACTTCTTAGAGTCTGGACCCGTAATAGCCTACCGATAGGAAGTGGACTCATCCTCTTCTATGAGCATCACGTCTCCAGTATGAGTCATAAGAAATTCATATTTCTCAGGCTCATGCCTAATCCTATCAGACCTACGTAGTCCATGTGTTACAAGCACAGGTTTTTCACCCACAACATCTTGTGGTTCCTGTCCTTGTTCCATCTCAGCCTCTATACCTCGAACTTCTTCGAGTTCTATTTTTCTCCCACTGATCTTTCTAGAAATGAATTCTCTTTCTAGAAAAATAGCAGTACGAGCAACAAACACTTTGTGCTCTACGGGATTATAAAAATAATATCCTTTAGTTTCCTTAGGATATCCTACAAAGAGGCACTTGACGGATTTAGGGCCGAGTTTATCTGATGCTTCTTGTCTCACGAAAGCTTCACAACCCCAGATCCTCATAAAAGACAAATTGGGACGCTTCCCTGTCCATATCTCATATGGTGTCTTTTCAACCGATTTAGATGGAACACGATTAAGTGTAAAGGCAACACTTAATAATGCATGTCCCCGAAATGAAGAAGGAAGGTCAGCTTGACTCATCATAGAACGAACCATGTTTAACAAAGTTCTATTCCTCCTTTTAGATACACCATTCCATTGAGGCGTACCTGGTGGAGTAAGTTATGATACAATACCACATTGTTTTAGATGATCAAGAAAATCTCGGTCTAAGTATTCACCTCCTCGATCAGATCGAAGCATTTTAATACTCTTGCCGAGTTGATTCTGCACTTCATTCTTGAATTCTTTGAACTTTTCAAAGGATTCTGACTTGTGTTTCATAAGATACACATAGCCATGTCTACTGTAATCATCAGTAAATGTAATGAAGTACTGAAAACCACATCTAGCCTGTGTTGACATAGGTCCACATACATCAGAATGTATAAGACCTAACAAGTCCGAAGCTTTTTCACCTTTACCAGCAAAAGGAGCCTTCGTCATTTTGCCTAATGAACATGACTCGCATGTCTCATATGATTCAAAATCAAATGAGTTTAAGAGTCCATCTTTATGGAGTTTAGAAGAAATACGAGTTTCGTTTATATGGCCCAAACGACAATGCCAGAAAAAGGTTTCATTAGAATCGTTTAATCTAACCTTCTTCGTATTAATGTTATAGATTGGTGTTTCTAGGTTTAGAACGTACAAACCATTGCTCAAATATGCACCACCATAATAAATATCATTGAAATAAATAGAACAACAATTATTCTTTATTAAAAATGAAAAACCTTTCTTGTCCAGACAAGAGATAGAAATCAAATTCCTGCTTATAGTAGGTACATAATAGCAATCATCAAGTTCCAAAACCAAACCACTCGGTAAAGATAGATGGTAAGTCCTTACGGCTAATGCAGCAACTCTTGCTCCATTTCCAATGCGCAGGTCTATCTCTCCCTTTGCTAATCTTCTACTCTTTCTCAGTTCTTGCACATTTACACAAATATGAGAACCACATGCGGTATCTAATACCCATGATGTAGAGATAGAGATATTAGATTCTATAACAAAAATACCTGAAGTGGTTGTCTTACTTCCCTTCTGTTTCTTCACCTCTTCAAGGTAAACAGGGCAGTTACGCTTCCAGTGGCCAGGTTTGTTGCAATGGAAATATTGTCCTTCCTTTGCAATACCACCTTTGGGTTTCAGCACATGGGAACAGAAGATGCACATGCACCAAACTTTTTGGCACATTTCTTCTTCTTGTAAAACTTGGCTTTACCCTTTCCTTTGCCTTTTCCAACCATCAAAATGTTGTTGGATTTGTTTGCCTTCATTTGTTGCTCAACTGTTCCTAACATGTTAAGCAACTCAGACAAGGATTTGTCAAAATGATTCATATTGAAATTCATGACAAATTGGCTGTAACTATCCGGCAACGATTGCAGGACTAGATCAACAGCCAACTCCTTTTGCAAAGGAAAATCTAGACCCTCAAGGCTCTCAATATATCCATTCATTTTGAGCACATGAGGTCTCACCGGTGATGACTCAGCCATCTTGCATTGGAACAATGCCTTAGAGGTCTCATACCTCTCATGCCTTGCTTGCTCTTCAAAGAGCATTTTCAGGTGTTCGATTATATCGAAAGCACCCAAGTTCTCATGTTGCTTCTGAAGCTCAGAGTCCATGTTAAAAAGCATAAGGTATGCAACATTCAATGCATCATCAACATGCTTCTTGTAAGCATCTCTTTCCGCCCTAGGAGCATTAGGCACCGGTTCATTTGGAACGGTCCCTTCAAGGACATACAACTTCTTTTCTTGTTTGAGGACTATCCTCAAATTGCGATGCCACTTTAGGAAGTTATTCCCATTCAGCTTTTCCTTCTAAAGGACCAATCACAGAGATTGTGTACTAGTGTTTTGTGCCATGATAACTCTACAACATTGATCAACTTACACAAATAAGAGTCATGTATTCATAAAATCACTTAATAAGGAATTTTATTAAATGATGCTCCTACTAAATAAATCAAGATAATTATGAGTAGGCCAAGATCCATATTTCACTACAAGATAAGTCAGCTTTGGCTGATCACTTTTTATATCATAGTTATTTAGGTAGACAACTCTTGTCAATTACATCTCATGTAACTCTTGGATAGTTGAGTGAACAACACTTGTTCTTGTCTATCTCATAGACTTAGCTCAACTCCTTGCCTCTAAGTCCTCAATCCTATTGAGATGACCTAGTTAAGTTCAACCCATAACAAGCAGTTCGGATATTACAATTATCCCGTCATACCTTGCTAGGATAAATACTGGCACCTTGCTTTGGCAAAACCTACCAAGTATTGATCTAAGCAATGATGAGTGCTTATCATGGAAGGCAACACAAGAGGAACTTAATATTTGCATCAACATATTATTCCTATACATCATATGCATGTTCTTGATAAATCATATATTGATGTTTTGTAAAATTGGAAACCAAAAATACATAAGAACATCGATGTCTAACATTGAACATCGATGTTGTGAGAATCTGATTCTCCCAACTACTTGGCAGTGTTCAAGAACATCGATGTTTAACTCTTGAACATCGATGTCTGACTCTTGAACATCGATGTTTGACTCTTGAACATCGATGTTTAACTTGTGATCAAAGACTGACTAGCTCCTCGATCTAGGAAATTTCTTGTGGTGAATAGTGCCGTACAAGAAGTGAATTGAACTGATTCGATAATTCCCAGGAAAGATGGCGTAGCCGATCTCCTAAGATAGAATTATCATTCCAAGATAAATTTCCAGGAAAGACTGAAGGAACAAAGGTTCACTTAAAACCCAGCCTCCTTGACAGGACTCACTTGCACAGTGTATTAATTCACAACCTTGCACCTGACAAAGGACGACAATCGTACTAGAAAGATAATCGATCTATACGAAAACCGACAATCGATTTTCCTTGTCGAACTCATTTGACTTACTGCCAAAAACATCTTGATTGATATCACATACCAATCAAGTATTTGTTGTCAAACACTTTTGACAAAAACAAACCTCAACATATATCACACATACAAAAATGAATTCAACATATCATGAACATGCTACATCACATACAGCATATCATATATATCAATATGAGCATATCATACATATGCACAACAAATTCGATTTAGCATTTCACAAGAGGCTCCGCTACCACTGTAAGTAACCGAGCATGCAAACTTGACAATCAAAACGCAGCAGAAAGACCCGGTACTCATGGAGGATCCAAGTGAAGCTAACTAAACCGAATAATAATTTTTCGTACCTTGCTTGGTTGAGGTCTTTCACCCAACTGTAGTGTAGAATCAGTAAGAACCTAACAAGAAATCCGGCTCCTCTACAGTATCTACACGAACCGTTGATGACTGCTAGCAACCGTCTCACGATAACTAACCCGAGCACTCCCGAACTGCAGTGCTAGCTGCAGAATTTTCGAGAGCTAGAAACTAGTGTTTATATGTGCTTCTTTCTTTCTCAAAGAATGAAGTGTTAATCTAAATTGTGTGTGAATGTTGTGTGTGTTGATAATCTGATTATCAAGCCCTATTTATACACACAATTAATGCATAGATTAATGAGACAATGGCCAACATCATCATGCATTAACCATCATGATTATACTTTAAGCCTAATCATGTCTCCACTATGTCTTAATGCTCCACTAAGTATTAATGGATGCTCCACTAAGCATTAATAGGATTACACATCATATGGCATTAATTTTGGTTCAATAATTCTGATAATTAGTGAACCAAATCAACCCAAAACGACCCGGTCCAACCATGGTCCAACCAAGGTTCAACCATGATCCACCTACCTAGTCGAACCACGGTCCAACCATGGTTCAACCACCAGTTCAAATCAACAGTTCTAAGTGTGTGACCCTGTAGGCACTTGTAACGTTTGGCAATAATTGTAAAATCTCATTTTACAATTATAAACAATGAGCGGTGTCTAGCAACACATCATTGCTACCCAAACAACAAGATCAATACTGATTCAATATGCGTCGGAAACATGTCATCGTCCTTTCGTCCCATTATCAAGATTAAACACGAGACATGGAAAATGTCAATCTCGTATATGTTTAATCTTAGTTTCTTGATCCCCGAGTTAACTGTGTAAAACTGGATACTCATGATATCACCATATCATATAATCCGAGCGTGGCCACACATTTACAGTTTAACTCTACCAAGAGGCCCATCTGATAATATACCCGTTATATGGGTTGGACGTATCCCATCTTGATCGATCAAAACCCGCTACACATTACGTCATATACCCAATGATTACCCTTACGTTTACTCAGTTACGAGTGACTAGGAATAATATCAAAGTATACGACTCATATGTTGGGAACCTTGATGATCTCAGGTCTAAGGACAATACATATAAGAACCACTAATAACAACCATATAACGTTCAATGTAGGGTTCTTATGTGGGTCGGTCCAGTCCACAAGTTCTCTAACTTTTATCCGTATGTAGAATTCATATCTCATATAATTCTCAACATACGCTAGTCTTAATTTATTATTACAACCCATTCATAATAATAATCGACTAGGGACATTTAAGAATATATAATATTCTAGGGTTATAAATATGTGCAAGCATTTATCTCATAAACATATTTATTGGAATAACCTTAATGTATATATACATGACTACATACGATCATCCATTGATTGGCTTTTGGGCACATTACTAACAACTCTGTCGTCACTGTATCCGTGTCATCATAAGGATGAAACTCCTCTAATCAAGCAACAAGCTGTAAAGTCTACCTAAACTTGTAGATTTTTCATTTACATCTACACAACTCCCAGCCAAATTACCATATTCAAACTCATACTTTTACTTACCGCCAGATGATACAAAAAGCTTTAGATAAAGATCTTCTCTCGGTTAAGAAGCAAAGATTCATCTCCTAGGTTGCAGAGAAGGGACGAGTTGACATGGTAGACAGAAAGAAACAAAACAAGCCTAAATAAAGAAAAACTATAACTACCTCTCTGACAAGAGCTATCTCCTAACAACCTCTCTAGGTGCCAAACAGAACATTGTGTGTAACTTATAACAATCAAGAATCTAACAATAAATAGTATTGTTCCTGTGCCAAAATGCCACAACCCTCTCCCACCCAACAGCAAGCCACTATTTGGTTGGTGTATCTACTCCAGCAATCTATCAGTAACAAGACAGAAAGTCCTAATTAAAACGCTGCAATTGCAAGTTGTGAACCAGCAAGTGGTTTGACAAGCGGCCATAAAACTGATTTTAAATCTTAAATCCACACCAGGCAACACCATTCAAATTTATTTCATTTAAACTTCTAACCAAACAACAATCAGCAGCCCGCAGTGATCACTTGACAAAATTACAGGGCCATTAATTCATCATATTGCACTTATTGGCTGGTTAAAAGAAAATTACAAGCATTGAACATGTCTTAACTCAACAGCATATGCCAAGTGTGCTGCATTGCAATCAAAACACTAACACCTAAAAAACAGCTCAACAATTTTCTTCACACCACAGATAAGTGGTGCGATAGGTCAAAGGGTCAACTCTAGAATAAATGGGCCATGGAGGTCAAATAGGGATATTGAGCCAAAGGGACCTTTGAGTAGCCGGGAAGCCCACACGTGCAGACAGCTGGAGGGCACAGGCCAAATGGGTACTCGGGCACCCTTGGATGGAAATTGTATGGGAAAACATAAACCCTTATTAGAGTTAGGATAAATGGGATATAAATAGAGGAGGCACTTACTTATAAGAGGGAAGATATAGGAACCACAAGGGAAATACCCTAGATTATTGATAGCAATATCAGTGGCGCCGTCAGGTGGGCTCGAACAAGAAGCCGAAGCTTTATTGTGATGAGTGCGAAAAGGCGATCGACTCCAATGGGGTGGAAGGTCGGAAAGGGATCAAACGATCGGAGATCTGCGGTCTCCTTTCAAATTTTCCTGTCCCTAGCTTCTGCTTCGAATTTTCCTGGAAACGTGCTTATTTTTTCTTATTGTCTAATGGAAGTAATATGGAGTAATTTTATGTTTTGAATTTATTTTCAAACTTTATGACTTACTTCAATCACACATATAATCTCATTCTTTTAAAATTATATTATTATGGAGTACATAATTTTTAAAGTAGTTTCCGCACAAAATGTCCTAATATGTATTGATAAGATTTCGTTGTATATCTACCGTATTTAAAGTTAGCACATTTATGTGAAAAAAAAAAGATTGATTTCCTAACCAGTTTGTGAAGATCTCATTGAATAGATTAAAGAGATGCGGATCTGTGATGCCTACAAACCGGAACCCAACCGACTTTAATAACATTCGATATACCAAAAAGAAAAAAAAAAATTGTACTTGACGATTTGTTTTTTGATGCTAACTTGAAGAATTGTAACTTGAGTTAGATCCATTGATGAGGAGGTTTTAAAAAAAATGTACCCGAGAAAGGACCTTATTCTACCGCTTGGAGTGTGTATGTCTTAATGACATCTTTTGTAAATACAACAGTTAAGCACTAATAGTAATCCTTTTCAGTCAAAAAGAAAACTGAAAATAAGAACCATTACTTTTTGTGTTGCATTACTCCTACCAGATGCTTCTGGTTCACAGCTCCAGGGCAGCTTGTGCTGTAATTTTGTTTGAACAGATCTTTGCTTGCCTGTTAACAAAGATTGGTCTGCGATCTAAATCCAAACATTTTGTTTGGAAATAACAACATTGGGCATATCGTGCTTTACGTTGATTCTTGGGTGTATTTGTATCTGACTGAAAATAAGCAAAGAAGAGAAATTCTGTGGCAACGAATAGGACCCAGAACTCAAAATGTTCAATCCTCTGATATTCTTCTAGCCTTTATCATAGAAGAAAATCAAGACATGGAGATATTTCAATTCCATGGATAACAGATCTGCTGATAATCGCGATTAACCCATTTCATGAAACAAGGACCGTCTTGTTTTAAGACCCAAAAGAAATAATTGTCGTTGCAACCAAGTGTGGCGCACTTGTCCCTTGACGGCTTGTAAATATCGAACAAGTGAGATTCTTCTTCATTCAACCAAAACTCACAGGAATAGAGTGTGGATGCCTCAGCTTCAAACTGAAACTCCTCAGCGGGTTTCAGCTTCCGAGGGCCTAGATCATTGATTTTGGATTTACAATGGACGGTCATAGCTGCTGTCCGCAACCGTCCATTGAACATTGTAACTCTGAGCAGCTTGGCACTGCACGTAGTTGTGAACAACAACAATGACAATGCCAACAATGACAGTAGCAAGCGATAACCGGTGAAGAAATTCATGTTTGCTTGTATCAGTGGAGGGAATACAAGTAGTTTTGGAGTTGGAGGGACCGGTCTTCTCTAGAATTTATATGCAGCCAGCCACCTATAGAATTTTTTCCTAATTTGGTGTGGAAAATTTTTCACTGATTCAGCCTTTTCGTAATTTGAATGAAAGCAGGATTTGTTGTCATATATGGTTTGTTTCACCGTTTCTGTATATATTTAAGATCGTGGGAATTATGAGTATATTTATATAAGGAAGGCACTTGTGGTAAGGGTATCGGTCCTCCTAGCAAGCGCTAGAGGCTTCTCGCAAGACGTCATCGAGACCGATTCTTCAGTGGTAACAAAACGCTATGTTCGGGCAACCACCTATTTGTATTAAATCTACATCAAAAACTGTATTTCTACTTTTCAGTTTCAAATTTGTAAAGTTCCTAAATCAACCAACAAAGTGGCAGATTGGTTTGCAAAGGCTCCGAGGCGCAGGGAGTGTCCTCCCCATTGGGTGTATGTTCCCCCTCATGCATTTGTCAACTATTGTACCAGGATATTCATCCTTAAGTAATGAAGCTATCTACTTTTGAGACAAAAAAAAAAAGAAAAATCATGCTAAATTGTAGGATATGCTTCAATCGAAATATATATGGAAAGATATTTTTCATTTAACAAAATCTTCTCCAGGTAAATATGGAAAAGATTTAGCAATTTTGTGAGCTTTATCCCTCCAAACTATGTTGTATAACTACGTTGAAGTTTGCAATTTTTATTAATGGTTCACCATCGGAGTACTTCATACCAAGGAGGAGGGGATGAGACAAGATGATCCATTGTCACCTTATCTATTCATTATTGCGGCAGAAGCTTTGGCGAGAAGGATTGAAGGAGCTTGTCTATCAGGCTACATTAACGCATAAGCTTGCCTATCCAAAAAATTCAAAGTTGGAACCATAGCTTGTTGGAAAGACATGTATCTAATCCGTTAACCACAAGATTGAAGTCATCAAGTCTGTAACGTCATGGAATCCTGGAGTGATATGTCGTCAGGAACATGAAATCTTGTGAGGTATCTGAGATACTAAGGCGTATTCATATAGGTCTTCTATGCGTGCAGAAACTACCTGAAGATAGGCCAAGCATGCCAGCTGTGGTTGTAATATGTTGCGTGGTGAGAGTTCGTTACCTCATCCAAAGGAGCCCGGTTTCTTCATTGAAAGGAACTCACCTCATGAAATAGGGTCTTCATCGTGCAACCATAAATGTGCTTCCCCAATCGAAGTAACCATGACAATGTTGGATCCTCGATAGGAAGGCGTCGGTATCTTCATCACTAGGGATGTTTCTTCTTAGCTGCAAGAAAATATGGAAACATAAAATGCTGATGCTGAGAAGTATACGCTTGATGTCAAGGACGAGCTTCGTCTCCCAAAAATTGGATTGCCACCAAGTATTGCATTTCTTTCTTTTTGACAAATGAAAAGCATACGCCATTATCACAATACTACAAAGCTATGATAGTTTCTTTTTGTATTTCTTAAGAATCATGCTTGTTTGTGACCATGTATTCTTTTCTTCATTTTTTTTTTTTCTCTTTTGCCAACAGTAAATTCTAATCCAGGCTGAATCAAATTGCTTACAGCTTGGACTAACCCCACACTAGTTTGATGTTAAAATCACTTTGAAAACAAGTAAAAAACAATTTTGATCGTAAGAAAAATTATATGGAAACAAAGTACAAGATAAAATACATACATATCATGTACAAATAAAACACATAGTTCTTTAAGCAATGGTGATGATCAGTATTGGCATGGGCATCCAAATGAAACATCCATTCAGGTAGACCAGACAATTGTTCTTTGACAGTAGTAGACCAGACATTTATTAGTCCTATCCTAGGTGATATGATGGGCTTATAGGTCCAAATAGAATTGCATTGTTGGCCCAAAATATGTGTGTCGTTAATATCAAAAAAAATAAAAAAAAACACGCATCGCCCAGTTTCTCTGCAACTGGTGAGGCTAACTTGACGAGCCAGTGACACCAAGTCCAAACCGAAACAACACTGGAAAAACCCTAACCCCCAGCCACTCCCCCCAGCCTACTAGGCAATCATCACTCCCTTGTTCTCTTTCATCCAAAACCAGCCCCTCTGCCACCATCGCGCATATTATTACCCCCAAAATGTGCCAACTTATACTCTCATCCCCGTCCCCGGAATCGCTACGTTTGTGCTCCCCTTAATCTCCGCTTCCCAATCTGTTGACCTGAAACCCACCCCAAAGTGCATTTGAAATCCCTTAAGTTTATTTCTTTAATGGTCCAGATTCATTTTTTGGTCTATTAGCTTATCTGGGTTATCGCCTACTATGGTACTCTTACTGGGTTTATCGCTGTCTCCATGAAGAGTAGAGATTTTAACGCTAAATCTGGCCATCATCTCGAAAACTGTGTCCTTTCAGCAGAGTTGAGGGATGGCGTGGGGTTGGAGATGACCCTTCTATCTCTAACCACCCGATCTTTCAGGGTTCGAGCCTCCAGATTCGCCATGGCTTGTTTTCACTCTCACTCTCACGGAGGATCTCGCCGCTTCCCTGATAAAGAGGCAGTCTCGCTTCAGGACCGCCACGAGGCTTGGTTTGTTAAAATCGTCACTACTCTTTTTGTTGTCGATCAACACTGTTTGGGTTCTTATTTGTCTGGAAAGTTGAGTCCTTTAGTTGCATTTGAGGTGATTAGAAGGATTCCTGACCCGAATTTGGGTGTGAAGTTTTTGGAGTTTAGCAGATTGAATTTAGACGTGTGTCATTGTTACCAGACTTACGATTGGGTTGTTAGGTCTTTATGTCAAATTGGCCTCCATGATTTGGCGAGGTTGGTGTTGCAATCCCTGAGGAGTGATGGGCATTTGCCTGATGGGTTGCTTTTAGGATTTTTGGTCTTGTCGTTCGGGAAAGCAGGTAAGATTGATATTGTCAAGAAATTGCTTGCTGAGGCAAGGGGGAAGGAGGTTCGGATTACTTCATTTCTGTATAATGGTCTGTTGAGTTGGTTGGTTAAAGAGAATCAGGTGATCGAAGCTGTTTGCTTGTTTAATGAACACTTAGCATTGCAGTCCCCTCCTGATACCTGGACCTTCAATATTCTCATTCAGGGTCTTTGCAGAGCTGGGGAAGTTGATAGAGGTTTTGAATTTTTGAACGATATGGATAAGTTTGGTTGTGTGCCCGATGTTGTTACATATAATACTTTAATAAGCGGATTTTGTAGGATCAATGAAGTAGAGAGAGGGTATCATTTATTGCAGGAAGTAGAGCCCAGAACCGGTCGTTCTCCTGATGTCGTGACTTATACCTCTGTTATCTCAGGGTTTTGCAAATTGGGTAAGATGGACAAGGCTTCATTTCTGTTTGCGGAGATGACTAGGTCTGGGATTGACCCTAGCGTAGTGACTTTTAATGTTCTTATTGATGGGTTTGGAAAGATTGGCAATATAGGTGGTGCTGAAGCAGTGTTTGGAAAGATGGTTTCTTTTGGTTGCCAACCTGATGTGGTTACTTTCTCTTCCTTGATTGATGGCTATTGTCGAACTGGGAAGGTGAACCTAGCCTTGAAGTTTTGGGATGTGATGAAAGTGAGAAATGTATCGCCAAATGTTTATACTTATTCGATCCTTATTAATGCTCTGTGCAAGGAAAATAAAATTCAGAAGGCTCGTGACTTTTTGAAGCATCTGAAGCATAGACGAATTTCTCCAAAACCATTCATGTACAACCCTGTGATTGATGGGTTTTGCAAGGCTGGAAATGTGGATGAGGCAAATGCCATTTTAAATGAGATGGAGGAGATGAGATGCAGCCCTGATAAGATCACGTTTACCATTCTTATTATTGGGCATTGTATGAAAGGAAGGATGCATGAAGCAATCAATATTTTTCATAAGATGTTAGCAATTGGTTGTGCCCCAGACAACATAACTGTTAGTTCCTTGATTATTTGCCTTCTGAAGGCAGGGATGCCCAGTGAAGCCTCTCGCATTGTGCAAATGGCATCAAAGGATCCTAACTTGGATTTGCCATCTTTTGGGAAAACGATTCCTTTGATGATGAATGCTGAGATACCGGCAGCTGCTTGAAAGAAATGATGCTATACTTTTGAAAACTGCTATCCTGGACTTATTGAACTGGGTTCAGGATTGGATGATCAGGTTAATTGAGTCATGCCTTCCTCCTGGCGTCGGCTGTTTCAAGCAGCTTAAATATCGTCATCGTGCATCTCCAGCATGTAGCATGAACGAGTTTCAGACAGTAAGTGCTTTTTAGCATATTTTTATCATCATGGTGAATTGAACAAAATGAAAATTTTCACAATAACCTACTGTTGAATCGATGACACCTTGGGTCTCTATATTTCCTCTACAAAAAACTTACTGATCTTGGCTCTCTGTGGGAAATTTTGCTTCTCTGCCTGTGAATAAGCTTATTGGTTTTTTTTTTTTTCCATCTTCATGAGATTGCGATTATTTATCCATTGTGCTAGTATTTTTATTGACATGCTGAACACTACCAACTGTATGTATATATCCCATTTCAATTCAAAACTCAACATGTATAACAGTATGAGCAGATTAAAGTTGCGGATCTGGTTTTGAATTTAATGAATTTGTTAAGAGTAGTTTCTGTCTTTTGGTCTTTCTGGCAGAGATTGTTGTTATTAGTGTTTGATGATACTGGTTTTGTATGAATCATTTTTGGTCCTAGTCCTACCATAACGAGGTGCTAAGGTTAGGGTAGTAAGGAAAATTTAGAAGAATATGAGGCAGTTGGTAATTTGTAGCGAGCCCTGATGTCATATTTGGTCAATTGCCAGGTTTGGATGAATTGACTTATTCGGGTTACTGTATGCCTGATTCATGTTTCTTGCATTAACAATTATAGCTAGTACTGTGCTTGAGCGTTAACACATCTATTTGCGAAGTATTTTTTATACTTTTCTTTTAATAATAGGTTATTTCCATTCAATTTGATGTCTTATCTTATCTAATTTGTTTCTTTTCATTGAAATCATGAACATGTCATATTGCAAACATATAAGTAAAAATTAGAGAAACCAGAAACAGAAAATGTCCTGCTTAGGCTGAAAAATTTTAGTTGTCTGGCAAGCCTTCCAAAGCACCGATCTAAGTCTCATGTCTGCCAGATAACTCCCCAGTTTGTCTCTGAGGTCATCCATGCGGGGCAAGTTGTCTGCAAGATTTCACATGATTAGAAATGAGACTTATAATGGATTTAATATCAGTTAATCGAAGAGAACGTTGTCCAAATGTCAGCACCTCCAAAATTCTGATTTGCTCCTGTGCCTTATGCTTTTACTTGGTTGTTTGTGAACACTTGATGTTGATGTCTTACCCAGTATTTTTATATGGACTCGCAGGCTGGGTGATTTGCGTACTTTTCAGTCTCATTGGGGAACCTCGCATTGTTTCCAGCCCTGCCCTCATTGTAACAATTAGATTTTCGTAGAGGTTTGAGGGGTCCATATTTAACCTGAATTTCACAGAGCTGTAGGGTCGGTGAATTCCTGATTTCACTTGCTGAGATTTTGATAGTTTGTGGCATCTGAATGTAGGAAATAAAAAAAAAATAAAGAAAACTATAGGAGAGGAGGCAGATGTTGATTTTGTATTGATAATATCTCCCTCTTCACTGTGTAAGAAATATAGTGTAACAATTTTTAATTGAAAGGTAGAACTGCAGTCATATTTTGTTCTCTGGCCCCTTCCCTTCCTTTTTTTGTTTTTTTCCCTTTTATCTCCTTTAGCAGGGGAAGCGTATATAGAGACCACGCCGCAGGTTGTAGACCAGAAAAGTACTTAGCTTTTTTTTTTTTTTTTTATCATAAGTACTTAGCTTGTTGGGGATGGTGATTGTTTTCATGTAACACTGTTTTGCCCCAAAAAAGGGGCTGTAGTGGTGGCGTCCATGTTGTCCATTGTTTCATTTCTGATTTAATCCTCATAGGAGAGACTGGTCAATAGGGTACAGTGCTGTCCGAGCATCATAGTATTCGCAATTCAATGAGCTGAATGCTCCCTCGGTTTTCTTTTATAAGACGGGTTAAAATTTAAAGCATTAAAGTGTTTTATGGAGAGTTTTAAGGAGCATTAGAGTGTCTTATTTCATATTTATCCCCTTAACCAAATAGTATAAGCATTAAAGCGTTTGATGGAGAGTTTCAAGAAGCATTAATGAAACGCCCCGACCCGAATTTACCGTACACAGTAAATACAGGCCGAAACTGTGACGACCCGGCCAATCAAGGCCCAGCATACAGTGTATAAAAGAATATCTCGGTCTAACGGCCCAAAATAGTAAACATCGTAAATAACAATACCGGCCCATTGGCTCAATAAATATAACAACAGTGCACAGCGGAAGACTTAAACTCACTAACACTGTATGCGACACATGCAAACTATGGATCCAAGCCCGTCCAAGGGAAACGTCACAGCCTGTCTGGAATGCATCAACCTGTACAATGAACAACTCATCCTACGGGATGAAAGCCCGCAGGTGAGGGGTGAGTCCGAAGTGCTCACGACAATGGAAAGACGATCAATATGGACACTAAAAATTACTCAAGTCCAAAAACAACAGTCAAACCAAAAGACTCGACCCAAAGTCGAAAAGACTCAATAAAAATCCAATTATCCAATTTTATCTTTCCGGGCCCCGTCACGGATAAGCTAGGGTCGTACCAGGTTATCAACCTGTTCCTGGTGCCAGATCAAAAAGAACCCAGGGATAGACATCCCAAAAATAACAAACCGGGATAGACATCCCAAGCATAGACATGCTTATCACACGAACCCAGATCATGGCCACCACAAAACAGTCTCTAACCATCCGGTCGTACCTCTACTTACCACGTGACAATTATATTACCGTCATTAAAAACCAAGTCACAGGGATCGACATCCCTAACCAAAATACCGAGGATCGACATCCTCATCACAATTCATTAATTATTCCATTATATTTATTCCAAAGGACACAGAAAGTCGACACGGGGATAAACATCCCAAAAATACCAAAATACCAAATACTGGGATAAACATCCCGACAACAATCAAGACCACGGGATAAACATCCCGAACCAACCACAGCAAACGCAATACTCAACAGTGCAACAATCCACAAAACAAATTACCGAGTAATATAGGCACATATTGAAGGAAATCCATCCTCACCTTGGCCGATTACTCAACTTCGGAAACTATGACCGGTCCGACGCCGGCTCCTCGGGAAACTGCCCGATATCCAAACCTATACAACAAAACCATATATACACATAAATGCACATAATCGGTATTATGATGCCCAACCTACGAAATTACCCATCCCGGTTCTTATCCGTTATTATTTCCATTTACCGAAAATATTTATCCGAACGTATATCCGAATACTACTTCGGTACCATACTTTAATTAAAACTCTTTTAAAATATTTTTCATAAAATAACTATAATTTCCAAGATAATAATTACTATAATTTTTCTCTAGAAAATAATAACCTATTTATAATTTTCAGAAAATATATATAGTATTTATCTTTTCTAAATACATATACAATTTAATTTTCCAACACAAAATATAATTAACTTCAATTTTACAAATATATAATCATATACATGTACCATAATCATAATTTCCAAACGAAATAATTTACATATAAATTTCCAGAAATTAAGTTCATGGTATATATATATTTTTTTCCAAATAATATTAGTTTCCCAAAACTTAACTTAATTATTTAACAAAGTATATATATATCCCAAAACCATAAACCATAACACAGAATTACCATATTTTCCGAAATATAAAAATATATATTTTTTTCCAGAAATTAATTAACAGAAATTAATTATATAAGCATTTATATATATATATATATATTTAATAAAAAAAAGAAAGATCCGGATCGCAACCCAGGAAGGCGCGACCCGGCCGCGTAAACGGGCTAAACCCGACTTACCTAGCGGGTTCGGCGATGGCGGCGCGACAGGAGCTCGAGGAAGGGAAGGCGAGCTCGGCCACGGCATCGGGGCAGCACGAGCGGCGCAGGGGCGGCGGAAAACCGGCGTGAAGCCGTCGGCGGCGGATGCAGAAGCGAAGGAGGCAGGATCCACGGGTCCTCCTCCGGGTCATCGGCGCGTTGCAGCTCGTCAGGCGGCAGAAAGAGAAGGCGACGACGGTTCCGAGTTCGCGACGGCACGACGCAGAGGTTGGTGGCGGCGGTGCGTCGAGAGGAGGCCGGGAACCGTTCGCCATGAACAGTAACGGGGAGGAGAAGTTGGCGGTTACTGTGCACTCGGTTTTTTTTCTATTTTCTTCTTTTCTTTTTCTTATTTTCTTTTCTTTTCTTTTCTTTTCTTTTTTTTTCTGTTTCTTTTTTTTTCATTTCTTTTTTTTTCTATTTTTTTTTCTTCTTCCTCTCTCACTGTTTTCTCTCTTTTTTTCTGTATTTATTTATTTATTTATTTTTCTTTTTCTTTTCCTCTTTTTTTTTTCCTTTTTCCTGTCCTTTTCCTTTTTCTCTCTTTTTTTCCTCTCTCTTTTTTTTTCTTCTGCTCTTCCCCTCTTCCGGCTGCCTTCTCCCTTAAATAATAAAAAAATTACTATTCCACATGTGATTAACAATAATGCAGTTCGTCTGCATTACGGGCGAATCCGATCCGGACCAGAAAATAACAGATACCTCCTTAGTTATTTTCCGGTGTGATTTTCCGAGAAATTCCGAAACCCGAAAAATACCAACTTAGTTCCGAAAAATCCACGGGAAAATCACGAGCGCGGGAAAATACTCGGATTCGAAAAACGACTCCCGATTTACCTTGAATTAATTACCCAAGATTAATTCAACAGTAAATCACGGTAAATAGACTTTTACAGTCCGGTAAAAATCCAAAATTTTTACCCGGGCTGTTACAGACTACCCACCTTAAAAAGAATTTCGTCCCCGAAATTCCGTCTTATCCGTGGGTCCTACCACGATAAGATTCTGGCACACTCTGCCAGGTATCCAACCTCAACATGAGATACCGCTTATATCCTTAAGCGACATCTCATCCGCTTATAAATACCAAACCTCACAGCTGAGTCATTCATTCCCAGCCATGGACTCTCTACTTCGTTCTCGAACGACTTCAGACTCTGAGAACAACAGCTACATCGGCGGCACAGCTTTCCCGACAAGCTCCGATGAAGAGCCTCCAAAGAAACGGTTCAAGACCAACATCATCGGCCTGGAGGAGCACATGGTCGTTTCCCCAAAACGACGGAAGAAGCGAGTCCCCAAGAAAGCTGATAATCGGAAAGGCAAGGCGGTAGCTGAGAGCAGCACTCCGCAACAGAAGCTGACGCAGCTGAACTTCTCGCTGAAGAAGATCAGCTCAGCGGTGGCGCAAATAGAACTAGCGTGTGCGGAATTGTTCCCACACATGCAAAATGTAAAACAGCTTGTAAAAGACCTAGAGAAGCAAGTAACTCCATAGAGAGTACTTCTTCTCCTGTTGTAAACCTTTTATGAAATAAATAAAATAATTTCCTTTTAAATCAAAAATTCTTGTGTTATGAAATCTCTTGTTATGAAATCTCATGTTAAACGGGGAAAATAAAACATCTCAATGTAAAATAAAAATCAATAATAAGAATATAAAATCAAAAATAAGATAATTAAAAACAAACTCGTTTAACAAATTCAAAACGAAAAGAATTTAAAACAAAATATGTTTCATGATCGGTGCTCGTATCGGACGAAAACATCCACGAACCCATGAAACGTGTCACGTATAGCTAACGGTGACGTCCGTTTCGTTAACTCGCACGACGATGATCACGAGCACGTCCTGTGTCTCTCGAAAGACACGTTACCCACTTGTTCACAAATTCTGCATATGCCAAAAACGTCTGACAAGGCTTGTATCTCTCCGAGATATCCGAACAGCTGTAAACTCGTCGCACATGCACTCTACTCGAGGTGTGGTCCCATCCATCAAGCCTCAACGGTCACGGATGCATGTGATAAAAGATGCAAGAAAGTATAGTATACCCATGAAAAGAAACGACAAGATAGCCAGAGCGAAAGAAAATCAAGAGATGGAAAATGGCTGAAAATCTCTGGCATGGGTCCGAAAAACGCGTAAAGCAATAAATGCAAGCAACGGTACATTTTCAAAAAGCAAAATCTTGAAAATCAAAAACGGTAATCACGCTCCCCATAAGAGTATAAAAAAAAGGAGCGGAGAGGGGTAAATTACCAAAAGCATCTTAAAAGTAAACAAGCTGTTCAGAAAAACAAAAACACAACGTTCAAATCAAAACCCCACACGTCCAAATCAAGATGCCTGCTCCATCTTCAGTCTTCTTCGTCGAAGGTGCCAATCTTGGCAGAAGGAATCGACTGGCGTACAGCATGGTCAACGAACGTGCTGAAGAGCTACCGAACGAGCTCGGTAGGATGCCACGACTAGTTTTCGTCGACGAGCTCTACTCCTCAAGATTCTTCGTCACTCCAATGGAAGAGGTGTTCTTCCTAGAGGACCATGGGACACTGAGGACTTCCTACTACGGCTCAGCAAACTCCGTGATGTTCTTCATCTCGGATAGGCTTCAAGAGTTCAACCTGGAGTCCACTTGCCAAACTGTGGAGCAAGGCGCTTACTACCAGCTCGCAATGACAGCCCAGAGCATACCCAGAATGACTCGGCTACCTCCAACCT
>JAKUCV010007453.1:19590-96094 GCA_028386065.3 Turnera subulata | reverse complement strand
AGACATCCCAGGCATAGACATGCCAAGCATAGACATGCTTATCAAGTAACCCAGGTCAAGGCCACCACGAAACAGTTTTCTAACCATCGAGTCGTACCACTACCTATCACGCGACAATTATAATACCGTCATTAAAAACAAATAACAGGGATCGACATCCCTAACCAGGATACCGGGATAGACATCCCTATCCAAAAATACCAAGGATCGACATCCTTGTCACCATTCATTATTAATCCATTTATTTAGTGTCAAAACGACTCAAGGACAAATGTCCAAAATAACCGACATGGGATAAACATCCCGAAAACCAAACAGGACATCGGGATAGACATCCCGAACCAAAACACCAAATAAAACATGCAACATAGCAATAACCAACAAAACACAAATACCGAGTAATAAGGCACATATTGAAGGAAATCCATCCTCACCTTGGCCGATTACTCAACTTCGGAAACTATGACCGGTGCGACGCCGGCTCCTCGGGAAACTGCCCGATAACCAAAAAACCTATACAACAAAATCATACATACACATAAATGCACATATTCGGTATACTATGATGCCTCTACTGCGAAATATACCCATCCCGATTCTTATCTGATATTATTTCCATTTTTACCGAAAATATTTACCGTACGTATTTCCGAATATAATCTCGGTACTATACGTTAATTAAAACTCTTTCAAAATAATTCCATAAAATAACTACAATTATCCAAAATAATAATTACTATAATTTTCCAGAAAGGTAATAAGCTATTTATAATTTTCAGAAAATAAATATAGTATTTATCTTTTCTAAATATATATAGTAATAATATTTTTCAACACAAAATATAATTAAATTTAATTTACAAAATACATATTTATATACATATACCCAAATTATAATTTTCCAGACGAAAATAATATACATATTAATTTTCCAGAAATTATTTCTATGGTATTTATATTTTTTTCCAATCAATAATAGTTTCCCAAAACATAATCTTAATTATTTATCCAAGTAAATATATTTATATTTTCCTGAAAATTCCAGAATTACATTAGCCATAGTTTCCTCAAAATAATTATATAATTTTTTTTTCCAAGAATAATATACCAGATTGATAAATAAATACATATATCCATATATTATTATTATTTTTGTAAAAAAACTGGACTGGGCCATGAACAGTAAGCCCATGCCCAGCCCAGAACAGACCAACAGGTCAGGCCCAGGAGCCCAAGCCCAGGCCCGATCCGCGAGGCCCAAATCCAATAACCCAACCCACTAACACAACCCGCGGATCCGGGTCGTACCATATCGCAAATGGGTTAAACCCACTACCTACGGGTTACGGGTCCTCACCTCAGGTTAACAGCAACGCGACGGCGGCGGCGGCGCGGGGGAGGGAAGAAACCACACCAACAGTTGCGGCGGACGAAGGGCGGCGCGAGGGTGGCGGCAACTGGCCACGGCGGCAGCTGCTGATGATGCAGGTGGCGGGAGAAGCAGATCCGTGGAGAATCCGGCGGGTCAACGGCGCGTTGAGGCGGCTCCCGCGGTGGAAGGCGACGGCGACGCCAGGGGTGAGCTCACGACGGGATGGGCTACCTCCTGGTGGCGGCGGTGAGTCGAAACGACGGCCGGAGCTCCGTCGCGTGCACAGTAACGGTGGCGCCTGGGTGACGATGAACAGTGTTCATCTATATTTCCATTTTTTTCTTCCCTTTTTTTTTCATTTTCTGTAATTTCTCTTTTTCTTGATTTTCTTCTTCTCTTTTTTTTTCTGTTTCTTTTTTTTCTATTTTTTTTCTTTTCTTTTCTCTTATTTTCTTCTCTTTCTCTATTTTCTGATTGTCTCTTTTTTTTCTTTTCCTATTTCTTCTCTTTTTTTTCTTTTTTTCTTTTTTTTTTCCTTTTTCTCTTTTCTTTTTTTCTCTCCTTTTCCTTTTCTCTCTTTTTCTCTCCTTTCTTTTTTTTTTTTTCCTTCTTCTTCTCTTCTCCTCCACCGGCTCTCCTTCCTCTGATTTCTTTTTATAAACTGAAATTTACTGTTTAGCATGTGAATTTCAAATAATGCAATTCGTCTGCATTACGGGCGAATCCGATCCGGACCAGAAAATAACAGATACCTCCTTAGTTATTTTCCGGTGTGATTTTCCGAGAAATTCCGAAACCCGAAAAATACCAACTTAGGTTCGAAAAATCCGCGGAAAAATCACGAGCGCGGAAAAACTCTCGGATTCGAAAAATGACTCCCGATTTACCTTGAATTAATTACCCAAGATTAATTCAACAGTAAATCACGGTAAATAGACTTTTACAGTCCGGTAAAAATCCAAAATTTTTACCCGGACTGTTACAATTAAAGTATTTTATTTTATATTTATCCCTGAACTATACATATAGTAATAATTATTACATTGTTAGAAATTGAAACAATTAAGGTTAAATTTATCATCTAAATATTTTAATAAGATTAAGTCTATTAAATATATTTTAAGGATTGTGAAAAAAACGGAGTAATGGCTATCAACCACCCACTTGGAAGGTCATATCTAATCATACACGATAAGCAATGTTAGGTTGGAAGACTGGAAGCACAAACAATGGATCAAATATAGGTTGTCTACTGGACCAAATAACATATTTGAAAATAGTGCTACCAAGCCTACTAAAATTGCATATACAAATGCATCCACTTTTATTACGCATGCAAAGTTCTAAACATTGAAATACAACAAGAATTTACATGAGCTCTTGCGGTGAAACTGTAATTAAATTACATAGCCATTGAGAATTTTATTGTACATAGGGCTTCAACTACAGCGAAAATCCTCCGAGATTCCACACTGTATGCTACGCCAAAGTACAATCTTGCATCAAATTACTCGCCATGGATCTCAGCAGTACTAAAAACTCAGACTTAAGCAACGACGGGGTATGATGCACAAGTTGCAATTCCTGCAATCAAATTATTGAAAGCATGGTAAGCAATCGTTTGGCTGGAACTTGTGTGTTTAGAGAGAGAGATCGAATCATGGATAGAGAGCTTACCACACATGTTTTTTCCCATCTCCATCTTGAAGTAGCCATTGTCACCCCAATTTGCCCCCCAAGAGTTTTTAATGAGCCAATAAGGCATACCATTTTCCACCCCGTACCCAACAGCAACAACAGCATGGTTCACGTCCTGCCAAAAGTCACAGAACGACAGAGAACAACCAAGTATAAGCCATATAATCTAGTATGACCATGTTCAACCAAAAAAGAAAATCTAGTACGACTGATGGCTTATATCTATGCTTATGTTTGCATCATCTTATGCATATATCTGTAGCCAAAATATAAGCTTGCTATCCTTTTAGGTTATGGAAAGAGCAAATTTACCATCTATGCTAAGCAAATATTCTTCCAAGATCCGAATAAGAAAAAAAACTTACCATTGGAGTGGAGCCGCAATGATCACTGGTGAAAACTCCACTTTCGTAAAGACGGAATTCATGTATCACCTGAAACGCCACACTCACGGGACGAACCAGAGCAACTGCATCCTTTAGTTCCTCTTCAGCACCCTGCATTTGTGTTGGAAGGAAAGTATTTTAACCACGTTACCAACAAGAAAGCATCCTTGAGGCCAGTATTTTGAATTAAAGTGATAAATTGAGAATGGCACAGTAATGGCGTCTTGCACAAATTGCTGAGAGATGTTTTCTATTGGCGTTAATCCAACTTACTAGAATGCCAACAGAAAGTGAACTGCATACAATTAGCGCAGCAAAATGATTGGGTTGGTAAGAGTGCGAGCCATGTAAAAACCACTTGTTGCCAATGAACTGAGTAAGTAATTCCAATAAAGACATCTAAAAAGCGACATAAGCTTAATTGTGCCGGATCATATTAAAATAAGGATTTTCAAAAGGAAAAAAAAAAAAAAAATCATAGTGAGGAAAGTTTGGGGTTTGTGGCTTTCGGGAGAGGCTAAACGCATCAGCTTCAGCTTAGTCTCAATCTCAATCTAAAACGGTAGACCAATCTGGCATGCTAAAACAAGAATATTTATAATAAGCCTTCCGACCCCATGTAGCAAGAGCAAGCTTCAGCAACATTAGATATCAGATTGCAAAAACTTCCCCCAATCAATTAGTTCCTATCATACCATAAGCATTGAAACCTCATAGGGACTATTCTGAAGAGGGACTATTCTGAAGAACTTGTGCAAATAACTTACCAGGGTAATGTTGACTGAGTCAAGAACTTGGACACCAACATTTTCTGATGAGAATTTGCAGACACCATCTACTCCAGTATAAGGATATGCTTCCTCAGTGTCTAGTCCACCATTGTACTTGATGTATTCAAAGGCTTGGGATGGCAATCCACCATGGCAGCCAAAGTTGTTAAATGCTTGGGCACAGTCCACAAGCTGCTGCTCAGACAGAGAGATTCCCTTTCCAAAAGCTTGGTGGTAAGCTGCCTCCAGAGCACCCGTGGTACTGCAGGGGATCCACAAGCATTTAAGATCACCGGCTCTATTCATTTCTCTTATAAAATAACTGTATAAGGAGCAACTTGGCATCTTCAATTGTAGCTAACCTGAAAGTCCAGCAAGATCCACAGTGACCTTGATCCTTAACAGGACTGACTATTCCGGCCTCCCTCCAGTCTTTCTGTACCCACATCATCATCAAAAGTCCAAAACCACCATATCATTAGATAAACATCCAATCACAACATGTTATTTATTTATCCAAAGAGATAAATTTAAGTACCGTTTCAGGAATAACTGCGTTACTAAGCTTGTGGCTTCCCTTTGTGGTGGCGGAGCAGTTCTGAGCAGCTCCCAGTCTATGCCTTTTGAACTCTTCCCAGGTCCAGTCAGCAAACTCTGGTGTATTTTAACAAAACCAAACAAATACAAAATCGATATTAACTCCTGTAGTTAATTAGTTACTACCTGCACAATCTTAAAACTTAATGAACTAGCACTTCAAACAAACACCAAAACGAACAGTCAAAACCGTTAGTAAAGAAAGAAACAGAGAAGCTTACGATTAACACCGAGAGTGTAGGGGAGGCCCTTCCTGTTGGTGGATCGGATCAAATCCAGACTCTCGGAGAAGATCGCGAACCTCAGCTTCAGCTCCTCCTCCGTCTCGTACCTCTTCCCATGCCTTCCAAAAAAAAAAAATACAAAAAGTCAAAACCACCAAAAAAAAAAACAATATAAACAACCGTGACCGATCACGATCGGGGAGTGAGCCGGGGGAAGAGGGACGGACCTGTGAGCAAAGCGGGCGAAGGAGATGGCGCGGCGGGTGCTGCCGATGACTTTGGCGAAGGAAGCTTCAAGGTCACGTAGACGGTCGGAGGCGAGGCGGATGGGGTTGGAGTCGTCGAATCTCGAACCGGCGGCGACGCAGGCGAACACCACCAGGATGCACGAGATCACCACCACAGTCGCGCGAGCCATCGGTAGTCGTCTTCTTCTCTCTCTCTCTCTCTCTCTCTCTGGGGACTGTGTGTGTGTGTTAAGTATATTGCCAAGTAATGTGGAGGATGATTTATTTATTTAATAAGAGGGGGTAGGGAGGTGGGGTGGAGTGGAAGTGTAAAAGGAGACGGATGATGGGGATTGGGCGAGGGCAAGAGAAGAATCTTGGGGGGGTGGGCCACCACCTCTTGCCGATGAAGATACGAAATGTGCTACTACGCTACTGGGCTCTGTTGTTAACTGTTACTGTTAGGACTTGGGAATTTCTTTATCGCCGTCGTGACGCGCGTGATGACGTTTACCGACTTTGCTTGTCGCCCTGAAACTTGTAAAACAAAAACGGGCATTTAACGGAAATCCCCTCAATCCTCTTTTTTGTTTTGGACGTTCGCTATTGATTGCTTGCGAGAAATGATGGGGTGGACGCAAGAAGTTCTTTGCAAATTAAATTTCCAAAATTAAATAAACTTTCTTCTTTTTTTTTTTAACTTCTATTTGAATTGAAAGCTTAAACTTAAAATTTATCAATAAATAGTTTTTATCCGAATTTTTTTAATCTGCTTCCTTTAGTATGCAGCGTGTTACTATTACAATAATACATCTTTAGCGGGGGAAAAAATGAATGGGGCACCAGATTTCTTCCGTTTGATATATACTTGGTCATTACTTACTACGTAGCCTCGTGCTACATGTGTTTTTTTCTTTTTTTCTCTCTTCTTTTATACGGACGTGGGAATTGGTTACATTCATTCGAAACATTTTAGAGCCAGGGACCTACTTGTGTGATAATGCTTATTTTTTATTATGGATGTGGGCATGGGTCACATGGTCAGATGACTCTGATCCAAACAAAAATTTTTAAAAACGAAGGTCCGGCTACATATGTGGTAAAATTTATCTTTTTTTTTATCAAATAAGGCTAACATGTTTGATACATAATAAATTTTTAATAGCACGATCAATAGAGTTTGAAATGATCGGTACCAAAAAAAAAAAAAAGAGTTTGAAATGATACCGACTTTTTCGGGGGAGTGATATGACTGCCCAATGGTCCTTCCAGTTGTTGATCCAACAACCTAGGCTGATGTCCAATTCACACGGTTAATTAGTTTGGCAAAAGAATCAAGCATATTACCACAAATTTTACATGGCATCCCCACCGGTAATAAAAACAAGAGACACTCCCAGATTTTTTAATTGACGGGAGCTTCAAAGTTCAAAGTCTCTCCATCTCCTGTTAATATCTCTTGTCTCTATCTCCCTAAAACCAAAATATTAAAAGAGGATGGATCGTGCGCGGCAATATTCTTAATTTGTTATTATTGACAACTTGATTCCCCCACCCATCCCTCTCTATCGTTTCTGAACGTAGCAAGCGACCAAAAGTGTGAATTATTACGAGCAAAACAACAAAATAAGCTGATATATATTCAACCACATCAATAGATATTTTAATTTCAGGATCTACTTTGTATGACGTGCACTTCTGTGATCGGCCCCTGTACATATCTTGTTGTGGGACAAATATGCATGTCCATTCAGAGTTTGTATGTCCAACACTTCATTGATTAGAACAATCACAGATCGATAAAAATCTTGGAGGAATTTGATTGTTTTTCCAAAGTTTGTTGATATATATGTTAGATCTAAATTGTCAGTTGATATTATCTTTACTTCTTTAATTAATTTTAAATGGCACAATACATGCTTAAGGATACGCGGACCTATCATCAGATTTGAGGGGATACAAGAAGATTATTAGCATACCTGTCACAGGAAAGGGACAAAATATACATTCACTGAAAACACTATTATTCCTGAAAAGTCTTTGGAGTGTGAAATAAAAAAATTTATAAAGTCCAAATTAGAACATCCAATTTTATTTTTTTCTTAATCGTCTAATCTCTCCTCTATCTCTTGACCCGACACCGCCTTTGTGAGGAGAAAGAGACCATTAATCAAAATTTAGAAGTTCTCGTCAAAATAGGGTTTCAGTTGTCATTGTTTTTAAAACTCCAAAGCTTGTTTGGATGAAACAAATTTGGTTCTTTTGAAAAAAGAGTTCTCCCAGAAGGGTTCTTAGAGAAGCAAAAACTGAGAACGCTTCGGTGAAAACTCGCGGTGGCAATTTTGTAAATACTTAGAAAAACCATTTCATTAATGCCATTTTTGTAATAAAAAAAAATACCCACAATAATATAAAAAGTATTATTTCTCTCATTTGTTTCCCCACCTTCTATTTCTTTTCTCGGTTCTGTTTCTTCATTCTTATGTTACTCTTCTCGCTGGAGTGTGTCAGCCCTCCTCCTCATTCATCCATCCACGTTGTCCTCCACCACACCGTCGCCTTGAACTACCCCGGTGGTGGCAAGGCTCGCAGCCTCTACGAGTTCCTCTCTATGAAAAAAATGGCATCGGAGTGGGAGATCCACAACCGGGGACTTCATAGAGATCCACAACAAGGCTGTCAGATCCCGCTACGAGAAGGGTCTACGGACTTGTCATTGCTATCAGTGGTTGGGGCGAGGAATTATAATGAGCAGAGGAGGGAGAGAAGAGTTGGCGGGATTTCCGATCCGTAGATGGGAAACAGGTCAGTGTTAGTAGTTGCCTTCATGCCAATTTGATTGTTGTAATTTCCTTTTTTTATTTTAGGTAGAGAAAATCTACTGATTACTTGTCGAGCAAAATTACAATGGGAGAATTTATTTTGTTTTTTTGTTTTTTTTTGTGTAAAAGGGGCCCAACTACGTTAAATTAAACTGAGATGGATGGGATGGTTGTGCCATACCCGCCTGGTCCAAAAGAAACATATTAAGACATTGTTTAGGAACATGTAAAAAAAATCTGAGCCTCAGCATTCTCCACCAGAGCCACATTAGCAAGCACGTCCACCACTTTGTTTCCTTCCCTGTACGTATGACACAACTCCACCAGCCACTCACATTGAAGCAGCAAACGAATGCGAGACAACAGCAAATCCTGGCAAGCAACACCCTCCCCGTGTAATACCTGGAATAAAGCTTGCGAGTCAACTTCCAATATAAGTCTCTTATACCATAGTTCCAAGCATGCATGAGACCAAGATACACCGTCCATTTTTCAGCTTTAAACGCAGAGCAGAAACCAAGCTTGGAGTAGAATCCAAAGATCCATGACCCCGAGTGATCCCGACATACACCACCAGCCCCCGCCATGCCGGGATTTCCCCTTCTTGAACCATCCGTATTCAACTTGAACCATTGGCTTGGAGGAGGGCGCCATTTTACAACCCGGGTCGATCTCTCTTTTGCATCAAACCGCCTTCTAGAGAGTCCCAAAGACTGCACAACATCATGAACAAAAACTTGTATTTCAGGAATAGAGAACTTGCCAATACCTTGGCAGTTGAATACCCACGCATTCCGCCAGTTCCACAACTTTCACAGAACAACACCAAAAATTATATGCCAATTATCCACCCTTGGCACCCTACAAGAAGGGTCCAAATAGCGAGTAAACCAAGCAGTGAAAGACCTTTGGCAGAACTGCCTCCAGTGTGCACGCGGGATAAGTTTGTGCCAAACCCTTTAAGCCCTCCAACAATCTGTAAGTAAGTAAAGCAAGTTTTCCACCATACCAGGACAAGCCGGGTAGCAGGGTGAATCTGATATATGCCGGCGACACCTTGCCTCATTAGTGAGAAGCTTACCATGGGCAACAAGCCAGAGAAATGAGCGAATACGCTTAGGCCCAAACCAAGGCCAAACCCTCTTCCATATTACATTTAAGGGATCCCGAGAAGAATTAGCAATAAGGGCATAGGCCGACCTAGTAGTGAAGAAACCAGATTTAGAGCACCCCCAAATTAATGAATCATCCTGACCTGTGATAGAAGGCGGCATTGCTGCCACCTTGAGGAGGAAATTCCTCGGTAAATAACCTGAGAGTAGCGCCCAGTTCCAGCCCCTCGAGGGCGTGGTGAAGCGCTGAACAGGCTATGATAACTGTTCATCAGGAATATTACTAGTCACTACCAAACTCAAAGGACCATTGCAATCATTAACCCATCAATCTCGCCAAAACAAAATCTGTGATCCATTACCAATGAGCCACTGTATCCCACTCGAAGCCATACTTTGACCAAGGCCCGCCAAAGGGGAGACATATCTTTCCGCTCATTATGAACAACCCTCCCTTCTTGCAAAAGTAGATACTTGGCAAAGAGTAAGTCAGACCACAAACTTTGCTCACGCGGTAATAACTTCCAACAAAGTTTCATTAGAAGAGCATCATTGAACACCGAGAGGTCTTTAAGACCCACACCACCCGTGGCCTTTGGTTGACATATCCTGCTCCAATTGACCAGATGAACTTTTTGTTCCTTTGGCCGGTCTCCCCAAATAAAATTCCGACATAATCTTTCTATCTCTTGACATGTATGTTGCGGGATTTTGGCCAATTGCATCGTATAGACAGGTAAAGCACTAAGAACAGATTGACAGAGAGTAATCCTACCTGCCAGAGAGAGTTGGCTGACCTGCCACCCCGCCAATCTGGCTTTAACCGCATCCACTAGATGAGCATAAGTCTTAGTTGTGATATGACCAGCATGCAATGGGATGCCAAGATACATGCCCAAATCCGCCATAACCTCAAATCCACTCTGCCGCACTAGTACCTCTCTTATAGCCTCCGGTACATTGCGCGAGAAATAAATGCATGTCTTAGCAATACTAACCTTCTGGCTAGAGTGAGTATAAAATATATTCAGACAATCTGTGATGACTTGTAACTGAGCTGGGGTTGCTTCAGCAAATAAAATCATATCATCAGCAAATAGGAGATGGAAAATCTGGGGACCACCTCGACTTGCCTGAATTAGTTTTCACGCACCAGCGCGGACTGCCTGCGATACAAGATGAGAAAACCGCTCCAACCATAACACAAATAGATATGGCGATAAAGGATCTCCTTGCCTCACCCCACAAGAAGGAGAAAATGGTTTCATGGGAGCACCATCCTATAGGATCCTCATGCTCACAGTAGTTACACACTGCATAACAAGCGAAACCAGAGTAGGAGAGAAACCACAATCCACAAGAGTTTCAATAAAAAATCCCCAATCCACGCGATCATAAGCTTTTTCCAGATCTACTTTAATTGCCATATAACCAGTAGAACTATGCATATTACGCATAGTATAAATTAACTCTTGGGCCACAATAATGTTATCAACAATCTGTTGACCAGGAACAAAGCTACTCTGAAAAGGTCCAATCAACACCTATAATACCCCCTTGATTCGGTTAACAATAACCTTGGTGACTATTTTAAAAAGCACATTGCATAGTCCTATAGGACGAAACTGTGCCACCAATTCAGGGTTCTCAATTTTCGGCAATAAGACTAAAAAGGTTTGATTTACCACTGGGAGAGAAGCCGTACCCGAAAAGACCTTTTGTACAAAGTGAATCACATCATCTCCCACTACATCCCACTGATTGTGATAGAAACAAGCTTGATATCCATCCGGCCCCGGGGCCTTGAATGCACCCATCTAGAACGCCGCCTACTTGACCTCTAATGGGGTAATTGGTCCTATCATCCCCTCCACTTGGTTACTGGCCAAGACAGGAAAGCAACCAGCAAGGAAAAATTGCGAAACAACCGAAGGATCTTTAGTAAATAATGTTTTGTAAAACTGAAGAACCATAGCACATAAACCTGGCTTATCAGACACCCAAACACCCTCGGAATTCTTGAGCTGTGTGATTGTGTTTTTTTCGCCTTCGAACCAGGGTTGTATCATGGAAATATTTGGTATTGCGATCACCCTGTACTATCCATTTTGATCGTGATTTCTGGTACCAGAGGACCTCTTCCTGTTGAAGCACTAAATTGTACTCAGATATGAGTTCCACTTCCAATTTTAATAGGAACGGATTGCTTCGGATGGATAAAGATCGTTGGACACCCGCAAGTCGAGAGAGCAGCTTGCGCTTACGGCAGAAAATATTACCAAAGACTTGTTTTTTCCATGCAGATAAACTAGTCGTTAAGTGTTTTAGTTTAGATTGGACCATACCTTCCATTTGCCAATTCTCCTTTATCAAATCCCCAAACTCCCGATGCATGGTCCAAGAAAATTCAAACCTGAATGATCTAACACCCTTTATCTCCCTTCTCGGATCAGTAAATAGAGATATGGGGTGGTGGTCGGATTTAACCAGAGTTAAGTGCCGAACGGAGGTGTCAGGAAAGAGCTGAATCTAATCAAGGTTGGTTTGTACTTGATCCAGCCGCTCATATACCCTGCCCAAGTTATGATCCTGCCCTCTCCAAGTAAACCGCGGACCCGAACCCAACATCCACTAATCCACAACTATCCACCCAATTGCGGAACCGAGCACATCGTTGATGATTAACTGGAGCACCCCCTGCTTCTCAGAGGGATCCAATAATTCATTAAAGTCACCGATAAGTGCCCAAGGGCCTTGAACCGAAGACGCAAGCTGTACAATTTTCCGAAAGCATGCTTGTTTTAGAGATGGATCCGGATTGATATACACAGCAGTTAAATGACACCGCGTCCGGGGTGGAACCATAACCTCCATATGAATGTACCCATTATGATGATCCAAAATCCGTATTGACAATCCACCATTCCAAAGAAGCCATAAACCACCAGAGAAGCCTACAACATCCACCTTAAAGGAATTAAGAAAACCTCACGAACGAATTACATTGTCAGCTCTGGTTCCACTAACACGAGGTTCTGCAACAATCACCATTTCAATCGATGCATGCGAATCAAATCCCATAGAGCCGATTTTCCTTGAGAGCTCACAGCTCCCCTTATATTCTAATATAGAGTTCGTATCATTAATTGATGATAAAGGTAAAGGAACCTTATATGGAGGGAGTAATCATTTAATTGAACTTGGAACGTGGTAACTCTATTTCATGCAGAGCACCATAAACAGTAACCTTTACTGACTCTTGATTCCTTTTTTTTATGAAACTGACTCTTGATTCCTAGTGACAGTATTAGAATTCGCAACCAAACTCCTCACATCTGCCATAGAAATATTACCAGCATTCCCCTTCGAAGTAAGACATACCATATCAGGAAGTTCAGGGGGGAAATAGTAGTCAAAGGAGAGTTTACATGTTCACGTGCTTGCTGATGTAAAAGAATTGGAACGATCGACTGCACCCCCTGATCTTTAGCTGCCACAACTATTCCACTAGGATCGGAACCAGTACCTTGGGAAGGGACGAGCGAAGACAACCTCGATGATACAGGCTGCATCACAGCAGAACTATTGACAGTCTTCATAGGGCTACATGATATTGGAACTTTAGTGGACTGCACCACAGACGTTTTTGGAACATAAACTAGACTTTTGGAGGCCTTCTTAGATCTCTCCATAGCAACAGGAGTATTAGAACCCGACTTTGGTGTTGCACTCTTAGCCTGAACAATTGGCTCCATTGCACTAGTCATTGGTTCCTGGTGGTCACGCAAGATATCGAATCGAGAACCATTCACCCCTGTATTTTCAGTCATAGCTTTGCTAGTAGACATATTCGAAGCAACTTTTGCTTTTCCATGGCGTCGCTTCTGAGCAATCATCTATGGGCAATGGTTCGCAAAGAGTTCAGGTCTCTCCTCACATATGTCCAATTCAGCCGATGGAGAAGGAATCGCTTGTCCCCTTGCAAATCCTGCTCTACCCCAGCTTCTGTATCTGAATTAGACCTGCAGTTGTTGAGGTTATGGCCATAGCGGCCACACATAAAACAAACATTTGTCAAACCTTCATAAACAATCTTCCAAACTTTCCTATGCATGCGGAACTTAGAGAGTAAAGGCTTGGTGAGATCAACCTCCACAGACACCCTCGCATACTTACCCCGAGTAGACCGAGTAGTAACTTTATCAATCTTAATAAATCGACCAATCCTTTGAGCAATGCGATACAGCAGAGACTTGTCATAATATTCCATAAACAACTTGGGAAATTGCACCTAGACCACAACCCTATCAATAACAGCTTCATCCGGATCGAAACGAGGCTGCGACTTACGAACCACTAAAACATGGTCTGCCACAATCCAAGGTCTGTCGTAGAGCACTCGTGAAAAATCATACTCATTATTAAACTGGAAAAGATAGAAGTCAATGCCCATGTCCGCCATGGCAATCTCCTCTTTAGGGCGCCATTGGTTCATTAGGGTTCTGTACAAGAATCTGTATCCGACCTTTTTACCCAACAATTTCACTATAAGAGTGTCCTTCCACCTCTGGTAAATTCTTTTCTTGTCACTCGAAGATAGCAGGATCGTTGGACAGTAAGGGTCATCAGCATCATCTTCCGGGTTAGACACTTCAGATGGGAAACCATCCTCATCTGCTGGTAACAACTCCTCCATCTCCACCTCCTTAAAAGACCCAGCAAGCATCGCTTTGTAGCTGCCCTTGCGTTTTGGCTCAACAGGGAACAGACGCTCCTCTTGGGCATGTGCAGAAGATCCATAGTCGCTTCTGAAAGCAATTCGCCTTCGGAGCGTTTCACTTTCTTACTACTCCGCTCCTGCTGGTCCGTTTCTTCCCGTGTCAATTCACTAGCATGACTGGTTTCAGCGCCGGCATCCGCCGCCATACTGTAAAAACTGATGTTGCGTGCCTCCAAAGTTTTCGGAGACAGACTAGGGTTATCAATTATAATTTGTTATTCTAATACGTGCACGTTGATGTTGACCATACCTAAAGTTCACCTTTTTTAAATAGTAGGGTTATTATTTTGTTCTGCATTAGTCACAAATGATTATACTAATTACTGTCGTTGTTATTGGAAGTACTTATTGATTTGCTGTGACCATAAATGGCAGTAATTATTGTTTTTAAGAATACTTATTGATAGTAATTATTGTTTTTGGAATAGTGTAAAAAATAATAGTTGATGGGAAATTAAATATAACAAGTAGGAGCCAGATGGATTTTATGCTTTGAGTTGTTCTGGTTCATCGCTTTTTATTGAGTTGTGAATGTTCATGAAGGTTGGGCCTTATGTCTGGAAAACTTGCAAGGAATTCTATGAATAGGTTTGTGAGCATAAATGCTTAATTAAGTGTTTTGGTTGGCAGAGGAGAAGCTTTGCATTGAGGTAACTTCTGCTTCTAGGATTGCCTTCATCTCTGAGGAGCTCTGCATTGGTTGTGGTATCTGTATTAAGGTACTTTTACTCTCTTTTTTCCCCAGATTTTTAAGTGTCAGTGTTGGTTTTTTCATTGGTTTTAAATTCTTATTCTTCTTCCCACAATGCAGAAATGTCCCTTCGAAGCTATCGATATCATCATTCTGCCTAAGGATTTGGATAAAGATACTACCCATCGTTATGGCCCCAATACCTTCAAACTCCACCAGTTGGTTTCTCCGTCTTTAATGGTTACTCATTTTTTTCAGCTTTGGGTGGGAGTTTATATGCTTGATATTTGTACTTGCAGGTTACCCATACCCAGACCTGGGTAGGTTCTTGGCTTGGTTGGAACCAATGGTATTGGTAAGTTGACGGCTCTCAAAGTCCGGGCAGGAAGCCAAATTTGGGTCACTTCAATGTATGCCACTGTTGCTTGTCATGTTTTATATGATGCATCACTGTTTGTTTTGGGCTCTTTCATGTTGATTTGCTTTTAGGATATGTGAATATTCTTTGTAGAATCCTCCAGATTGGCAGATTCTAAACCATGGTTCATTCCCATAGTTTTTCTCTATTTTGAAATTAGTTTATGCCAGATAGTGAGATACCCATGTATTTCATAAATAAGTGCACAAATCTCATTCCTAAGACAATTGCAGCTGCTCTTCATATGTTAATAAAACGGATACTAGAATGTTTTTGTTATTTTTGTTATTGTTGTGGCCATTGACTACTCCTCGGTGCTGAGAGAGTGAAAGGAATATTTGAAGGTGTGCTTTTTGGTCATTGGCTTTTTTTTTTTGGTCTTCCGAAATGCAATAATTTTGCTAGTGCAACTTAAAGTGTTACTAGTGTTGCTTCTAGTAAGGTGGAAGAAACAGCAAAGCCTCGAGAACCTGAAAGGAGCCTGACGATGATATGGGATTAGTTTGTTTTACTTTGTTTGACTAAGTTTATTCACTGAATGTTCGATGGTGATCTGTATCAGATATGAATTGTTATTTAGAGGATACGAGTCATTATTTAGAGATTTTAAATTGAGCTCAAAATTATCCCTGTAAGCTACTTTTGCTCTTATAAATATTTATGGAGGATGTTACATTGTACGTGCCTCATTATTGCATAATTTTTCTAGTATCGCCATGTGATATTAAAAATATTTTAAATATTCAACAAAAATTCTTAATATAAGTATTAAATAAGTTAAATTTTAAATTAAATTATTAATAAATTATATCATTGTGATTTTTTTGTAAAATTCTCATAAATTTAAAAATTTTACTAAATAAATTAATTCATTAATTTAGTAAGTTTTAAATTTTAAAGTTCAAAGACAGTTTTATACCTATTCATGTTATTTGTGGGTATTTGTTGAATGCAATTTTCTTGTTCATTGGTTATTGATTTAATGCTTGCTTACCTATGTTGGAAAAATTAGGAACAAAGCACATAATCTGAGGCGTGTTAGGCACTGTTCTAAAGTAATATTTTGCCTACTACAAAATTCTCCCAAGATACAACAGGTTCTTCTACCATAAATGGCAGATACCAGAAACTACCAAGAAAATCAAATTAAGAACCCAACAAACCAAGAGGAGGAGTAAGAAAATAAGGGGTTAAATTGAGTTTCTCTAAAGTATTTCTCAGTGTAATGTTTCATGTGTTGTTTATTATTCTGTGTAGTAAATGGAACAGTAGAGAGCTATATTTATAGGCAGATAGGCTAAAAGTTAATGTTAGGAAAATAAAAAAAAAAATCTTCTAATTTCCTATCATCAGGTAATCAATTGAACTTTTCCTGATTTTCCTCCAACTAAATTGACTGGACATAGTCAATTTATCCGTTGGACATAAAATAAAAATTATGGGACAACTCTTTTTAAATATATTACAACAATCCCCCACATATATTTCAAAAGAAAAATAAATATGTTTACTGGGTTCTTACGAGTAATGAGTGTAATACATCGATCTTGGTATCCGTAAACTATGAACCAAGTCTAGACCGATAAGTCTTGACAAACTGTGTCAAACAGTGTAACAACCGGTTACTATGAACTGATAGACACTTTGGTAAGTCGGTGTTCTTACCAATCATATTACACCCTCCACAATTCTTGGCGTTATCGCGGTTTTGCGCATTTCGGCCGTGCGCGCGCTTGGAAATTCATGAGTGCTCTAGAGGTGCACCTATAAACACATCCTCATAGGAACGGCACCATTCCACACTCAGATAGGTGATCTCATCAAGTGTATACTGCATGTTATACACTACCCATAAGGGATATGAAGATCATTAAGAGTTTAACTTAACCTCTCAGTCAAATGCAGTCTAGTACTCTTTTCTCACAGCATAGGAATGGACAAATGTTCAAGTACTAACAAAACTAATTAGTGACTTGTTAATACCCATATGAACCTGTTTCACGGGATCTCCGATCACGCAGGTTGGGTTACCATCACTAATTTGTTTCAAACAGACATAATAAAGTCTCATTCTCATCGATGTTTCATTTATTAATTTTCTTCCCGGGATTTTGTCAGAGGATCGGCCAAATCACTTCTGACTTCCAATAATATATGGAAATTATTCCATCACTCAATAGCGCTATTATACCATAAGGTACCGTTCATATGTGTCTATCCTCATTATAATAATTTATTATAATCATGTTGAACATTGCCTCCTCGCAATTTCAACGCATAGACACAGTTAGTTTTATTCCCAACGGAATATTTGCTAAGAAATTTTTCAATCACTTACCCTCAATGTCACCTAATCCAGAAAATGTATTCTGTCTCAATTTTTTCAGAATTCACAACTTTTCTGACTTAGCTGAGTGCCTAAATATAAGCATCACCATGAGTGAACTTTATTGGGTATGAATTGAAATTCATTCTACATCACTGTACTTTCAGTTAGTACAGTGGAAGTCCACTAAAATATATACCAAAATTTAATGGTATATCTCGAATAATTTATTAGTCTGCGCAAAGCAGCCCCAATATCACAATTGCGATTGTGTATATACTAATGGCTTAATCTGCCCATTACTGCAACTAATTCTCAATAAATTTGTGCACACTTGTATTGAATTTCGGATTTTTTCTATATTTAATTAGGATTAAATCATAAGGTGATACACATTTATTTGACAATAAAATGTCTAAACTTCACAAGAAGTTCCTCAATCAAATATTTTATGATATAAGCTACCACCATCCCTTATAATTTAAATCTAAAATACTTGCTTCACCACATAAAATCAAGAATGCCAATCCGATATCATACATAACAATGGTTGCTATATTACTATCTTATACACAATCAATCATATATGAATTCTCAAAAAAAAAAATCATAGTGCTAAATTTATGCATCACATACACATAATTTTATTTTCTCGAAATTCTCAATTTCAAAAGAGAACCATTAGCACCCAATCAAAATTTTATTTTCACATATTGTGACTGGATATATTTTAAAAAATAATGCAAAAAATGTTTTCCACATAATTTTTCCTTCACAAAATTAAGGAAATAAAAACCCCCACATTTTTAAAATTTAAGCTCACACCTCAAAAATATATAACTTAAATTTCCACAAAAAATCTCACTTAAAGAGATGATCAACGCATTAAAATATAAAGAAAGACACTTTTGATGAATAAATCCAAAACATATAAGATAAGAATAATTTCACATAAAATTACTCAATAAATTTTTATCATATAAGTTTAAATATTTGGAGAACCAAAGATATCTCTAATACAAACTTGATCACAAAAGCCTTTAATAAACATATTAGTTTTTGCTTATCATCCCAACTAGACATTAATCCCAATTTTAATGATCACCAACAGAAATATCATCTCCTAAAATCAAAATTAAATTTTTTGAGTTAGGAGGATTTTCATTTGTCATTTTATTTTTACACTAAAAATAAAATCATTTGACTCCACAAATGAGTAGCTTTATTTAATTTGGGATTAGTATTCACCTAAGGCTTGTAAACAAATTTTTATCGAAAAACATACCTCTCATCAGGCTAAATTTCCTTCCGACATGTGCAATCTTGATTTCCTCTTTGCATCTTTTAACTCCTCTTCCACCAATAGCTTTGTCAAGCACAAACAAAAATTGAAATTTGTAAGTATAATTTTCATAAGAGAAAACTAAAAGAAAAAAATATAAAAGTATATTCCTTTAGATTGTTGAAAAAATTGGGGACAGAGCACATAACCTGAGGCGTGCTAGGCACTGTCCTAAAGGAATATTTTGCCTACTGCAAAGTTTCCCCAGAATACAACAGGTTCTTCTACCATAAATGGCAGGATATCAGAAACTACCAAGAAAATCAAATTAAGAATCCAATAAACCAAGAGGAGGAGTAGGAAAATAAGGAGTTAAATTGAGTTTCTCTAAAGTATTTCTCATTGTAATGTTTCATGTGTTGTTTATTGTTCTGTGTGGTAAATGGAACAGTAGAGAGTTATATTTATAGGCAGATGGGCTAAAAGTTAATGTTAGGAAAATAATTTTTTTTTTCGAATTTCCTATCATCAATTGAACTTTTCCTGATTTTCCTCCAACTAAATTGGCTGGACATAGTCAATTTATCCGTTGGACATAAAATAAAAATTATGGGACTCTTTTAAAATATATTACAACAACCTATTCATGTGAAATGTGCAAGTTAACCATTATTTCGTAATATTCCATTATTCTGTTACTAAGTGTAGCATCTTTGATGAGGTCACATAATTTTAAAATAGCAAGGCATTAACAGAACATGAAGTAGCATTCTTGGTGGTTCATTTTTAATGGTAAATATAGTAGATTCGATGTTATATATATATGCAACCGGCCGGCAATAGGACAAATAGGAAAGTGGCGTGGGAGTGGGTAATGAAGAGGCTGCTGGGAGATGAGATATTAACGTGAGCTAGCGTTAATGGGGGTGGAGGAGGGGAGAACACAGGGTGGTTGCAAGATTTCCTCAACAATACATGGATATCCAAGGTGGTGTCCTCCATAAGAACAGAGACATTCCAACAAACTGAGGTAATGACATGAAGAAAAGCACGATCAAGTCTGTCCTTATTTATTTTTATGTAATAAATCAAATTGTTCTATGGTAAATTGAGCTATAGAATTAACTGTTTCTTTTTAACATAGAATCAGTTGCTGTCTGATATAAGGTTAGGTGAACACTTCGTTGTTGGGTATGCACCATTACATACCCTACCTGTCGCTTTATGATAGGGACATATGGCAATGTTTTTCTACCCTGTAAAATAAAAAAATTATTTCTAATAAATATCTTTTTTTTTATGAGGTCCCCAAATTCTTTTAAATTATAAAATATACCCACCCCCTAGCTGTTTAACGGAACGGAAAACTTCCCTATTAAATATTTAGAACAAAATCACGATTCACTCGGTTTCAAATTTTCGTACCCAATTTTCCAATTGGAAAGCCCTAATTCCTCAATCCCCTTTCTCGCTCCTCTCCTCTCCTCTCCTACCCGTCGATCACCGCCTCCCACCTGCGACGGCTTACCCTTACCTTGCAACAGCGGTTCCTTCCCCAACCTGGTAAGAGCTTGTTGATTATATAGTCGCTATTGCTGGAACTTGCTTCTCGGCATACTTGTTTTCAAGTACTTAGGTGTGTTACTTTTGATGTCTCTGTAGATTTTAACACAACGGGTAGTCTTGGGTTTCGATGGGTTTTACACGGAGAGTGGCTTTTGGGGTTTGTCTTTTGATTTCCAAGTTGCTTGCAATTATTATAACTCAATTATTATTACAATAGGATTCCGCTAGTATCTTGTATCTTGTGATATGGTGATATAGTAATAGTATAGAATAGCTATAGTATTACTATATATGCAGAACTATTACTAATGATTCATTACAAGCATAGCTTGTTCTGCTGTTCTGCTTTTTATCTTGAGACACAACCATCATTGCCGGTCTCATGAGAGGTGGGAAAAGTTGCAAACTGAGATGGAAGAATTACTTGAGACCCAACATCAAACGTGGTGGAATGTCTCACGAGGAAGATCTTATTATCAGAATGCATAAGGTTCTTGGCAACCGGTCAGTATATATTTTCTTCCATTTGATTGCTTAATTCATCTCCAAAATGTCAATTGCAAGGTGTAAAGATACAGTTCAAACACTGGCCTCACTTTCTGTTTACATTCCTGCATGTAGATAGTCACTTATAGCTGGTTGACTACCTGGTCGAACCGACAATGAGGTTAAGAACTACTGGAATACCCATTTGAACAAGAGATGCTCCAAGGGCAAAAGAAAAACCATCGATTCCAACAAGAACCAAAATGACGTCCATGATGGAAATCCCCAGAAGACGGCTGACAAGGCACCCGGCCTAGAAAGCAATTCACTCCCTATTAGCAGCGCCAGTCCAGTGACCACAAATACTGAAGAGTTGAATGGGAAGAAACAAGACAAAGAAGAGTGTACCGTTGCCGGGTCTTGGTTACCGAATGCTCAAAGCATGAATTTTTACGTAGAATCTCCAGCAGTGCAAGTTAATAATTCCAGGGTCATCTTGATGATGAGCCCTTCACCCCCTACTTGGACTCCATTGTTTTGTTGACTAAATGCGATGTTCTTGTGAGGAGATAAGATTCAAAGGTCCTCGTGCATTTAGTAGGTGCCATTGTTCCTGATTTTGACATTTTTAATGGCCCTACATGCTCACTACAAATAATGAGAGCACTTCTATTTTTCAGTTTAGTGAGTTTTCTAATGGGTCAGGGATCTGGCACGGCACCTGGGCTTCTCTACTATCTCTTTCCAGAAATGAATATGTTCAATGTTGATATCTAGTACTTGCCAAGGATTCTGCCTCTCGTAACTACCTAAAAGACCCGGGAGGAACTTTAAAATGCTCGAAGATTAATGTTTAATAACTTTAACCATCAACCCCGATGGGTTAGATCAACTGGTTGGAGTTGTTTTAGCTTAACCAAGGGATCTCGAGTTCGAGTCTTGGGAACGCAGCACTCTAGGGGCTAGTGGCGCCAACCTTTATGGTTCTAATCATGCCATGAGCTGGATTAGTTTGGGCCCGTTGTTATCCCTACAAAAGTATCGGAAACGACACAATTGAGGGAGACAGTCCAAAATAGAAAAATTTGACAAGGAGGCGGGGAAAAAGAATTGTGTGCTACTTATCATAACAACTTCCCAAGTCTCAATTAAAGCAAGTTCACCAATCTGAATGCCGGAGATGGCAACACCACGGGGACTGCAGGGGAAGGGAATTCTAAAAGAACCTGAAGCAAGACATGTAAAGGTGACGGCATAAACCCTGTACGTCTCCATATATTAAGATGTGCCAGTACTGCACTCATCCCAAAGAAGAAAGGAGGATGAGGTCCGAGTTAGGAGATGTTAGCGAACAATATTATCAGATCAAAGTGACATGTTTTATACTTTGTATCAGAATGGAAACAGAATAATATCTATGAATCAATAACTTCAAATATTACTTAGAAAGCTATTGTGTGAGTTTGTCATATGGATACGCTAAACGCAATGATTAATAAGGAATTGAATTTACAGTACTTCATGCTCCTGAACATTTCTCATTCTCAACAGGCAATGAAGGAGGAGTTCCAGGAGGAATGGACGCTGCACCATGCTCACCGGCACAGATACACAAAGCCTCTGCATCCCTGATAATTGGATCGAGGTCAATGTGGCCACTGAGTTCATTAATGAATTTCAAGAGCGTGTCAAAGTCCATATTCTCGCCTATTATCTTGTGGCGATACTGCTTCAATATTGCAACACAGACATAGAGGTGCATATGTTCTGACAAATAATGCGTCCATAAAACCTTCCATAGACGCATAGTTTTGTCATAATCAAATTCCCTGAGACAAGTGCAGCAACATTTCAACATCGGAAGAGTAATTAAGTTGAAAACACACAGCAACATTTCAACATCGGAAGAGTAATTAAGTTGAAAACACAGGAGCAACAGAAACGTAATGCGATGGATGATCAAAAAATGGTGTTTGCTATAACGAGGAAATATACGCAGGAGCCTGCAAATAACAGGAATGAAACATATACCACAGATATGTGCTAATATGAAGTTAAAGATTATTCTCGACATGTACCAGAAAAGAGAAAATGGAAATAAGTATTCCAGCTCCACTTCCTAATCCTACTACCACCAGGAATAAGAAATAGAACAAAACAAACAATATTTGAGATGCAAGTTTTTCATCTATGTAGTTCTGCACCATGGGAAAAGTCATCTTCTTTTTGAATCTAGTCTGTAAAGAGGCCCAAGATTAACTTGGACTGATGTTGTTTCTTGACTATTTGCTGGAAACTACAAGAACCGTCGGAGCGTCAAAAACTAGGGGGTCATACCATTCACCACTAACTTTCAGGTCATCCAACTCTATCTGGTTAAATGTCAACAAAAAGTACACATCTTGTCAAATGACAAAAATGAACTTTACCTACGTCCAAAATTGTTTTTTCTAAATGGTAATTGAACTCATCAATTTCCACCTGCGCAATAAAGAACCTAAAACCTACAACTGCCATTGTAACCTAATGTTTTGTTTTACATGCACTATGTTAAATATAAAATTAACAAATACACAAAAAGTGTGAGAGCAACTCAATACAACAAGATTCATTCTAAAGGACGGGGTGGGAACTGAATAATCAATCTAACCTTTTAAATTGTATTAGAACCCAGCGGAAACAAAAGAAGTAATTCAAGCAAAGCAATCATTCTGCTTGAAATAGTTGTGCAGGGGACTATCGAGCAACTCCACCAGCTGCAAAAATCATTGTAGAAACAAAAACAATTAAAAACTGCTCTATCATTACACAATTAAGCCAAATGCTTCCGTTTCTGCATAGAAAGCAAGAATGTTCTGGAATTAAGAATAAAAGGGTGCGTCTGGAAGGTTCAGCTTCTGCTCATTCATTTAGGCCAAACAACGGCAGCCTTGGCAAAAGCTTTCATTTTCTAAAGCCGTCGCAGTCGCAGGTGGGGAGGAGGTAGTTGGGCCGTTGATAACGATGAGAAGAGGAGAGGAGATTGAAGAACATGCAATTAGGGATTTGAAATTTTTGTTAATTGGGGAAGAACAGGGCGCGCGGTGGCAAGTGAAGGTGTCTTTTAATTTTTTTTTAATCTTATGTTTAATACTACTCTAAAAACAAATCGTTTAACAGAGGAGAGGAGATTGAAGAACATGCAATTAGGGATTTGAAATTTTTGTTAATTGGGGAGGAACAGGGCGCGCAGTGGCAAGTGAAGGTGTCTTTTAATTTTTTTTAATCTTATGTTTAATACTACTCTAAAAACAAATCGTTCAACAGAGGAGAGGAGATTGAAGAACATGCAATTGGGGATTTGAAATTTTTGTTAATTGGGGAGGAACAGGGCGCGCAGTGGCAAGTGAAGGTGTCTTTTAATTTTTTTTAATCTTATGTTTAATACTACTCTAAAAACAAATCGTTTAACATAGAATTGCTCCGTTAACAGCTTACCAGGGATGAACGGGTATAATTTATAATTTAAAAAAGTTCAGGGATCAAATAAAAAACAAATATATTTATTAAAGATGTTTTTTATTTTCCAAGGTGGAAAAAAATACGCCATGTGGCCTTGTTAAAACTTGCCACGTGGGGTATGTATTGGTGCATACCCATTAAGGGGAAGTACCAAATCATTCACGGTAAGGTTAATATCTAGCTTGGAAAAGTTGAGTTTACAAAAACAAGGATTAGTTTTACTATCAAACAGGGACTAGTTATGACATTCAAAAGTTGAGATCAAAAAGGGAGGGACATTGGTCTAAACATGTGGTGCAAGGCTGAGATTTTTCCAACCATAATACAAGAAGATTCTTGATCCTTTGAAGCAATAAAATAAAATTGGGGGCAAATGGAATTGAATTATAACCGAGGACAAAACAATCACTTGAGGAATTCAGTGCGCCTCATAATTTTATTTTATACATATTTGATATAATTTTCTATTATTATAAAGTTATGCCAAAGAATGTTAAAATACAATTTTCAAGAACTTGTATGCTTCTTTTATAAAATCAATTTTGGGTAGACGTCCTTAAGACCAGGATCATCTTAAATAACTCATAGTGCTTAGAATATTTTTGTTTCTTTGATTTCTCATATGATATCCGGAACTTTGCCTCATACTTTGAAATATTCGTAACCCACATTCTTGGCCTAAAAAGTATTTATATTTATCTGTCAATAGTCCCACCAATATTGAGATAGAAGGTGAGGCTATTTTTTCTTCAATAGGCTTGGCAGCTAACCCAGTAGACAGCGATAGAGATAATGCCAATAAAACGACCCAACTGTTCAACTTGGCCGTCGATTTTGGGAAAATTAATTGCATGGGATAAGAAATATAAATTCAAATTGTAATGAAACTAAATGACAAAAAGGATTCATTTTGTAGAGTGGTGTTTGCCTTAATATAAAGTTAAACGGGTAAATTTCATTGAATGTCCTAGCGGTTGCATTATTTATTAGGAAATGTTAGAATTGACATTAATGAGACTCAAGAATGTATTTGATAATTTTGTGCATGGTAAGACTAAGATCATATGTGTTTTTTTAAAAAAAGTATATTTGTGGAAAAAAATAATTAAGTTTTGGTATCGTCTCATATAAGTTTAATGCTTAGCTTGGAAAAGTTTGAGTTTACAAAAACAGGGGCTACTTTGTAATATTCAAAATTTGAGATTCAAAAGGGAGGGTCACTAGTCTAAATATGCCGTGGAAGCCTGAAATTTTTCGAACCATAATAAAAGAAGACTGCCGATACTTTGAAGTAATAAATTAAATTTGAGGAAATGGAATTGAACTATAACCGAGGACAAAAAAATAATTCACTTGAGGAATCGAGTGCGCCTCAAGATTTTATTTTACTAATATATAATGTAATTATTTATTATTACATAATAAATAATCTTGAAACACACACTTCAATAATTTGTATACTTCTTCTATAAGCCTTATTAAAATCAACTTTGGGGTAGGCGACCATAAGGCCAGGATCACGGAACATAGGCTTAACTAAATTACTGTAGCAGACTGCCGCTCCATAGATAAGTTTTACACAGCATGCAATGTCCTGATAACCATTTTCTTCAAAAATGTCTTGAAATATTTGTAATCCACATTCTTGGCCAAAATCTTCTTTACATTTATCTATGAATAGTCCCTCCAATTCTGAGATAGGAGGTGAGGTAGGAGGTGAGGCTATTTCTACTTCAGCAGGCTTGGCAGCTAACCCAGTAGACAACAGCAGAGATAATGCCAATAAAACAACCGAACTGTTCAACTTGGCCATCAATTTTGGGAAAATTGATTGCCCAATGAGATGGAACAAGAAAGATAAATTCAGATAGTAATGAAGCTAAATGACGAAAAGGATTCATTTTATAGAGTGGTGTTTGCGTTAATACAAAGTTAAACGGGCAATTCCATCGAATGTCCCATCGAGCGGTTGCAAGGAAATGTTAGCATTGACATTAATGAGACTCAAAACTTGTATTTGACAATTTTGTGCATGGTAAGATTAAGACCATATACGTTTTTATAAAAAAAAAATATATATCTGTGGAAAAAAATTAAGTTTTGGTCAAAAGGAAATAATTTTTTTTTGGATAAAGCTGGCGTTTGCACTGATGTACCTTAAACAGGACGAAAGAAAAAGGTGAAGGCTATAACAGCTTGAGGCAGTATCACCTGCGAGTTTGAGGTGCCATGGATTAATTCTCGGTGTCATGTTGCTACCAGCTCCACAATCTCCAGTAATATTTAACCACATGAATTCTTATAACGTTTCAGTTACCCTATTCAGTTTAGGATTATTAGGTTTGCGTTGGTGTCATTAACTTCTTTTTATTTTGGCTCTATTGATGTTCATTGATCTTATCATGCATTTCGTTTTGTTTTATATTTGTCCATATGCATATGCAGGTTGTCATCACTGCTGAAGCTGCGCTTATAAAATGCTGCCTAAAAGGTATAAACGAACAGGGCATGATGATAACATGATATTTTCATTTGTCGTGGCTACGTACTGGGAACTAAACTAAACATTCGTCGTTGAGAAGCTCAACAATGAAGCCCGGTGGCTCTACAACCCATAATGTATTACACATTAATAACATAGTTAGCTAAAACATGGCCACCTCATGCTTGACAAAAGAAAAAGTAGCAACATATGGAGGCTGCGAAGATAATTCCTTCCTTCCTTCAAGCGCCCATTCTGCCAAACAAAGAAGTTGGCCATGGAGAAGCAAATTAATTTCAACCAATAATATCCTTGCATCGGATTAATTGATAGACAGAAAATAGCAAATCACTTACCTAGCTACCTAGTGGCTCAAGAATCTTCGACTCCAAAAATAATGTGTTAATCTTTTTCCAGGCATCGTGGGAGAGATGTTGCCGACTGAAGTAGAAGTATTGAGCCGGATCCTGACACAGGGTGTACACCTTGTTGCCGCTTTCATCCTTATCTCCACAGAACATAGTAAAACTATGCTCAAACTTTTTAAATACTGGGCAACAATCATCTTTGGTGTTGCATATGATTTGTTTATGATAGAATGATAGACTTTATTAAGACAACAGTGATCAAAACAAACAATCATCAAAGAGAGGACCACAAACAAGGGAGAAAATAATATACTACACCCGTTACAGCACTCGTAAGCGAGAACAGAACCATTATGCAAATATAAGATGAAATAATAATTTTGCTCTGTTTTTTTTCCTCCCCTTTATAGAAGAAACAAGATCACTACTATACTAGGACGGAAAATTACCTTTATCGTACATTGCCATGGCGGCGGGCAGTAGCTTGTCGTAATCCAGAACCACCATTTTTATATAATCACGCTTTGCCAATGCGTCGATTACTTCTTTTAACTGTTCGTTGTGGTGGACTAGGACCGAGTTGTTTCTGGTAATCACAAGGTTCGTGAGTACTTTCTTGATTCCCATTTTACTAAGTCCTTCCAGGAATTCAAGAATTGCTTCGCGCACCTTCTTCATATAACCCTCCTCCGCTGCCTATTCAATTTTTACCCAACCAAATAAGAGGAAATTAAACCAGTTAGGAGCCATAACTCACTGGAAAAATAATTCATATTGAGGATTAGATTTACATATTGTAAAAACGAAGAAATGAAAGGGATATAGAAGTTCAATGTGGATATACATATATACCTCTCTAAATTAAAGGTGCTAGCGAAACTTCATATCAATCAATATCCCACCAAAATAGAAAAACTCACCACTGGTGCTTGGGGGTTGTTAGTCGAGAAGTAGCCCCAGTCGTTGCCTACAGAAGATACGACGGCAACCGAATTTTTCAGGTCATCTGGAGTGAAACCCATAGCTACTTGTTGAAATTGACCCAGTTGGACTGAGAGGGTCACATTTTCCCAAGTAGTGAGGGCGCCACTCCCTCCGAATGCAAAATTCATTCCATTCTTCGGTTCGCATTCAACCGCAGGGTTCTTCTTGCAGCGACTATACGTGGGGGGTGCAGTTGTGTTTAAAAATAAGGCTGCATTGTAAACCAAGTTTACAATAAATTAGTATATATACATAAATAAATGATGATGAGAGGGGTAGCAACTAACAAGTAGTTTTACATGTATACCTATTATGTCGGTTAAAACAAAGCCATCACTTGGTCTTCCTGCCGGCTTTCCGGGCCAGGTCATCCCAAGTGGATAATTGAATGGCTCTCCGGGCCTTTTAACGGCTTCGAAATTACCGGTGTCGACAAAGGAGTCTTCAAAAACAAACAACTTCACACCTCCTCCTGCAACAGAATAAGAGAGAGAGAGAAAAAAAAAATTAGAAGTCACAAAGAAACGCAAATCTGAAACAAAATCATAATTTCAGTTAAAAGGCATTCAATTGAACAAAAAAAAAGAAAAGGAAAAAGAAAAGCGGATGAGAAAGGCGTGACACTAAAAGAATGTGTAAAAGGGGAGGAGATGAGATGATTGTTATCCCCACACATAACCTCAAAGTCATCCTTATACTTGTTCGATGAGATGATTGTTGCAAGATCTTAAACAAGTTTAAGAAAGAAAGAGAATACCGAAGATGAATGTTGCAAGGCAAATACCAGTATGGAAACCATAAATCGCCTTGAGAAAGGCAAGGCAGTCATGGGAATTGATGAGGATAGAAGGCTATTGGTCATCGGTGAGGTATCAGGGATACAGATACTCACTCTCAAGAAAATGTTTCTTTGCGGCGCATGCGATTGGGGATAGAGGAAAAAATAGGGAGGAGGGCTTGTAGTTTTGGAACTTTTAATTCTATTGGGCCTCTTGTCCCTTATGAAATCAGCCCAGATTGCAGCCCAATCTCAAACCAAATTAAAGGAGTATTCAATCCAAGTGTTTCAAGGCCTTTGGGAAGGGAGATATTCGGGAGGATGTTGGACGAACCGACTTTTTGAGGATGGAGGGCCTCTGGTTTGGATGCATGACTTTTTGAGGATTGAGTATTGGATTGTTCGGGGTTTGGGAGCGCCACAAAGGCAAGTGAGGGAACTCATGTACAGGGTATCGGCAAAACTGTTTTTATCTGTGAAAGCAAATGTCATGGATGGAACCTAGGTGAGTACACTAGAATTTGGGGGGAGGAATTGAGGCTTGGAGGTTGTGGGCTAAGTCTGTGTCAAGCTCCTGTACAAAAACTTTTCTACGTCAAAATGCAGAATACTAAGAAAACCAAAGGCTATCGGGATTTGACAGTGATTGCCAGTTTAATCCGCAGGGCAATCAGGAAGTGGGAGCATTAGTTTCAAGAGTGTACATTTGACCCCTGCTCATCACTTGCGACCAATATTTTATTATTGGAATGGATGACTGTAAAGAGACAAAAACATTTTAAATTTTACCAATAAGATTGCTTCTTCTTCGTGCATATAACAAACAGGTTGTTGGTCACACTAAAAAATGCAGAAAAAAGTATATAACTTCCTCGGATTCTCTTAATGCCAAAATTAGCAACCAATAAATAAATACATGGTTAGCCGGCCATACTTTTAAACAAGAGGGAAAAAAAAAATATTCTTAAAGGGCAGTAACATAAATCGAAATTTCGAAAATCACGAAAGATTTCGGTAATGAGAAAGTATATGTATACATATATTTTTGTTTTGTTCTGTTAAAATGAAGACGTGTACTAAAGGGAGAGAAAGTTTGTCTCTTTGAGTAGTTTTTCACTAGCTTCCTTCCTGGGGGTGACAATGAAAACCCATAGAAGTTGTAATTCAAGCAGTTGTGCATCTGAAATAGCAGAGAAACAAGAAGAGAGCAAAGCAAAAAAAAAAGTGAGGGGGAGGAGAAGGAAGCACCTGGAGACTGAGCAGAAGCAGAGTAGGTGTCCAAGAGAAAAAAGAGAGCGAAGAAGAGAAAGAACGGCAGAGTAGTCCTGGTCTCCATCTCGGGTGCGAAGAGTGGCGCAGGTGGTTACCAGATGATACCCACGAATCAACAACAACAATAATGGTGGTAAACAGAAGAGAGAAAAGGAGACAGAGAGCCACTCTGTGTACACTACAGAGAGATAAAGACAAAGACCCAAAATATGCTGGATTTTCCTACAGCTGCTGACCCTTTCTAAAGAGCATGTTATAGAAGGTGGATAGAGTGTAAATGTGGTAGGTAAAAGCAAAGTTATTAATCTCGGATCGGTTTTCCTAGGCTAAAAGTGGTCAAATTCGGGTTTAACCGGAAATTTACAAATGAAGAACCAACCGGATCACACGTAACTGGGTTCAACCGGCTGGGCCGGGCCGAGTTGAACAATATTGGGTAAAAGTGGACATTGTAAAAGAGCTGCACTTCCCTGCTTAAGTATTGTCCCGTTGCTTGCTTATAGTAAAATTAAAGTCAAATATTTTTTTTATAGGGTACATTGTTAAGTTTCTTTTTTAGGAAAGTTAAGTATCAGTACTTAGATTAATATTAATTGGTAGACCTACGCCCTTAATATCTTCAACTGCCCCTGGCTCCCTTACTTACTGCCTACACATGTAGAGAAATAATACCCATCCCCAAATTTGCATAAAAAGGGAAACAAAGCAAGTAAAGCTTCTATTTGCTCTGCTCCCCTATATTTAGCCTGCTGCAAGTTGTTGTAGCCTGTAGGTAAAACTCTTCCTTTTTTTGATCTGAAAGTTGTAAGTAAAACTATTTAAGGTTGGTTAAATGTATTTTTATGTCCTTCAGCCTTTACAAATTACTTAATATTATCTTTAATCTTTTTGTTGATTGATATTGTCCCTTTAAATTTGATAAAACCGATTAATTATGTCCTTGTGACCGGGGATGACCGGTACTTGAACAATTGTGACATGCGATTCATTCTGCCTTATGGCCTCCATTGACTATCGTCGCAGTCATTCATGATTATTGTTTGGGAAAATAAATCAATTTAAATTATTGCAAATAAATGTGAGCCTCCTTCCAAAGTTTAAATGGCACTATTCTTGTGGCCTTGTGGGCCCACTAATTTCCAGTGTGGATGACTAACACTCCGTCTGGTATCATGGAAATGAATTCAATTCCAAGAATTGAAATCAATTTCTTAGTTTGGTATAATTTTACTTCACTTAAAATAAGAATTGAATTTTATTTTTTATTTTTAGAGCAATATTTTGATAATATTTCAAATCCAAGCAAAACCTATCGGATTTGGAATTTAATTTCATTGAATAAGTATTGGTATGTGTAAATGACAAAAATAACCCTATACTCTTTTTTTTTTTTTTAGCAAAAGGACAACTTAAGTAATTTTAGCAATTCAATTGATGATTTGATTTATACCAAATATTGAAATTGAATTCAATTCCTCATTATTAAAAAGTATACCAAACATGGGAATTGATTTCATAATGAATTCAAATTCTAAATTTTTAATGATTTGAATTCAATTCCAATTCCAAATTGATACCAAACGGATTGTAACAGTGATAAATAACTGATCTGGAGAATTTAGTTAAGCGTTGATAAAAGTACTACAAGACCTACAGGCAAAAGTGAAAACATCCCTTCAAAATCCCCCCACCATTCTGTCATTAATATAACTCTGCAATATTTGGTGATGAATATTCTGTAGAAAGAAAAAGCTGTATTGAGTACCTTTGCTTCCAAACTGATCTGGAGTAAGCAATTTCTACCTTCGCAAACTTGAATATTTTCCCCTCTCTCCCTACCAACTATTCATATATAGGGATAACCAGTCCGCTATCTGTCTTGCACACGGTTTGCATGACAAATGGGTCCATAGTATTAAATATTATTTGTTAAAAAACACAATATTGAATATTCATTTATTTATCTTGATATTTATTATTATGTTTTTTTAAATTATGTTATCAAAATAGTATATTATTCAAATTTTCATAAAATATGCTATTCTTTATTTTGTACTCACATTTTTTTTACATAAAATCTATAAATTGTAAGTCTGAAGGTAGTGTAATACTCTTTTTAGTTAGTGTTTGTTTCGTACGATTTATTTTTTTGGCAACTTCAACACTAATATAAATTTTTTATTTTGTACATAGTCATATTTTCATAACTTGTATTTATTTATTGACTTTACACAGTTATTTACCATTAAAATTAATCTTGGGTAATTAATTTATGGTAATTTGTGCATCGGATTCCGAAACCTAGCCTTGTCCCACGCTCGGGATTTTTCTGCGGATTTTACAGACCGAAGTTAGAATTTTTCGGGTCCAGGAATCTTCAGAAAAGTCGGGTTTATCCTCGAATTTACGGACCAGAAATAAAGGTAAGAGGGTATAACGGATATTTTCTGGTCCAGACAGTGCACAATGCATCTGCATAGTGAAGATGCTTTTCCTGTGAAGTCTGTGATTTGCTTTTTCCTGCGCGCATGTGAAACCTTGTCACCTCCTGTGATGCTCGTGATATACCTTGTTAGAACCTGCCTCTCCCTACTTTCCTTCCTCACGCCTGCAACCTATCACCATTTTTTTCTTCCTTCTTCATCCTTTCTTCTGTTTTTCTCTGCAAAACTCAGGAAAACCAGTGAAGGAAGGAAATAAAAAAAAAAAGAAGAAAAACACACCAAACACCAACCCGTCACCCCCACCTCTCTCTCTTTCCTCCCTTTCTCTTTTTCTTTCTCCCTTTTCTTCTTCTCCTCCTCGCCGTGCCGACCACCCCCACACCCACGTGCTGCCACCCTCCTCTCCTTCTCCTTCCTCCTCCTTCGCCGACGCTGTGCAGGTCACGCCGCCCGTCGCCAAGTTGCCGTGACGCCCGATGAGGAGACCCACCTCCACCCGCGAGTAGAGCAGCTGCTCGCGTCTGACCCGCCCCGCGTCTTCCTCCTTCCTCGCGCCGCTCGCCCGTCGCCGCGCCGTCACCTCTGCAAATCGAGGTGAGACAACCCGATTGCATGATGGTATGGGTCGGGTTGACCCAGTTGGGGATGGACCTGGGTTTTGGTTGAGTTCGGGCTGTGAGGTTATGGGCTGCTGGGCACTAGTTTGCTGGGCCGTGGGCTATGTTCTGGGCCTGCACGCGGGCCTGCTCCTGGGCTCCTGTTTAGGGCCTGGGCTTGGCACTGTGCAGTGGGTCTGGGCTTGAATAGTTCGGGCCCAGTCCGAACTATTCATATTATGGCTATATTTTGAAAATTAAATTATGAAAGTATTTTGGGAAAGTATATATGATTATTATGGAATTTTGGAAAGTATCAGATGCGGAAATAATTAATATTTTTGGAATATGAAAATAATTTGGGAAAAATATATATGTATATAAATAACGTAATGAAAAATATTTTTGGAAAGGATATGATCAAAGTATACCGGAATAATATCCGGGAAGTTTATTTTGACACACGGATAATAAATGGTGAATTATGATGATAATAGAGAAATAACCCGAGGCAGTAACCGAGACGAGTCAGTATTTATTTTTCGGTACACAGTATTAGCATGGCATTTGCATACCATCTTATATGTGCATATTATTTGTTTGATATAGGAGTTGATAATGAGCAGATACCTGAGGAACCAGACTTGGAGTCTGTTCGGCATTTCCAAAATTGATAATCGGCTATGGTGAGGATGGATAACCTTTGATATGTGCCCGTAATACTGTGTATACTTTGTTGTTTGATTGAACTGCTGAGACGATCCTTGTTAGTTATTTGATTGCCATGGTTATTGTTGTTGCTGTTGCTGGACTGTGTTGATTGTGTTAGAACAGGTGCCCTACGCTAGGGGGGGTGAATAGCGTTTTTGGGACTAAATTAAAAATTTGCAGGAAATAAATGCGGAACTGAAAGAATAAGGACACACCAAAATTTATACTGGTTCACACACACACAACTTGTGTGGCTAATCCAGTCCTCCGAGAGACTCTCTCGAAGATTTCACTATCTAGGTTAAGCTTCCGGGTGCTTAACAAACCGTATACAAACCTAAAGCTCGAGTCACACGAAACTCTACTTACTTGCTTGAAGATACCTCACTTCAAGACTTCTCTCAAGGAAAGAAAACACTCTTCCTATGAGTTGCTACAAGGGAACAATCCTCCCTTAAGGTGTATGAAAACACTTAAAATCACTCAAACAAAAGCTCTCTCAATGAGTGGATATGAGTAACAAGTAAAGCTCTATAAAGGCAACTCTCAATTCTCAAGAATATTGGCTCATAAAAATGTGTATGAATGTATAACAATGAATGTTTAAAATGTAGAGAGTTGATTGTTAATAAACAGAGATGTAAATCCTCTATTTATATGTCTCAAAACATGTATGATCGTTATGGAATCAATCCAAAACACCTTTAGACAAAATAGCATGGGATGTTGAAAAAGGTGTCTGCTCAAAACGGCACAACATCGATGTTTAAACTTAGAACATCGATGTTTGGCCAGTAAATTTGAATTATTGGACCAACGGTCATGAGAACATTGATGTTTACCAAATGGAACATCGATGTTTTGCCAGTAAATATGAATTATTGAGTCCAACGGTCACTAGAACATCGATGTTTACTCACTGAACATCGATGTTCATTTGGTTCGGCAAAATCATTTTAAAACTGATGATCATGGGAACATCAATGTTTACTTGAAGGATATCGATGTTCATTTGGTTCGGTGAAATCATTTTGAAAGCATCATCAGGGGAACATCGATGTTTACTTGAAGAACATCGATGTTCATTTGGTTCGGCGAAAAACAATTTAAAGACATCAATTGATGGAACATAGATGTCTTAAATTTGGACATTGATGTTTAGCTATTGCAAAACATTTTCAAGTGCAACGGTCATAAGAACATCGATGATTGGGATGCCAACATCGATCCCAATCATCGATGTTCTGAGCTACTGCCTGTTTTTAAAAGATTGTTTGAAGGTAGGAACATCAATGTCTAAAACCAGAACATCGATGTTCATTGCTCAAAAAGGCATTTCATGATTGAAAAGATGCTATTGAATGCATGAGTAAAATTGATTTTGTTTTGAGCCAATGTCTTAGAAGTATTGAGTGTTTAACCTTTGTACAATTTGAGTTCCTAAGTTTTCTTGCTTGTTACTTCAATACTTGTGCTCTTTGCTCTTTGATTGATTTTTTTTTGCTCCATGATTGGCATCATTGTGAGTCATGCTTGGTTTGGTTTGTCAATATCAAAACCCTAAAATGAGACAAGGAGACATGAGTTATAACAGATTGATCTTGTGGGAATTAAGAGTAATTGTTGAACTGTTAGTTGTGAATAATTGGTGTTATGAGATTAATAATTGGTTGGGTCTGTGGAACAACTAGAGATAATAGAAAGTTAGATTACTGAGGATAGAGTACAGAAATTGGAATTGAATTTGAGATGATGATTAAATTCTCACGTGGAAAGTAGTGGTACGACTAGGTGGTTAGAGGCTAGTTCTGTGGTGTCATGGCCGGTTTGGTTTGGATATTGGGATGTTGATCCCGGATGATTTGGATATTGGGATGTTGATCCCGAATGATTTGTATATTGGGATGTTGATCCCGGATTGTGTTTTGGCCTGGCATCCAGGATTAGTTAATAACCAGGTACGACCCTAGCTGTCCAGTGACAGGGGCCCGGAAGATAAAATTGGTAATAATAATAAATATTCTTTTGGTCTTGGCTCAGTCGTATTGTGGTAGAATCCTTGCGTTGTCTTTGCCTGTATTTTTCTTCGAAAGTATTATGGTTGCCTGCATATCTCTGTTTATCCTTGGTCGGTGAGCACTTCGGACTCACCCCTCGCCTGCGGGGTTTCATCCCGTAGGTTAAGTTGTTTCGTAGTTTAGGTACGACGTTCGATGGCTGCTGCTTTCTTCTCTACCTGACCCCGGATCCATACCTCGCTGCATGTGCATAGAGTCTTCCCCTGCTGTTCTGTTGCATATGATGCTGTATTATAATTCCGCTGCTGTGTTTGCTTGTTCATATGACTTTGAGGCTATTTGTCACTCTGCCTCTGTTGCTTGCTCTTTTCTCTATTATTGTTATATATTATGAGCTGTGAACTGTTGAATAATGGTCCCTGTGTTGGGTGACGGTTGTTGTATTTGTTTTCCAGTTGTATATACGGGTTGTTGTACTGTATTCCCTATCAATAAGAATAGTTTTGGCACGTGTTTACTGTGTTCGGTAAATACGGGTCGGGGCGCTTCATTTTGGTAGCAGAGCAGGCAGTAGGTCATTAGGGACATAACTGTGATTGCATGATTGCTTGTTGTGCATAAGATCTATCATGACATGATATAATATGCATGCATATACATTCTCATATAGGTAAGACGAATGGATCCGGTTGGAGGGAATCAGCATGCTGAAGGTCACCTAGATGACGATCAGGTATCGGTGGATCAACCGCAGCAAGTTGCGGGAGGTCCAGAACTATCTCGCCCCGTCCATACGTGACCGGCCAGGTGCCTTGCGCATCACTTAGCATGACACAGGGCACCCAAAGGCCTATATCAACGATGGGCAGAAGCTAGCCCGACGGGCAAAACAATTATTGCGCAGCTAAGACGAATAGAAACATCATAAGTCAGATTATAAAACCGTACCAAAGCATCTGGCTTACATTACACAGGTTACATACAACATAGTTGGGGCACTACAAGTGTTCCTGCGCTAGCTATTCTTATAACACAAAGTCTAGCTAGAACCAGGTTTGGCTAAGTACCCATCGTCTAACCAACGAGTCTCTCGAGCCTTCCCTCACCAAGCTAATCAACTCCTTGCCTTGAAAGGGAGTGGAAAGAGGGGGGGTGAGTCCACAGACTCAATAAGCAGGTGTCAAACTAGCAACAGTAATAACACATACAAGTAGTAATAACAACCAACAGCTTCTCATCAATCCACCGTGAACAGCCCACGGGTAAGCTATCGTGGGGTTGTACTAGGCTTACCTGCATGGTCTGGTAACCTTGCCAATGATGTTACTTCTTAGCCAACAGCCCCACGTACGAGGCACAACAGATTGGCTACCAAAACCACACACGGCGCCAAGCACAACACCACCATCACCTCATAGACCAAGCAGCCTAGGAGCACTGCAAGGTTCATCATCAATATCGTCTTATGCAAGTTTTATGATGCAAATGTAATGCATGAAATGCACAGCCCGAATATCGGACTCGTCAACAAGCCAAGGCATCGTCATCTATTCATCAACATCACACCATTGGTGCCATCAACAAGCAGATTGGGTCATTAACCAACAAGCAGCATCATCAACCATTACAAGCATGACAACCCAACTTACTCAGAATTAGGCCTCACTAGGCCCTTCACCTTCTCTTGGTGCTCCTTGGGTTTTAGCACCTGCAACACACAACCATACATCAATATATAGCACATCAACACATACATGGAGTAGAAGCTCATGCAAGTTAGCCTACACACTCATTAGCCTAGTTAAGCCAATCGGTTGGCACGAATGCATATATTAGCATGCCAACCCCAGCCATCTGCCCTAACCAAGTGTAGTAGCATAACTATTCAAGCACTTATTAGACCTATAAGCCATCAGGTTCTCCTGTCTAGGCCAATTAAGCACTAGAGGGACCAATTGACCACCAGCAGGAGCAATTTTGTGCACCAGGCGCACCAATTAGCCTCCTGCGGGTCAATTGTGCCTCAATTCCACCAGCCAACGCCTTTAACTTACATTCAGTCCATCCTCAAGCCAACATCCAACAATAAAACCACATACTCCTCACAAAATCGAATTGGTGCACTGTCCAAGCCAACAACACACCAAGCAAGCCAAACAAAGCAAAAACCCTTAAGAATTCCAACCCAAATCACTTACCTCCCTCCTTTGTGTGCTAATTGCTTGAGAAAGCTTGGAGGATGGCTGAGTATTTCCTCTCCTATGCCTCTTATATTTTTGGCAGATAATGAGGTTTGGGATGTCTGGAGAGGCAGTAATAGCTAAGGGAATCAAATGACTAGGCAGCCATCTGTTGCCTTTCCATCAGAACCTGCCACCTGCCCAGACAGCTATCCATCTCCTGCCTACTTTCCACCAGAATCTGACACCTAGCATATGCAACTCTCCACTTCCTGCTTGCTTTCCACTACTGCTTGTCTTCCCATTCTGCATACTCAGCCAGCTCACCCTAAACTCAACTTTTGGTTAATCCTCAATTAGCTTTCCCCAAGCAATTAGCGCACACTAATCAGTGATTAAGACTGATCGCCCGTTAATTAATCCACCCATACTAGCTACTGACTAACTAAGCCAATGTCTAGCCAACCGCGGCCTATTGGGACCAAGTCCCATTCCAGCACCTTTCCTTCATCAAGTAAACACTGTCAGTCTCAATTATACGGGTTATCACAAGAACATCCTCCGATTGTTCCTTTGGGAGATCCTACGCAGATGTTAAACATGGTAACTCAGATTCTGCGAATGCAAGATACCAGAGATGCTTGTATCGATGCCATGGAAGCTCGAGAACAGGAAAACCAGGGATCAGTCAAAGATCCAGTGTATATGAAGCTGGAGAAGCTTGGGGTAGAGATTTTCACTGATGTTACTACACCATAGGATGCTGATCAGTGGCTCAAACAGATGAACAGGGTTATGCTGAAGCTGACGTGCAGGAATGACAAGTGGGCCAGATATGCCGCTGCTATGTTTAGAGGAGATGCCGTTGATTGGTGGGAGTCTACAACCAGGAATTTGCCGACACCTATCACTATGCCATGAAATCAGTTCATGGAGATGTTTCGAAGGAAGTTTGTTTCTGAGGCGTACCAGGACCAGCTGAGATGAGAGTTTCTGGGACTGCAACAAGGGGCAGAACAGACGGTCAATGAGTATGAGATCAAGTTCAACCGCCTGTCCATCTACGCCAGTGAGTTTGTATCTACTCCGAAGGCCAGATGTAAATGTTTCTGGGATGGTCTTCGATCTGGTATCCAGACAGTCATGGGGTGCAAGGTTTATGAGACTTACCAGGACATGCTATCAGATGCCTTGAGAGCCGAGATTATCTAGTTGGACAATGAGAAAAAGCAACAGGAGATCCGTAAGAGGCATGCTGCACAGAGTTCTGGGAGACAGAACAAGAGGTTCCAGACACCAGCGAACCGGTCAGGATATGGACAGAGCCGATTCATGCTAGTGAGTCAGGGACGTGGATGGAACAACAACACCAACAACCGAGGCAGTTCTTGGACTCAGTCTGGAGGGACTTCATCTGGAAATACTCGCCCGAGACTTCCTCTGTCTCAGGTGAGGTGCTATGAGTGTAATGAAGTTGGCACTACTAATATTTTTTTCCCAAGTTAGGAAGATCTGGAGGTACAGCACCTGTTCAGACAGTGCAAGCTTCAGTTGCCAGTGTTCCTAGTGGTTCCGGAGTTGGCCGAGACCGAGGACGTGGAGTTGTTCCTGCTAGAACCTAGTCAGCCATGAATCAGAGTGCAGCAGTGCCGAGAGCATTTGTGATCACCGCTGATGAGGATCCAGAGAATGCCGATGTTATAGCAGATACTTTTACAGTCTTTGGTAGCATTGCTTATACTTTGATTGATCCTGGTGCTACGCATTCATTTGTCGTGCAAAGTTTTGCAATACAACATAACTGTACGGAAGAGAGTTTAACTTGTCCGATGAGGGTTAGGTTACCTGCGGGTATTGTGGTCAGGTTAACCCATGTGTGCAGAGACGTTTCGCTTTCGTACGATAGCGAGGTTTTTCTTGCACGGTTGATTGTGATGAACATGGGAGGTTTCGATATTATCCTAGGGATGGATTGGTTGTCCAGGTACAGTGCTATGGTAAACTATCGAACCAAAGAAGTGCTGCTGACATCCGATGGTGGGCGACAAGTTTTGTTGACAGGTATTGGGAGAGCTGCTACTAACTGTAGTATCTCTGCTAATCAGGATTTCGGGATGAAGCCGCACGGTCCAGATGCCCAGCTGGCACATGTCAAAGGCGAAGAAGTTCAGACTCCGGTTTTGGGAGACATCACAGTTGTGAGAGAGTTTCTAGATGTGTTTCCAGAGGATCTACCAGGATTTCCACCTGACAGGGAAGTTGAGTACACCATCGATTTGATGCCGGGAGTGACACCTATTTCGATGGCACTATATCGGATGGCACCGACAGAGCTCCAAGAGTTGAAGAAACAGTTAGTTGAGCTGCTTGAGAAGGGATTTATCAGACCCAGTACATCACCTTGGGGATCACCAGTTCTCTTTGTGAAGAAGAAAGACGATAGTTTGCGAATGTGTGTGGACTACCGACAGCTGAATAAAGTGACAGTGAAGAACAAGTACCCACTTCCCAGGATTGATGACCTTTTTGATCAGTTGCAGGGAGGTACTGTGTTTTCCAAGATTGATCTTCAATCTGGCTACCATCAGGTCAAGATTGCAGAGAAAGACATACTGAAGACGGCCTTCCGTACTCGGTATGGACATTTTGAGTTCACAGTGGTTCCTTTTGGCTTGACCAATGCACCTACAGTTTTCATGTGCTTGATGCACTTGGTCCTGAACGAGTTCTTGGAAAAGTTTGTGGTAGTCTTCATCGACGATATTCTGATATACTCCAAGAGCAGGGAAGAACATGAAGAGCACCTGAGGGTAGTACTACAGAGGCTGCGAGAGAAACAGTTGTATGCAAAGTTCAGTAAGTGCGAGTTTTGGCTTGAAGAGGTTGCATTCCTTGGACATGTTGTATCCGGGGATGGGATTAAAGTTGACCTTGCCAAAGTAAGAGTTGTTCTAGAATGGGAGCCACCAAAGACGGTACCCGAATTCAGAAGTTTTCTTGGCCTTGTAGGATATTACTGGAGATTCATCGAGGGTTTTTCCTTGATAGCCAGTCCTATGACCAAGCTGTTGAGGAAAGATCAAGTCTTTGTTTGGAGTGAAGATTGCTAGAAGAGTTTTGATGAACTAAAAAAGAAGTTGACATCAGCACCAGTCTTGACAGTACCTAAGCCAGGAGTGGAGTATGTGTTGTTTTGTGATGCTTCAGGTCTTGGTTTGGGGGCAGTTCTGATGCAAGAAGGCCGAGTGATTGCTTATGCTTAGAGACAGTTGAGGCCACATGAAAAGAATTATCCGACACATGATCTAGAGATGGCCGCAGTGATCCTTGCTTTGAAGAGTTGGCGACATTATCTGTTTGGAGAGAGATGCCGGATTTTCACAGATCATAAGAGTCTCAAGTACATCATGACTCAGAAGGAACTTAACCTACGACAAAGACGTTGGGTTTAGTTGCTGAATGATTATGATTGTACTATTGAGTATCACCCTGGAAAAGCTAATGTTGTAGCAGATGCTTTGAGCTGGAGACAACCAGAAGATGCTTCCACGACCTACTCGGTATCCTCTCTTATCGAGTTAAGGAAGATGGGAGTTGATTTGTTAGTGGATGAGACAGGAGCTATGTTGACCCATATTGAAGTCAAGTCTAACCTGAGAGGCTGAATTATGGAACTACAAGATGGAGATCCCGACTTGATCAAGCTGAAGGAAGCAGTCCGTAGTGGAAAAGATGACAAGTTTCACATAGCTGAGAATAGTGCATTGATGCTGGGGAAACGCCTATGTGTACCCAGTGTTGATGACCTACGCAGTCAGATTTTGGAGGAATGACATATGACGCCGTATGCTATGCACCCTGGAAGCACCAAGATGTATCAAAATTTGAGGAGTCATTTTTGGTGGCTGCATATAAAGAAAGATGTAGCTGAGTATGTTGCTAAGTGTATCACCTGCCAGCAAGTAAAAGCCGAGGATCAGGCTCCAGCGGGGAAGTTGAGATCTTTGACAGTGCCAGAATGGAAATAGGAGATGATCACTATGGATTTTGTGGTCGGATTACCGTTGACTCGGAGACAGCATGATGCCATCTGGGTTATCGTTGATTGACTTACAAAATCAGCTCATTTTTTACCCATCTGACAGACAGACACCCTGGACAAGTTGGCGAAGCAGTATGTTGCAGAGATTGTGAGGCTACATGGAATCCCTAAGTCCATAGTCTCAGATAGAGATCCGAGATTCACATCACGGTTTTGGAAGAGTCTGCAAGTAGCTTTGGGTACGAAGCTAAGTTTCAGTACCGCGTTTCATCCTCAGACAGACAGACAGTCAGAAAGGACTATTCAGACGCTGGAAGACATGCTAAGGGCTTGTGCTCTTAATTTCAGTGGGAGTTGGGATCAATATTTGTCTTTAGCGGAGTTCGCCTACAACAACAGTTTTCATTCCAGTATCGGCATGCCACCGTTTGAAGCTCTTTACGGAAGGAAGTGCCGAAGTCCAGTATGTTGGGATGAAGAAGGTCTCCGTTTGATTATGGGTCCAGATTTGGTTAAGCAGACAGTTGATAAGATTCAGACAATTAAGCAGAGTATGAGAGCAGCTCAGGACCGACAGAAGAGTTATGCTGATAAAAATCGTCGTGAGATGGAGTACCAGGTGGGAGAAAGAGTTTTCCTCCGAGTTGCGCCTTGGAAGGGTGTTATCAGATTCGGAAAAAGAGGGAAGCTGAGTCCCAGGTACTTCGGGCCGTATGAGATCGTGGAAAGGGTTGGACCCTTGGCGTACAGATTATCTTTACTAGAGGAGTTGTCACGGATTCATGACGTGTTCCATGTCTCCATGTTAAGGAGGTACAGATCAGATCCGAGTCATGTGGTTAGTACAACAGATGTTGAGGTATCAAAGGATCTTACATATATAGAGTTGCCAGAACAGAATCTTGCCCGAGAGGTCAGACAGTTGAGAAACCGAGTCATTCCAATGGTAAAGGTTAAGTGGAGCAAGCAATCTGCGAACGAGTCTACATGGGAAGTTGAGGAGCACATGCGTTCCCAGTATCCGCACATGTTTTCAGCACCGGAGTGAATTTTGGGGACGAAATTCTTTTAAGGTGGGTAGGCTGTAACAGCCCGGGTAATTTTTGCATTTTTACCGGTACCGTAAAAAGTTTTTACACAGTTATTTACCATTAAAATTAATCTTGGGTAATTAATTTATGGTAATTTGTGCATCGGATTCCGAAACCGAGCCTTGTCCCACACTCGGGATTTTTCTGCGGATTTTATGGACCGAAGTTGGAATTTTTCGGGTCCAGGAATCTTCAGAAAAGTCGGGTTTATCCTCGAGTTTACGGACCAGAAATAAAGGTAAGAGGTATAACGGATATTTTCTGGTCCAGACAGTGCACAGTGCATCTGCATAGTGAAGATGCTTTTCCTGTGAAGTCTGTGATTTGCTTTTTCCTGTGCGCGTGTGAAACCTTGTCACCTCCTGTGATGCTCGTGATATACCTTGTTAGAACCTGCCTCTCCCTGCTTTCCTTCCTCACGCCTGCAACCTATCACCATTTTTTCTTCCTTCTTCATCCTTTCTTCTGTTTTTCTCTGCAAAACTCAGGAAAACCAGTGAAGGAAGGAAATAAAAAAAAGAAGAAAAACACACCAAACACCAACCCGTCACCCCCACCTCTCTCTCTTTCCTCCCTTTCTCTTTTTCTTTCTCCCTTTTCTTCTTCTCCTCCTCACCGTGCTGACAACCCCCACACCCGCGCGCTGCCACCCTCCTCTCCTTCTTCTTCCTCCTCCTCCGCCGACGCTGTGCAGGTCACGCCGCCCGTCGCCAAGCTGCCGTGACGCCCGACGAGCAGACTCGCCTCCACCCGCGAGCAGAGCAGCCGACGCCGCCTCCTCCTTGCTTGCGTCGGACCCGCCCCACGTCTTCCTCCTTCCTCAAGCCGCTCGCCCCGTCCGCCGCTCGCCCATCGCCGCGCCGTCACCTCTGCAAATCGAGGTGAGACAACCCGGTTGCATGATGGTATGGGTCGGGTTGGCCCGGTTGGGGATGGACCTGGGTTTTGGTTGAGTTCGGGCTGTGAGGTTATGGGCTGCTGGGCCGTGGGCTATGTTCTGGGCCGGACTCTGGGCCTGCACGTGGGCCTGCTTCTGGGCTCCTATTTAGGGCCTGGACTTGGCATTGTGCAAGGGGTCTGGGCTTGAACAGTTCGGGCCCAGTCCGTTTTATAAAAAAGAGATAATAAAATCTGATATATATATATATAGATAGATAGATATAGATATTATGGCTATATTTTGAAAATTAAATTATGAAAGTATTTTGGGAAAGTATATATTATTATTATGGAATTTTGGAAAGTATCAGATGTGGAAATAATTAATATTTTTGGAATATGAAAATAATTTGAGAAAAATATATATGTATATAAATAACGTAATGAAAAATATTTTTGGAAAGGATATGATCAAAGTATACCGGAATAATATCCGGGAAGTTTATTTTGACACACGGATAATAAATGGTGAATTATGATGATAATGGAGAAATAACCAGAGGCAGTAACCGAGACGAGTCAGTATTTATTTTTCGGTACACAGTATTAGCATGGCATTTGCAGACCATCTTATATGTGCATATTATTTGTTTGATATAGGAGTTGATAATGAGCAGATACCTGAGGAACCGGACTTGGAGTCTGTTGGGCATTTCCAAAATTGATAATCGGCTAAGGTGAGGATGGATAACCTTTGATATGTGCCCGTAATACTGTGTATGCTTTGTTGTTTGATTGAACTGCTGAGATGATCGTTGTTAGTTATTTGATTGCCATGGTTAATGTTGTTGCTATTTCTGGACTGTGTTGATTGATCTTGTTGGAATTGTGAATAATTGTTGAACTGTTAGTTGTGAATAATTGGTGTTATGAGATTAATGATTGGTTGGGTCTGTGGAACAACTAGAGATAATAGAAAGTTGGATTACTGAGGATAGAGTACAGAAATTGGAATTGAATTTGAGATGATGATTAAATTGTCACGTGGAAAGTAGTGGTACGACTAGGTGGTTAGAGGCTAGTTCTATGGTGTCATGGCCGATTTGGTTTGGATATTGGGATGTTGACCCCGGATGATTTGGATATTGGGATGTTGATCCCGGATTGGTTGTTATTAGGATGTTGATCCCGGATTGTGTTTTGGCCTGGCATCCGGGATTAGTTAATAACCAGGTACGACCCTAGTTGTCCAGTGACAGGGGCCCGGAAGATAAAATTGGTAACAATAATAAATATTCTTTTGGTCTTGGCTCAGTCGTATTGTGGTAGAATCTTTGTGTTGTCTTTGCCTGTATTTTTCTTCGAAAGTATTATGGTTGCCTACATATCTCTGTTTATCCTTGGTTGGTGAGCACTTCGGACTCACCCCTCGCCTGCAGGATTTCATCCCGTAGGTTAAGTTGTTTCGTAGTTTAGGTACGACGTTCGATGGCTGCTGCTTTCTTCTCCACCTGACCCCGGATCCATACCTCGCTGCATGTGCATAGAGTCTTCCCCTGCTGTTCTGTTGCATATGATGCTGTATTATAATTCCGCTGCTGTGTTTGCTTGTTCATATGACTTTGAGGCTATTTGTCACTCTGCCTCTGTTGCTTGCTCTTTTCGCTGTTGTTGTTATATGTTGTGAGCTGTGAACTGCTGAATAATGGTCCCCGTGTTGGGTGACGGTTGTTGTATTTGTTTTCCAGCTGTATATACGGGTTGTTGTACTGTATTTCCGATCAACAAGAATAGTTTCAACACGTGTTTACTGTGTTCGATAAATACGGGTCGGGGCGCTTCAGTAACGACCCGGGTAAAATTTTCGTGATTTTTACCAAGTTGTTTTGACTTTTACTGTGGTTAATAAAAGTTTATCGCGGTTAATCAATAATTTTACCAATCCGAGTCAATTTTCATTATTTTTACTATTATTTTTACTACTCTCAAAATTATTATTATTGTTATTATTTTTACCATTATTATTATTATTATTAATTTCAAATCAGCATTAATAGTAATATTATTATTATTTTGCAATGATATTTTTGTTGCAATAATTTTTTAATTATAATTTAAAAAAAATTTCATCTTTTATTTTTATGATATTTAATATATTAATCTTTGGAGATTTATTTTGAATTTTATAAAAGAATAATTGTTAAATTATGTTTACATTTTATAAAGATTAAGTTAAAAATATTAAACACAAGGTTTGCTGTAACAGCCCAGGTAATTTTGTATTTTTACCAGGTCCGTAAAAGTTTTTATACAGTGATTTACCATTGATTTTAGTCTTGGGTAGTTAATTCATGGTAAATCGAGCATCGGATTCCGAAACCGAGCCCTGTCCCACGTTCCAGATTTTTTCTACGGATTTTACGGACCAAAGTTGGGATTTTTCGGGTCCAGGAATCTTCAGAAAAGTCGGATTTAACCTCGAGTTAACGGACCAGAAATAAAGGTAAGGGGGTATATTAGATATTTTCAGGTCCAGGCGGGTCACACCTCACATGTTGCACAGTAGCGCATAATTGAGTTTTGCAGTCGCCTTCTCCTGTGACGCTTGTGAGCTGCTTTTTCCTGTACAAGCAGTGCCTTACCCGTGGCTACCTATTTAACCTGTGTTTCTCTACCTCATCAGTACACCACCATCATCACCTTCATCTTCACTGCCCAGCTCCTCTTCCCGTCCTTACCCTGCAAAAAGCAATAACCATCTACCACAACCAGTAAAGGAAACCAAAACAAAGAAAAAAAAAGAAAAGAAAAAGAAAGAAAACAAAGACAATACACAAACACCCACACGTCACCGTTTCACCATCCTCCCCTCTCCTTTTCATTTTTCTTCTTTCTTCCTTGCCGTGACCAACCTCCACCACACACCACCAGCCGACACCCTCACCACCAAACGCCGCCACACCTGCACCTCTCTTCCTTCCTCTCACCGTGAACCGCCACCGAGAACCACCACTGCCACACCGCCACCACCGAGCCATCGCCATCATCTCCCTCTCCCTTCCTGCTCGCTCACTCGCCCCACCGCCGTGTAGTGGAGACGAGACCAAAGCACGCCGCCCGAGCCTCTGTCGCCTTCCCCTTCCCGTGTCGTCTCTCTCGCCTCGCCTTCCTTGCATCGCTGCCGCCGTCGCTCGTGTAACAGCCCGGGTAAAAATTTGGTATTTTTACCGGGACTGTAAAAGTCGTTATATAGTGATTTACCGAATGAATTAATCTTGGGTAATTAATTCAAGGTAAATCGAGCATTGGTTTTTCGAAACCGAGGTTTTTCCCGAGCTCGGGATTTTTTCGTGGATTTTACGGACCAAAGTTGGTATTTTTCGGGTCTCAGAATCCTCAGAAAAATCATACCGGAAAATAACTAAGGGGGTATGCAGTTATTTTCTGGTCCAGTCTGGACTTGCCCCATATGCAGCCAACCTGCATAATTAAGCTCAATTATGCAGGCGGCGCAGCCTTTCTCCTGTGCACCTGTATAAAATGAAACCAGAGGAAGGAAGCGGGAGAAGAGAAGAAGAGGAGAAGAAAAAGAAAAGGAGAGAAAAGAAGAGAGGAAAAAAAAAAAAGAGAGAGAGAAAAAAAAGAAACCGGAAAAAAAAAAACAGAGAGGAAGAAGAAAAGAAAAGGAAGGAAAAAAAAAAGAAGGAAAAAAAAGGAGAAGAAAAAAACAATAATATAGAAAATGAAAAAAAGAAAGAAAAGAGAAGAAAAATAGAAAAAATAGAGAAAATGAAAAAAAAGCACACTGTTCATCATCACCTCGTTCCTACCCCTGTCACTGTTCACGCCGAGCCAGTCCACGGTGCCGTTCGCTGCACCGCCGCTACCTTGGCCTTCCTCTCGACGTCGCCGACCTGACGGCGCTGTCCCCGCTCAATTCCGCCGCCGGACGCTCCTGCACGAGCCGTTGACCCGGCGGAGGACCCGCAGATCTGTCTTTCCCGTGCCAACCGCCTCCTGCCGACGACGTCGCTCCTCTTTTCGGCCGCACTCGCGCCGCTTCAAGCAGCCCGATGCCGCTGCTGTGCTCACTCTTCCTTCCCTCGCGTTTGTCGCGCCGCCGCCGCTGTAACCCGCTAAGGTGAGGCCGGGTTCGCTTCGACCCGTTTCTTCTGGTCGGGTCGCGAATAGTGTCTGGGTTTGGGTTTTGTTCTGGGCTTGTAGCTTGGGCAAGCTGTGCTGCTGGGCTCTGCACGGGCCTGGGCTTGGCACTGTGCAGGGTCTGGGCCGGCACTGTTCATGGCCCAGTCCAGATTTTAAAATATATATATATATATACACATAATTATAATTTGTAAAAAAATGTAAATAAAAATAAAAGGGATATTTTCTAAAAATATATATATTTTACATAGATTATGAAACGCCCCGACCCGTATTTACCGTACATAGTAAACACGTGCCGGAACTGTAACAACCCAACCCAACAAAGCCCAGCATACAGTGTATACAATAGATATCCGGGCTCAGCAGCCCAACATAAAAACAACAACAATAACTCAACTGGCCCAATGGCCAAATAATAGTAAAAACAATGCACAGCAGAAGACTTTAATAACTCACAAACACTGTATGCGACACTGATGCAAACTATGGATCCGAGCCCTGTCCAAGGGATAACGCCGCAGCCTTTCTGGAATGCACCCAACCTGTATCACAAATAACTCATCCTACGGGATGAAAGCCCGCAGGTGAGGGGTGAGTCCGAAGTGCTCACCGACGAAGGATAAACAAAGATATATAATCAACCGTAACACTTTCGAAGTAAGCACAAGCAATCACGACAGTAAGCACAAGCAACCACAACACAAGAAAATCTACCATAAACAACTATGCCAAAACCAAAAGAATGCTTATTATTAATATTACCAATTTTATCTTCCGGGCCCCGTCACTGGACAAGCTAGGGTCGTACCTGGTTATTAATTAATTCCGGATGCCAGGTCAAAGAACCATACCAAATCTTACCATACCGGGACCCCGTCCCAAATTACCAAATCACACCGGGTTCAACAACCCAAAATACCATACCGGGATCAACATCCCAAAACCGGATATTCGGTATATCTGAACCACTGGGTATTCGGTATACCCCAACCACAGGCATCAACATGCCAACCGGATATTCGGTATATCCGAACCACTGGGTATTTGGTATACCCTAACCACAGGCAACAACATGCCAACCGGATATTCGGTATATCCGAACCACTGGGTATTTGGTATACCCTAACCACAGGCATCAACATGCCAACCAAATCAAGTAACCAAACCAAGTAACCGACCATAGCATCCCAAAATTAATTTTCAAACCATCGGGTCGTACCACTACTTCCCACATATATCATCATCTCATATCAATTCCAACTTCCAATTTCCAATTTCCATTTCTCAATTATCCACAGTCAATAGTTTATTCCAATTATCCAATCACAACACTGTCTACCGTCAACAATCACAATATCCATAACAGTCAAACAATTATCCAATTTCCTATTAGCTCAAGTTACACAACAGACCAATCCTTCAACAGTTTCATAACATCAATTACTCACAGTCCAACATCAATCACAACACAGTATCCAATAAACCAACAACAGTCATACAACGGTTCAATCAAGCAAATCAACATCATAGCAACAACAACAACAATAACCATAGCAGCCAAATACCCAACACAATTCCATATTACCAAATATCCATCAACAATACATATAACACCAATTATTCACAATTAACAGTTCATCACAATATCCACACGACCAATAGCACAGTCCAACAACAGCAACATCAATAACCATAACAGTCAAATATCCAAAATGACCCTCTCAGTAGTTCATTCAAACAACAAAACACACAATTATCCACATTGACCAGTTCATCATTATTCTCAACACAATATCACAAATCCAATATCTCAGTCTAACATCAACAACAACGACAACATCATAGCAGTCAATCAACCAACAGTAATCATCTCAGCAGTTCAATCAAGCAACAAAACAAACACAGTATTACTGGCACATATCAAGGGTTATTCATCCTCACCTTGGCCAATTTCTCAACTCTGAAGGTAATGACCGGTCCAAAGCCGGCTCCTCGGGAAGCTGCCCGATATCCAAACCTATACAACAAGACAGTATATACTCACATAAGATGCACATAAGAGTATGTCATGATGCCAATACTGCGAAATAATCCCATCCTGGTTCATACCCTTTATTATCATCTTTTACGATAATTATCCCTTTTCCAAAAATATATCGTATGCATATAAGGTTACAAAAAATATATTTCCAAAACTGTTAAATTAAAATATTTTCATACAATAATATACTTTTTCCAAAATAATAATTATCATATTTTTCTGAAAAAAATTATAACATATGTATATATTTTTCCATAATATTTCTATAAAAATATATTACTTGCCATTAATAATTACTAAATATTATTGCATAGGAAAACCATGTTTCCAGAGGATATAATTATATAAAATTTATTTTCTGAAAATAAATACAAATTATAAATATACATATATATATCCTTAAAAGCATTTACCATAATCATATTATAATTACTTTAATTCCTTGAAAATATTATATCAAGTAGTTACTTTTTTTTATTTCAACAAAATATACCCATATACCTTTTTTTATATTTTCCAGAAAAATTATAATCCATGCTTTATATATGTTTTATATTTCCAGAATTATATTTATACATTTATTATTATTATATATTTTTTTTAAAAAAACCAGATTGGGCCAAACTGTCAAGCCCAACCCCATACCACAACCAGCCCAACCAAGGGCCCAGGCGCAAGGTCCAACCAAGGCATCAGGCTCGTTGCACAGGCCCGCCTGGCCCAAGCCTAGCGCCCAGCCCAAGATCCAAGCACCCATGCCCAAACAGACGCGGGTCAACCCGACCATTCCGGGTCGTCTTCTACCGGGGTCAACATCCACGGCTCACCTTGAGCAAACGGAAGGCGGCGGTGGTGCTGGCGTGGCGCGACGGAACGAGCGGTGACGAAGCGAGGGTGGCATGAGGGGAGGAGATCGACGCGGCGGCGTCGCGAAGAAGAAGTGCGCGACCTGCTCGGGTCATCGGCGCGCAGGCGGTGAGGAAGAGGGGCTCCTATCGGTGACAGCGGGTCGACCTCCAGGTGACGGCTACTCGGCGTCGTGTCGGTAGCGACGGAAGGAGATGCAGCGACACGGGGGCAGAGATGGAGGAGGCGAGGTGAGCAAGGCCGACACCTAAAGCGGCAGTTGTCGCTTGCAGTCGATGAGTCGGATCCGTCGACTCGCTTGTCCGGTCGTCTTCGTCGAAGGGCGGCGGCGGCAGCGTCATCTTGAGGCTGCAGCGGCGGAGGAGAAGGAGGTGACTGGTGCTGGGGTGGTCGCTGATGGTGGTGTGAAGCAGTGATGGTTGGTGGCATCGGTGGTTGGTGTGTGTATGGTTTTTGTTTATCTTTTTTTTTTCTTTTACAGGTTATAGGAAGGTAGAAGCTAGGCAGAAGAAGAAAAGAATGAAGAAGAAAAGAATAGAGTCATGCAGGAGAAGTAGAGGAAATTGCAGGGAACATGCTGAATCACGGGGAATGAAAAACAAAGAGATTCACAGGCTACACAGGCGTCACAAGCAGCACAGGTAAGTGGCGGCTCCACTGTGCAGGGCCGTGTCCAAACCGGACCAGAAAATAACTGATACACCCACTAAGTTATTTTTCGGTGTGATTTTCCGAGAAATTCCGAAACCCGAAAAATACCAACTTAGGCCCGAAAAATCCACGGAAAAATCAAGAGCGTGGGAAAACTCTCGGTTTCGAAAAACGACTCCCGATTTACCTTGAATTAATTACCCAAGATTAATTCAACAGTAAATCACGGTATAACGACTTCTACAGTCCCAGTAAAAATCCAAATTTTACCCGGGCTGTTACAGTTTAAATTTTTGAAAATATATAATTATGATGATGTATAATTGTTACTTTTAATGTAATTTCTCTTTAGGAAATAAAAATACATATTAATTATTTTGTATTTATTTTCAGAAATAAGCTTTAATGAATATATATTTTCTTGAAAAGAATATATATAGTATATGATTACCTGAATATATATTTTTTATAAATAATAATTTTTTAGATATAGATATATTTATATTTATATTTATATTTAATTTATGTTGCTAGAAAAATAAAGAATATGACAAAATTTTGAGAATTAAGGTTAAATGACATGATTTATTATATGAAAGTAATTTCTGATATATATAATTTTTAAGTATTTATTATGGTGATACTTTTATCTTATGGAAAAGAATATACGATATGGTAAAAAATAATTATTTTCAAGAAAATAATTTCGGAAAAGGTTTAAAGATGATAAAGGATAATTTCATGATAATATAAATATAATCGAGATGTTTTATCGATGAGTCTGATGTACAATTTATGTGCATTTATGTGGGCATGTTGTTTTGTTGTATAGGTTTTGATATCGGGCAGTTTCACGAGGAATCGGCTTCGGACCGGTCATTGTCTTCAGAGTTGAGTAATCGGCTAAGGTAAGGATGGATTTCCTTTGATATGTGCCAATATTACTCGGTTGTTGTGTTTGATGATTGTTGCACTGTTGAATGTTGCATTTGCTGTGGTTTGTTTTGGGATGTTTATCCCAGTACCTTGATTGATTTTGGGATGTTTATCCTCATGATTTGATTTTGGGATGTTTATTCCCGTGCATTGAATTTTTGGAATGTTTATCACTGTGTCTTTTTTGGTATAAAGTATAATGGACTATATAACAAATGTGATAAGGATGTCGATCCTTAGTTTTGGATTGGGATGTCTATCCTGGTGTTTTGGTTAGGGATGTTGATCCCTTGGATTTGGTTTTGGATGATGGTGATATAATTGTCACGTGGTAAGTAGAGGTACGACCAGATGGTAAGAGACTGTTTTTTGGTGGCCATGATCTGGGTTACTTGTGATGGGCATGTTGATGCCGGTTTGATTGGGATGTTGATCCCTGAGTTTTGTTATTGGGATGTTGATCTCGGGTTCTTTTGATCTGGCACCAGGAACGGGTTGATAACCTGCTACGACCCTAGCTTATCCGTGACAGGGCCCGGAAAGATAAAATTGGAAATTGGATTTTTGTTTAAGTCTTTTGGGTCTTGGACCAGTTTTGGGTTGTGTCTTTTCGATTGGTATATTTTGGCTGTTACGCTTGTTTTCGACCTTGAGTAATTTATAGTGTTGCATATTGATTGTCTATCTATGGTTGGTGGGCACTTCGGACTCACCCCTCACCTGCGGGCTTTCATCCTGTAGGTTGAGTTATTTGTGGTTCAGGTATGATGCATTCCAAACAGGCTGTGGCGTTATCCCTTGGACAGGACTCGGATCCATTAGTTTGCATCAGTGTCGCATACAGTGTCTTTGTGAGTTTTAAAAGTCTTCTGCTGTGCTGATTTTTGTTATTGTTGGGCCTTGGGCCGGTTGTTGTGTTATTGATGTTCCCGAGATTGGATGACGGTTTTTTTTTGTGTTGGGCCGAAGGGTCGGATTTCTGATGTTTATATTTTGGGCTGTTGAGCCAGAGTTTCTGTTGTATACACTGTATGCTGGGCTTTGCTTGGTCGGGTCGTTACAGTTCCGGCACGTGTTTACTATGTACGGTAAATACGGGTCGGGGCGTTTCATTTTTGGTAGCGGAGCGGACGGTAGGTCCTTGGGTGATGTTTTACTTATTTGCTGTGCATAGCTCGCTCCATATGTTTATTATTTTGCATTTATGTCATTTAGTTAGTACATGATGGATCCAGTCGAGGGATGCCAGCTTGCCACAGAACATTCACATAAGAGGTAATTGATGCCATAAATATGCAGAAACATAAATTTTATTAATATTACTAATATTATTATTACATTGATATTATTATCATAAATATTCATCTCCTTGGTACAACATTGACCCTGAAGCTATTGGGGTCATTGTTAAAGTTGACCCTGATGCTATCGTTCCAAGAGAACCACATGTCGCCCGTGTTGTTCTGACTAGGAAGTTCGAACCGGTTTGCTGGTGGGAACCGAAGTGGGATGACATCGTGATCGTCTTTAGGCTGCCACTGGGTCTCCGTGAGAAGAACCATGTTGGGCTTGTACTGGTTCTTCAGATCCCTCAGGGTACGCGAGAACTCCTGGGAACGCCTAGCGATTCCTCTGCAGTTCCACACCAGTAGTCGGGCCTTTGGCCAAGTTGGGGGTAACCCAGTTACTCTGGCATGCTTTGGGCAGTCATCGAGAACTGGTAGTTGGTGCCTTGGTCCAGGAAATGGCAAGTGGGCTCTAGGTTGTATTCTTGAAGTCTTTCAGAAATGAAAAACATGACGGAATTGGCCGAGCCGCAGAAGGAGGTCCTCAGATTGCTTTGGTCCTCCAGGAAGAAAGTCTCTTCCATGGGAGTGACGAAGAACCTCGACGAGTAGAGTTCGTCGACGAAGACCAGACGAGGCATCTTGCCGAGCTCGTTCGGTAGTTCCTCTGGACGCTCGTTGATCAGACTGTAGGCCAGCCGGTTTCTTCTTCCGAGGGAGGCACCTTCGACGAAGAAGACGGATGATGGAGCAGGCATCGTGTTTTGGACGCGTTGGTGTTTTGTTTTTCTGAGTATTGTGGTTTTTTTGCCTTAGCGTTTTGTTTGCTATAAGATGCTTTGTGGTTTTTGCTTTCCGTTGTTTTGCCTTTTATAGAAAAATGTTTACCTGTTTTTCAAAGTATAGACCCTACCTGTTCCCGAAAAAAAGAAAGAAGAGAAAAAAGAAGAAGAAGAAGGAAATCGAAAAGAAAAGAGGAAAAAAAATAAATGAAGTAAAAGAAAAGAAAAGGAAAAGGAAAAGAAAAAAAAGAGAAACAGTTAAAAAAAAAAAGAAAAAAAAGAGGAAGAAAAAGTAAGAAAATAGAAAAAAAAAGATAGAGAAGAAAGCAGTAAAAAAAAGGAAGAGAAAAGAAGGAAAAAGAAAAAGAAAAATAAAATACAAAATAAAATATTTTTCGGTGATGGGAAAAGCAGATTCCCTTCACAAAACTCCAAACCGTTTTTATTCTTCAAGGTGTTGCTTTTTGAAAATTTTGCCGTTGCCTCATTTATTGCTTCATCACTTTGTGTGTTTTGGGGCTACAAACGCAAGTGTTTTTCAGCTCTTTCCATCTCACCATTCTGTTTTGCCCGGCTATCTTGGCGTTTCTTTTATGGTTTTTCTATATTTTCTGCATCTTTTATCACATGCATCCGTGACCGTTGTGGCTAGATTGATGGGACCGTACCTCGGGTGGAGTGCATGTGCGACAAGGTTACACCTGTTTGGACATCGTGGAGGGATACGATGTCTGGAAGACGTTTTTGGCTTGTGGACAGGTGGATAACGTTTCTATCGAGGGACACAGGACGTTCTCGTGATCATCGCCTTGCGAGTTAACGGATGTCTTTTTCACGAGGGAAATCGACATCACCGTTAGCTGTGCATGTCACTTTTCTCGGGATCGAGGATGTTTACGAACGATCTAGAGCGCCGAACATGAAAACATGTTTTGTTTTAACTTCTTTATGTTTTGGTTTTGTTAAACGAGTTTTGTTTTTAGCCTCTTTATGTTTGATTTTATATCCTTATTGTTGATTTTTGTTCTGCTTTGAGATGTTTTGTTTTTTTTTTCTGTTTAACTTGAGATTTCGCAACATAAGAGTTTTGATTTTAAAAAGAAAGCTTGTTTTATTTATTTCATAACGTTTATACAACGGAGAAGAAGTACTCTATTGAGTTACATGCTTCTCAAGGTCTTTTACAAGCTTTTGTATGTTTCTCATGTGAGGGAAGAGTTCCGCACATGCCAGTTCTATCTGCATCACCGCCGAGCTGACCTTCCTCAGTGAGACGTTCAACTGCGATAGTGTCAGCAGTGGAGTGCTGCTTTCAGCCGTTGCTTTGCCCTTCCGATCATCAGCTTTCTTGATGGCACGCTTCTCTCGCCGTCTTGGGGAGACCACCATATCTTCCTTCAGACTGATGGTGTTTGTCTTGAACCACTTCTTGGGAGGTTCTTCATCGGAGCTTGTTGGGAAAGTAGTACCACCGATATAGCTGTTATCCTCGAAGTCTGAGGTGGTTCTTGTTCTCAGTGGAGAGTCCATGACTGTGTGTGAGTTTGCCAGTCATGAGGTTTGGTTCTTATAAAGGATGAGATGTCGTGTAAGGGTATAAGTGGTATCTCATGTTGAGTTTGGACACCTGGAAGAGTGTACCAGAAGCTTATCGTGGTAGGACCCACGGATAAGACGGAATTTCGAGGACGAAATTCTTTTTAAGGTGGGTAGAATGTAACAGCCCGGGTAAAAATTTGGTATTTTTATCGGGACTGTAAAAGTCGTTATACAGTGATTTACCGAATGAATTATTCTTGGGTAATTAATTCAAGGTAAATCGGGCATCGCTTTTCAAAATAGAGGTTTTTCCCGCGCTCGGGATTTTTTCGTGGATTTTACGGACCAAAGTTGGTATTTTTCGGGTCCCGGATTCCTCAGAAAAATCACACCGGAAAATAACTAAGGGGGTATGCAGTAATTTTCTGGTCCGGTCTGGACTCGCCGCATATGCAGCCAACCTGCATAATTGAGCTCAATTATGCAGGCGGCGCAGCCTTTCTCCTATGCACCTGTATAAAACGAAACCAGAGGAAGGAAGCAGGAGAAGAGAAGAAGAGGATAAGAAAAAGAAAAAGAGAGAAAAGAAGAGAGGAAAAAAAAAAGAGAGAGAGAAAAAAAAAGAAAGAAGAAAAAAAATAGAAATCGAAAAAAAAAACAGAGAGGAAGAAGAAAAGAAAAGGAAGGAAAAAAAAGAAAGAACAAAAAAAGAAGAAGAAGAAAAAATAATACAGAAAATGAAAAAAAAAGAAAAGAGAAGGAAAATAGAAAAAAATAGAGAAAAATGGAAAAAAACACACTATTCATCGTCACCCCGTTCCTCCCCTGCCACTGTTCACGTCGAGCCAGTCCACGTCGCTGTTCGCTGCACCGCCGCCACCTTGGCCTTCCTCTCGACGTCGCCGACCTGAAGGCGCTGTCCTCGCTCGATTCCGCCGCCGGACGCTCCTGCACGAGCCGTTGACCCGGCGGAGGACCCGCGGATCTGTCTTCCCAACGCCAACCGCCTCCTGCCGACGACGTCGCGCCTCTTTTCGGCCGCCCTCGCTGTGCTCGCTCGTCCTTCCCTAGCATTCGTCTCGCCGCCGCCGCCGTAACCCGCTAAGGTGAGGCCGGGTTCGCTTCGACCCGTTTCTTCTGGTCGGGTCACGAATAGTGTCTGGATTTGGGTTTTGTTCTGGGCTTGTGGCTTGGGCTGGCTGTGCTGCTGGGCTCTGCACGGGCCTGGGCTTGGCACTGCAGGGTCTGGGCCGGCACAATTCATGGCCCAGTCCAGTTTTAAAAAAAAGAAATATATTCATATACATAATTATAATCTGTAAAAAAAAAGTAAATAAAAATAAAAGGGATATTTTCTAAAAATATATATATTTTACATATTTTAAAATTTTGAAAATATATAATTATGTTGATGTATAATTGTTACTTTTAATTTAATTTGTCTTTAGGAAATAAAAATACCTATTTATTATTTTGTATTTATTTTTAAAAATAAGCTTTAATGAATATATTTTTTCTGGAAAAGAATATACATAGTATATGATTACCTGAATATATATTTTTGATAAATAATAATTTTCTAGATATAGATATATTTATATTTATATTTAATTTATGTTGCTAGAAAAATAAAGAATATGACAAAATTTTGAGAATTAAGGTTAAATGACATACTTTATTATATGAAAGTATTTTTTGATATATATAATTTGTTAAATATTTATTATGGTGATACTTTTATCTTATGGAAAAGAATATACGATATGGTAAAAAATAATTATTTTCAAGAAAATAATTTCGGAAAAAGGTATAATTATGATAAAGGAAAATTTCATGATAATATAAATATAATCGAGATGTTTTACCGATGAGTCTGATTTACAATTTATGGCATCATAGCATACCGATTATGTGCATTTATGTGGGCATGTTGTTTTGTTGTATAGGTTTTGATATCGGGCAGTTTCCCGAGGAACCGGCTTCGGATCGGTCATTGTCTTCAGAGTTGAGTAATCGGCTAAGGTGAGGATGGATTTCCTTGGATATGTGCCTATGTTACTCGGTTGTTGTCTTTGATGATTGTTGCACTGTTGAGTGTTGCATTTGCTCTGGTTTGTTTCGGGATGTTTATCCCAGTACCTTGGTTTATTTTGGGATGTTTATCCTCATGATTTGATTTTGGGATGTTTATTCCCGTGCATTGAGTTTTTGGGATGTTTATCACTGTGTCTTTTTGGTATAAAGTATAATGGACTAAATAACAAATGTGATAAGGATGTCGATCCTTGGTTTTGGATTGGGATGTCTATCCCGGTGTTTTGATTAGGGATGTTGATCCTTGGGATTTGGTTTTGGATGATGGTGATATAATTGCCACGTGGTAAGTAGAGGTACGACCGGATGGTTAAAGACTGTTTTGTGGTGGCCATGATCTGGGTTACTTGTGATGGGCATGTTGATGCCGGTTTGATTGGGATGTTGATCCCTGTGTTTTGTTATTGGGATGTTGATCCAGGGTTCTTTTGATCTAGCACCAGGTACAGGTTGATAACCTGGTACAACCCTAGCTTATCCGTGACAGGGCCCGGAAAAAAAAAATTGGAAATTAGATTTTTGTTTAAGTCTTTTGGGTCTTAGACCAGTTTTGGATTGTGTCTTTTGGATTGGTATATTTTGGCTGTTACGCCTGTTTTCGACCTCGAGTAATTTATAGTATTGCATATTGATTGTCTATCCATGGTTGGTGAGCACTTCGGACTCACCCCTCACCTGCGGGCTTTCATCCCGTAGGTTGAGTTATTTGTGGTTCAGGTATGATGCATTCCAGAGAGGCTGCGGCGTTATCCCTTGGACAGGACTCAGATCCATTAGTTTGCATCAGTGTCGCATACAGTGTCTTTGTGAGTTTTAAAAGTCTTCCGCTGTGCTGATTATTGTTATTGTTGGGTCTTGGGCCGGTTGTTGTGTTATTGATTTTCCCGAGATTGGATGACGGTTTTTTTTTTATTGGGCCGTAGGGTCGGATTTTTGATGTTTATATTTTGGGTTGTTGAGCCAAAGTTTCTGTTGTATACACTGTATGCTGGGCTTTGTTTGGTCGGGTCGTTACAGTTCCGACACATGTTTACTATGTACGGTAAATACGGGTCGGGGCGTGTCAGCTCGCCTCATCACGCGCTGCCGACAGGCTCACCAAGATGAGCAGATCCACGGGTTGATGGTGACCCGTTTGTGGCGGTCGACCCAGTCGTTATGGTTTTGACCCGGGTTTTGTGGTTTGGGTCGCGCCTGTGGACTGGATATGCTTGGGCTTGGATGCAGCTGGGCCAGCTGCATGGGCCTGTACCTAGGCTCCTGGTTGGGGCTGGGTTGAGGTCTATGTAGTGGGTTGGGCTGTACTGTTGGCCCAGTCCGGATTTAATTAAAAAAAAAACAGAGAAAGAATATATGTATTTCTGATTTAAAAAAATGGGGATTTCTATAAAATATATTTTTCTGGAAAATAATATATGATAAATTTGATATATATTTTACTAACACTTTTGAATATATATATATGGTATGAATATAATATGACATAAAAATTATTACCTTATGATAATTTTTAAAAAAGGAAATACGTACTGTGAATACTTTGGAAATAAATATGGTATATTTCTGGAGATGTATATATATAGTATAAAATTATATTAGAAATAATTACTTTAACATATTTTTGAGAAATTAAAATAATGATTTATATCTTTTGAAAATTACTGTATTAGGATAAACACTTTCTAGAAAAGGATATATATATTACGGAAATAGTTTTCTGAAAAATATATATATACGTGACTTTATGATAACTATTTCTTTTGAAAAAGAATATAAGTTATAATAAATAATTATAAAATATTTTTATAACGGGTATTGTCAAAGTATTAAATACCGGAATAATACCTGAATATAAATACGATATATTATTTTTGGAAATGGATTAATAATGGTAAATGATAATGTTTTGATCATGACCAAAGAAGCACCAGGGTAAATGGGAACATTACATTCTGTCATTCGCGTATTATTTGATGTACATCTTATGTGTGCATATTATTTGTTATATAGGAGTTGATACTGAGCAGTTCAACGAGGAACCGACTTTGGAACCTTTTGAGGATTTTCAAACCTGATAATCGACTAAGGTGAGGATAAGTAATTATTAATATACTGCTCGTAATATCAAGTTGTTGATTGTTCACTGTGTGTGTTATATGCTGGTATGTTACTACTCTTGTGGCTATGAATGGTTTGTTGTGAGATGAATTAAGTTGACTGTTGTTGTCATTGATGTTGTTGGAACTATTTCTGTTGTTGATTTTGTTATGGTTGTTGTTGGGTTGGTACGGCTTGTTGATGATGATAGACTGTTAGCAGAGGTTTGGTTTGTTAGTTGTGGTCTAGGTTTGATAACTTGAGAAGGTATATTGGAATGATGATATTCTGAAAACAGTTGGGTTTCTCGAGGCTTATGATCATTGTTGTGATTTGTTGTTGGGCTGTTAATAGAGGATCAGTCTGTTAATTGAGATATAGGTTGAGTGAATTGAGATATGGAAATTGGAGTTTTGTTGGAATGATGATGATTGTATTGTCACGTGGTGAGTTGAGGTACGACCAGATGGTTAGAGACTATTTTGTGGTGGCCATGATCGGGTTGATATTTGGGATGTTGATCCTGGTTTGTTTTTTAGGATGTTGATCCCAGTTTGTTATTTGGGATGTTGATCCCGGTGTGATATTTGGGATGTTGATCCCGGTTTAATGTTTTTGGGATGTTGATCCCCGGTTCGGTTTTGTTCTGGCACCATGAACAGGTTGATAACCAGGACGACCCTAGCTTATTCCGCGACAGCCCAGTGATCTGTGAGGATTGGATTTTAGTACGGCCAGATGCGGTAGTTTGGGTCCGTAACGACCCTGTGATTATGGTTTGGCTTGTAACGACCTGTGATTTGATTGGACCCGTAACGGTCCTGTGTTTTTCTTTGGATTAATGTCACATTTCGTCCCTATGTTGCCTCCTCAAATTGAAATTCGTCCTTGTGTTGAGTTTTGATTGGTTTTGATCCCTCTGTTAGTCAATTATTTAAGGTTTTAGTCCTTTTTACCGATTTTATCCCTAAATTCAGGACTTTACTATTCAAACCAGTTTACCAACTCAAAATTTGACCCAACTAACCGACCCAACCCGGAACCCCATTAAAAAATCTCCAATAAATATATAACTCTACCTCCAAATATCAAAATTTTGGAAATCATTAAAAAAAGTACAAAAATATTTTTAAAATTTTTTTAAAATAAAAAATCATAAAGTAAATTATCTTTTAGTTTAAAAATTTTTGAAAATATAATTTTTTCAAGACAAGTAGAGAAAAAGCTTACCATGTGGAGAAGAAAGTTTTAAATTTTAAAATTTTAAAATAATTTGATTTATGATTTTTTAAGTTTTTTAAAATTTTTTTTAAAAAATTGATTTATAATTTTTTAAAAATAATTTGTATTTTTTTATGATTTTAAAATTTTTGATGTTAGGAGGTAGAGTTATTTGTTTATTGGAGATTTTTGAATAAGGTTCCAGGTTGGGTCGAATTTCGGGTGGGTAAACTGGTTTGAACAGTAAAGTACTGAATTTAGGGGTAAAATCGGTAAAAAGGACTAAAACCTTAAAAAATTGACCAACTGAGGGATCAAAACCAATCAAAACTCAACACAAGGACGAATTTCAATTTGAGGAGGCAACATAGGGACGAAATGTGACATTAATCCGTTTTTCTTTTTACCGCGGCACGACCAACTCTTGTTTCGTGACTTGGGGTTCGTTGGAGAAATTAGTTGTTAACTTGGGAGTTTAGTATCAGGAGATCTCATGGTATGACCCGGTTGGATGTGGAGATGTGGAGTCACATCGTTGTTGTCGATGTTATTCGTTATGATATGCTTTTGAGCATTGTTGTTCCTGTTTGGTGGATTTTATATTTTGTTATGATTGTGACTGTTCTTTTGACTCTGTGGTGTGATATCCCCATACGTGAATTTGAGTTGAGTGTTCAATTGTGACTTGGTTATTATTGGTTGCTGGTATATGTATCTTTGCTTATGGATATTACCCGGTGAGCACTTCGGACTCACCCCTCGCCAGCGTGACTCGGTCACGTAGTTTGTTTTGTGTTGAGTACAGGACTCGAATCCATAAGTTTGCATCGGGCTTTGCATATGTTGATATTGAGTTTATAAATGCTTCCGTTGTGCTGTTGATGTTGAGATACCCGAGGTCGGGTGATTATTATTACTTTGGGCCAATGGGCCGATTTTCTGTTGTATTACACAGTTTGTGCCACGTGTCGGCACTGTTGTTCAGTAAATACTGTATGTTGGGTAAATTTGGGTCGTGGTGTTTCATTTTGGTAGAGGAGCGGGCGGTAGGTCCTTGGGTGTTGCTTGTTGTACTTGTTTGTTGTGCATAGCTCGTTCCACATGATCATCATGATTGCATGCATATTCATATGGTTAGTGCATAGTGGATCCAGTTGAGGGACGCTAGCTTGCTGCAGAACATTCACATGTGAGTATTCTTTCTCATAAATACAGTTGGACGACAAGTTATCCGTATTTCAGTACTTTACAATACTGTTGTTTTGTTGATCCAAGGTTTTGGAAAGATAAGTTTTTAAAGGATGAGTTTTGATTAAATGACATTTACAGCTTAGGCTGTGGGTTAAATATGTTTATAAGATGTAACCGCTGTTTTTTTTTTGGAAAGTTTTATGATTTTGATGATGAAATGTCTTTAAAGATTTTATTATAAAGTTCAAACATGATCGTTGCCCGGGAAGAACAGTGACATAAGGAACCTTGAGAAGGCTAGAAGTCTACCTTGTTGTACCGTGTATCGGAAGTTTCTACAGAACAAGTAAGATTTGATTTTGGGTTTTTGTTGTTATATCTTTAAGTGATGGTATGATATTATATGACCTTGAGGAAGCGAGAAATGATGATTTTTGAGTATTGTTTTGATTATGACGTGATAAAGTGATGACTTTTGGGTACTGCTTTGTTTATGACGCGTTGAGTTGAGTTGAAGAATGGATAAATATTCTTGGAGAATTCTATGATTTGGAGGTGATTCAATTTTCTTTTTAAGAAATGGGTTGATGATTTGATGATTCTTGGATACTAAAGTTGTTGTGATGTGATAATTGATTTTAAGATTGGATTAATGTTCATGGGAGAATCTTTTAAAAAAAAAAGAGGGTTCGATGATTTGAGGATTTTGGTGATTCAATCATTAAAAAAAGTTTGATGATCTGATGATTTGAGGGATTATTTAAAAAGCTATAATCGAAGTTATGATCTTTACTAGTTTCGGTGGATCTAGAAGACAAATATTATTTGATGGATGATTATGTTAGCAATAAATTTTGGAGTATTGATCGACATGTTTTGGGAGAAGTAATCAAAATATATATATATATATATATATTATTTGATGAATAGTTATGTAATAAATTTTGAGGTAATGATCGACATGGTTCAGGGGTTATAATTTGGAAACTTTATTTGGAGAATTTAATTGTGATTCATGGGTGATAATTTGGAGTTCACAGATTTGATGATTTGTGGAAGGATTGATGATCATGATAACTATATATATATATTTATGGGATTACTGGATTACGGTGTGAATTTCGAGAACGAGATTCCTTTAAGGAGGGTAGAATGTAACGATCCGGGTAAAATTTTCGTGATTTTTACCAAATTTTTTTTACTTTTACTGTGGTTAATAAAATTTTATCGCGGTTAATCAATAATTTTACCAATCCGAGTCAATTTTCATTATTTTTACTATTATTTTCACTACTGTCAAAATTATTATTATTGTTATTATTGTTACCATTATTATTATTATTATTAATTTCTAATCAGCATTAATAGTAATATTATTATTATTTTGCAATGATATTTTTGTTGCAATAATTTATTAATTATAATTTAAAAAAAATTCATCTTTTTTTATGATATTTAATATATTAATCTTTGGAGATTTATTTTGAATTTTATAAAAGAATAATTATTAAATTATGTTTACGTTTTACAAAGATTAAGTTAAAAATGTTAAACACAAGGTTTGCTGTAACAGTCCAGGTAATTTTGCATTTTTACCAGGTCCGTAAAAGTTTTTATACAGTGATTTACCATTGATTTTAGTCTTGGGTAGTTAATTCATGGTAAATCGAGCATCGGATTCCGAAACCGAGCCCTGTCCCACGTTCCAGATTTTTTCTACGGATTTTACGGACCAAAGTTGGGATTTTTCGGGTCCAGGAGTCTTCAGAAAAGTCGGATTTAACCTCGAGTTAACGGACCAGAAATAAAGGTAAGGGGGTATATTAGATATTTTCAGGTCCAGGCGGGTCACACCTCACATGTTGCATAGTAGCGCATAATTGAGTTTTGCAGCCGCCTTCTCCTGTGACGCTTGTGAGCTGCTTTTTCCTGTACAAGCAGTGCCTTACCCGTGGCTGCCTATTTAACCTGTGTTTTCCTGCCTCATCAGTACACCACCATCATCACCTTCATCTTCACTGCCCAGCTCCTCTTCCTGTCCTTACCCTACAAAAACCAGTAACCATCAACTACAACTAGTAAAGGAAACCAAAACCAAGAAAAAGAAAAGAAAAGAAAAAGAAAGAAAACAAAGACAATACACAAACACCCACACGTCACCGTTTCACCATCCTCCCCTCTCCTTTTCATTTTTCTTCTTTCTTCCTTGCCGTGACCAACCTCCACCATAAACCACCAGCCGACACCCTCACCACCAAATGCCGCCACACCTACACCTCTCTTTCTTCCTCTCACCGTGGACCGCCACCGAGAACCACCACTGCCACACCACCACCACTGAGCCATCGCCATCATCTCCCTCTCCCTTCCTGCTCGCTCGCTCGCCACACCACCGCGTAGTGGAGACGAGACCAAAGCACGCCGCCCGAGCCTCCGTCGCCTTCCCCTTCCCGTGTCATCTCTCTCGCCTCGCCTACCTTGCGTCGCTGCCGCCGTCGCTCGCCTCACCACGTGCTGCCGACAGGCTCACCAAGGTGAGCAGATCCATGGGTTGATGGTGACCCGTTTGTGGCTGGTCGACCCGGTCGTTATGGTTTTGACCCGGGTTTTGTGGTTTGGGTCGCGCCTGTGGACTGGATATGCTTGGGCTTGGGTGTAGCTGGGCCAGCTGCATGGGCCTGTACCTAGGCCCCTGGTTGGGGCTGGGTTGAGGTCTATATAGTGGGTTGGGCTGTATTGTTGGCCCAGTCTGATTTTAATTAAAAAAAAAGAGAGAAAGAATATATGTATTTCTGATTAAAAAAGGGGATTTCTATAAAATATATTTTTCTATAAAATAATATATGATAAATTTGATATATATTTTACTAACACTTTTGAATATATATATATATGGTATGAATATAATATGACATAAAAATTATTACCTTATGATAATTTTTAAAAAAGGACATACGTACTACGAATACTTTGGAAATAAATATGGTATATTTCTAGAGAAGTATATATATAGTATAAAATTATATTTGAAATAATTACTTTAACATATTTTTGAGAAATTAAAATAATGACTTATATCTTTTGAAAATTACTGTCTTAGGATAAATACTTTCTAGAAAAGGGTATATATATTATGGAAATAGTTTTCTGAAAAATATATATATACGTGACTTTATGGTAACTATTTCTTTTGAAAAAAAATATAAGTTATAATAAATAATTATAAAATATTTTTATAACGGATATTATCAAAGTATTAAATACGGGAATAATACCCGGATATAAATACGATATATTAGTTTTGGAAATGGATTAATAATGGTAAATGATAATATTTTGTTCATAACCAAAGAAGCACCGGGGTAAATGGGAACATTACATTCTGTCATTCGTGTATTATTTGCTGTACATCTTATGTGTGCATATTATTTGTTATATAGGTTGATACTGAGCAGTTCAACGAGGAACTGACTTTGGAACCTTTTGAGGATTTTCAAACCTGATAATCGGCTAAGGTGAGGATAAGTAATTATTAATATACTGCCCGTAATATCAAGTTGTTGATTGTTCTCTGTGTGTGTTATATGCTGGTACGTTACTACTCTTGTGGCTATGAATGGTTTGTTGTGAGAAGAATTAAGTTGATTGTTGTTGTCACTGATGTTGTTGGAACTATTTCTGTTGTTGAGTTTGTTATGGTTGTTGTTGGGTTGATACGGCTTGTTGATGATGATAGACTGTTAACAGAGGTTTGGTTTGTTAGCTGTGGTCTAGGTTTGATAACTTGAGAAGGTATATTGGAATGATGATATTCTAAAAACAGTTGGGTTTCTCGAGGCTTATGATCATTGTTGTGATTTGTTGTTGGGCTGTTAATATAGGATCAGTCTGTTAATTGAGATATAGGTTGAGTGAATTGAGATATGGAAATTGGAGTTTTGTTGGAATGATGATGACTGTATTGTCATGTGGTGAGTTGAGGTACGACCAGATGGTTAGAGACTGTTTTGCGGTGGCCATGATTGGGTTAATATTTGGGATGTTGATCCCGGTTTGATATTTAGGATGTTGATCCCGGTTTGTTATTTAGGATGTTGATCCCAGTGTGATATTTGGGATGTTGATCCTGTAAGTATCCGGGCATGCAAACTTGATAAGCAAAATGCAGCGGAAAGACCCGAAACTCATGGAGGATCCATTTGAAACAGAGTAAACCGAATAAAAAAAATTTTGTACCTGGTTTGGTTGAGATCTTTCACTCAACTGATGATACGAATCAGCAAGAACCGGACAGAAATCTGACTCCTCTACGGTATCCACACGAACCGTTGATGACTGCTAGCAACTGTCTCACGATCACTAACTCGAGCACTCTCGAACCGTAGTGCTAGCTGCAGAATTTTCGAGAGCAAGAGAGCCTCGAGTGTTTTTCTCACAACTCTTGTGAATGTGTTTGTGTGTTGAGCTCTCAAAATCTGCTCATCCTTCACACTTTTACATATATCACACATATGTTTACATGTTAGTTAATATAGAAAATGGCCAACCAATCATACATACATCTTATCATGCATAATTGTGTTTTTCATTTTCTATACTTTAGTCACAATCATCTACATGATCATGTCTCCACTAACTCAAATATATATATCAACATATATATAAAACAACACATCCTTTCATGCTTTTGGGACAATAATTCAGGTTCAATAATTCTGGTAACTATTGAACCGAACCAACCCAAACGACCCAGCCCGACCATGGTCCAACCATTAGCTCAAATACCTGGTCGAACCATAGTCCAACTATGGTTTAACCACCAGCTCGAATCAACAGTTCTAAATGTGTGACCCTGTAGGCACTTGTAACGTTTGGCAATAATTGTAAACTCATTTACAATTATAAACAATGAGCGGCGTCTAGCAACACATCATTGCTACCCAAACGACAAGATCAGTACTGATTCATTATGCCTCGGAAACATGTCATTATCCTTTCGTCACATTATCAAGATTAAACGCGAGACATGGAATAAGTCAATCTCGTATATGTTTAATCTAAGTTTCTTGATCCTCGAGTTAACTGTGTAAAGCGGATACTAATGATATCACCATATCCATAATCCGAGCATGGCCATGCATTTACAGTTCAACTCTATAAAGAGGCCCTTCTGATAATATACCCGTTATAAGGGTTGGACGAATCCCATCTTGATCATACAAAACCCACTACACATTATATCATATACCCAATGATTACACTAAGGTCTACCCAGTAACGAATAGCCAAGAGTAATATCAAAGTATATGACTCACATGTTGGGAACCTTGATGATCTCAGGTCTAAGGACAATACATATAAGAACCACTAATGACAATCATATAACGTTCCATGTAGTGTACTTATGTCGGGTCAGTCCAGACCACAAGTTCTCTAACTTGTACCCGTATGTAGAATTCATATCTCATATAATTCTCAACATACGCTAGTCTTAATTTATTATTACAACCCATCCATAATAATAATTTACTAGGGACATTTTAAGAATATGAGATATTCTAGGGTTATAAATATGTGCAAGCGTTTATCATATAAACATATTTATTGGAATAAAACCTTAATAAATATACATGACTATATAATCATCTAATGATTGGCTTTTGGGCATTACACTAACAGATCCCAGTTTGATGTTTTTGGGATGTTGATCCCTGGTTCGGTTTTGATCTGGCACCATGAAAAGGTTGATAACCAGTTACGACCCTAGCTTATTCCGCGACAAGCCCAGTGATCTGTGAGGATTGGATTTTGGTACGGCCAGAGGCGGTAGTTTGGGTCCGTAACGACCCTGTGATTATGGTTTGGCCCGTAACGGCCTATGATTTGATTGGACTCGTAACGGTCCTGTGTTGTTCGTTTTACCGCGGCACGACCAACTCTTGTTTCGTGACTTGGGGTTAGTTGGAGAAATTAGTTGTTAACTTGGGAGTTTAGTATCAGGAGATCTCATGGTATGACCCAGTTGGGTGTGGAGATGTGGATATCCCCATATCACACCATCGTTGTTGTCGATGTTATTCGTGATGATATGCTTTTGAGCATTGTTGTTCCTATTTGGTGGATTTTATATTTTGTTATGATTGTGACTGTTCTTTTGACTCTGTGGTGTGATATCCCCATACGTGAATTTGAGTTGAGTGTTCAATTGTGACTTGGTTATTATTGGTTGCTGGTATATGTATCTTTGCTTATGGATATTACCCGGTGAGCACTTCGGACTCACCCCTCGCCTGCATGACTCGGTCACGTAGTTTGTTTTGTGTTGAGTACAGGAACGTACATGGCAAGCTGCAGTGTACCCTCAGGCAAGACTCGGATCCATAAGTTTGCATCGGGCTTTGCATATGTTGATATTGAGTTTATAAATGCTTCCGCTGTGCTGTTGATGTTGAGATACCCGAGGTCGGGTGATTGTTATTACTTTGGGCCAATGGGCCGATTTTCTGTTGTATTACACAGTTTGTGCCACGTGTCGGTACTGTTGTTCGGTAAATACTGTATGTTGGGTAAATTTGGGTCGGGGTGTTTCAATTTATATATCTTTTATATTTTATATATAATCATATTCACTTGTATTTTCAATTTTAATTTTCTAAATTTAAAATTTATTATAAAAATTTAATATTAATATTTTTTAACATAAATATTTTTTTTTAAGAAATTACGATAATTCTCTATACATTTTATTTCCTTGTTTTTTTTTGTAAATATCTTTCAATTCATAATGTTTACCTCTTTTTATAAAAATATTTTAAATATTTAAAAGGATAAAAAATTTCTATAATTCAAATTTCTATATAAATATGTTAATTTTTAATATTTATTTTAATTTTCTACTCATATTTTTTCCCTTTATTGCATATAATCTCATATTTTAATTTTCAAAATAGTGCAATATTTTTTTAAAATTATCATATGATTGTATAGATTATATTTTCACACCTTAAGTATATATATTAATTTTATTATATTTTATATAATATATTTCAAGATTCTTTTAATTACTTATTCATTTGTATTTATGAAAGCATCAAAATATGTGTTTTAAGATTATTTTGTGAGAATAATTATTTATTATTTTTTGGATGACTTTATCAGTTATATAGGTATTGAAACGCCTCGACCCGTATTTACCAGTCTCAGTAAACACGTGCCGGAACTATACAACAGTAAATATAACACGAAACACAACCCAATGGCCCAAAGATAATATCAATGATTAAATCAAGAAACCGGCCCAACGGCCCAATGTCACGTCATAAACATCAAAAATCTGGCCCATCGGCCCAACATCAAAACATGTCACCCAAACCCGGGGACCCAAAATATAGCACAGCGGAAACATTTAAACTCAATATCATCATATGCAAAACCTGATGCAAACTAATGGATCCGAGTCCTGTCCAAGGGATAACGCCGCAGCCTGTCTGGAATGCAACATACCTGAACCACAAATAACTCAACCTACGGGATGAAAGCCCGCAGGTGAGGGGTGAGTCCGAAGTGCCCACCAACTATGGATAGACGATCAATATGCAACACCATAAGTTACTCAAGGTCGAAACAGTCATAACAGCCAAATATATACCAATCCAAAAGACTCGACCCAAAACTAGTCCAAGACCAAAAAGACTTAAATAAAATCCAATTACCAATTTTATCTTTCCGGGCCCTGTCACGGATAAGCTAGGGTCGTACCAGGTTATCAACTTGTTCTTGGTGCCAGATCGAAAAGAACCCGAGATCAACATTGTAACAGCCCGGGTAAAATTTGGATTTTTACCGGGACTGTTAAAGTCGTCATACAGTGATTTACTGTTGAATTAATCTCGGGTAATTAATTCGAAGTTAAACGGGAGTCGTTTTTCGAAACCGAGAGTTTTCCCGCGCTCGGGAGTATCTTCCTGACCAACCGAGCCTCGGTTTCCAGTTCCGAGACTTGGACGACGTTCAGGGGAATTAATCGGATTTTCTGAGCCCAAGTTGTATTTTTGGACTCGGGACGGGATTTGTCGGAAAGACGGGAGTATCCCTGCGTTTACGAGATTCCGATGCGAGAATCCAGACCGGCCGAATGTGGTTGCCCCGAGCCACTCTTCTTCCTTCTTTTTCCTTCCTCTTCCTCTTTCCGGCTACATTTCTTCTCTCTCCCGGTTTTTCCCGGCCACGTGGGCCCCACTTCCTTCTCTCTTTTCTTTCTTTTCCTTCCCTTCCTTTCTTTTCCCCTTTCTTTTCTTTTCTTCTCCATTTCTTTTGCTTCAGCCGCCAGCACCCGTGACCAAACGGTGCCCCACCTCCCCACTTCCATCTTTTCCTTCTTTTCTTCACTTGTCCTTTCTTTTTTTTCTCTACCCCTCTCCCGTTTTCCCTACCAGCCGTTCCCCCACCTTCCTCCCTTCCTTCCTTTCTCATCTCTTCTCCCCTTTCCCTTTCTTCTTCCCCTCCACCAACACAATCACCACCGCCGCCCTCAAAACCTTCTCTTCCTGCTTCTCCTTCCTTTCTTCACCGAGCCGCCACCAACCACCTATGAGCCACTGACCCGACACCACCGTCCTCCCCTTACCTTCCTGTTCTCCTCCTCCTCTCCCTCTGACGCGCCGCCGGTCAGACGAGAAGAGCCGCCCGAGTTCACCTCGATCTGCTGCTGCCGACAGCCACACGCCGCCGCCGTCTCCCCCCTTCGACCAATCGCGGCCGACGACCTCTGCTACTCGTCATCGTCGTGCTGTCGCCTTGGTCTCCTCCAATCTGCCGCCGTCGCCGTCGCGTGGGTAAGGACCACGATGACCCCTGCCTCCTTTTCCTTCTGCCGTTCCATTTCTTTTCTTTCTTTAAACCCGATTGAACTAATCGGGTCTTGGTTGCTGTGTTTTGGCTGCGCTTGGTGATAGATTGAATTGGTGTGTGTGTTGACGTTGGCTCATGGGTGTGGCCGGAGACAGAAGGTGATGGTGGTAGATGGACGATGGAAGTTTGTTGTGGTGCTGGTAACCGTATTGTTGCTCTGGCGGAGTAGTTGGTATTTGGCTTGTTTTTGCTCTGCTTGGTGGTCTCTTGGGTGACGAACAGTGAGCAGTGGGCGAATTGGGGATTGCGTGAACAGTGTTTGGCCGGAATCCGGCGAGGTTCCGGCAGCCTCGGGAATTTTCCGGCGAGCCCGGAAACCGAACTTTGGGTAATTCCTTGGACTCGCTTTACACTTTGGCACGGGTTTGGGCTCGGTTTGCACACGGACTCGAAAGCGGGCCGAACGTGCGGAGGCCCATATTACCGTGACATATATGCATTACCAACGGACCCCGAACTCTAATAACGAAACCCGAACAATGTTAACGAACCCGGACTCTAATTGTTTAATTAAAACAAAGATTTAATTTAATTAATCAAATACTAATCCTTAATTCTATTTATATTTCGTAATTCGATTTATAATTTTATTTTGTGTTGGACCATTAGGAAGACCTATAGTATTTAAATTCCGGTTTAGTTAATTTATATTTGGACTCTTAGTAATTAAAGGCCCAATCATACTTATTTACTTGATTTAAATGTCAAATGTAAACTAAAAATATAAATATGAATACCTATGAATTATAAGCACATGTGTATAAATGATTATATATACGTATCCTACTAAATTTATGTTTAGCTAAATAATGAAGATACCACTTTATTTATCACATAAATATATACATGGAAAAATGAGAATTATCTACTATATATGTATAAATATGGTCACACTAGATATACGTCTATTCTAGTATCGATTTATGTGTAAATATACGTGAATAAAAATATGTATTTTAATATGCTTAAGTTTTCCCTTATCGATAAAAGGCTAAAAGGCCGGGATATCGGCTTGGACGCTCGGGATCGGTTTTGATTAGAAACAGATATGTTTGATATAACCACTTGAAATATTTAATCGGTTAATTACCACCAAGTCGGATGAACTGTTGGGTAATAAGATAATTATGGAGATACTAAAATGAACAGATAAGCCGTATAATAATTCTTAAACTGGTATCATGCATAAACATCTTGTTGGTGCATTATAAGTGATTACTGTGTTCCTGTATGTACATATAGGGTATCGGGATTTGACCAGATAGCAGTTTCAGAGACATACCAGGTGAGGATGGATAAACCTTGATATGTGCCCGTAATACTGTGTATGCTTTGTTGTTTGTTGAACCATTGAAATGATCTTTGTTAGTTATTTGATTGCCATGATTGTTATTGTTGTTGCTGGGCTGTGTGGATTGATCATGTGGATACTGTGAATAATTGTTGTACTGTAGATTGTGTGTAATTAGTGATATGAAATTGCGGATTGGTTGAGCTTGAGAAATAATCTGTGATGATTATGACTGCTGTGATGTTGTTATTGTTGATGTTAGACAGTGTTATTGGATTTGTGATATTGTGTAGAGGATAATGATGAACTGGTCAATGTGGATAATTGGGAAAAGAATAATGAGTATTGGAAATGGAAATGGAACTGAAACTGAAAGTGAGATGATGATGTAATTGTCACTTGGAAAGTAGTGGTACGACTAGATGGTTAGAGACTAGTTCTGTGGTGTCTTGCCAGAGGGTTTGTTGGTTGGGGGTGTTGACCCCGGATTTGTGATATTGGGATGTTGATCCCGGATTTGTGATATTGGGATGTTGATCCCGGATTTGAGATATTGGGATGTTGATCCCGGATTTGAGATATGGGGATGTTGATCCCGGATTGTGGTGGGGCCTGAAATCCAGAATTAGTTAATAACCAGGTACGACCCTAGCTTGTCCAGTGACGGGGCCCGGAAGATAAAATTGGTAATAAAAAATAATTAAGCATTCATTGGTCTTGATATAGTTGTTATGGTAATTTGCTTGTGAAGTGATTGGTTGAGCTTGTTATGATTTGGTGAGAGTCCTCTGTCGTGTTGTTTGCAATGATTTCCTCTGTTGTGTTGTTTGAGTTGTAATCCACTGTTATGTTGTTTGTGATAGACTCATCTGATTTGATTCTTGTGTTTACCTCGAAAGTGTTATGGTTGAATATATCACTGTTTATCTTTCGTCGGTGAGCGTTTCGGACTCACCCCTCGCCTGCGGGGTTTCATCCCGTAGGATGAGTTGTTTCATGTACAGGCTTGGTGCATTCCAGACAGGCTGCAGCGTTTCCCTTGGACAGGCTTGGATCCATAGATTGCATGTGTCGCATACAGTGTTAGTGAGTTTAAGTCTTCCGCTGTGCATATTGTTATTGTTGTTGGGCCGTTGGGCCAGTTTCATTATTATTGACGTTATTGATGTTGGGCCGTAGGGCCATATTGTTGTTTATACCTTTGGGCTGTTGAGCCAGGGTTATGCTTTACACACTGTATGCTAGGCCTTGTTAGGCTGGGTTGTCACAGTTCCGGCTTGTGTTTACTGTGTATGGTAAATACGGGTCGGGGCGTCTCATTTTGGTAGCGGAGCGGGCGTTAGGTCTTGTCGGGCAGTCTATGTGTGTTGTTGTCTTGTTTGCATAGTTCGCTCCATTTGCTTATTATTTTACATCATTTAGTTAGTGCATTATGGATCCAGTCGAGGGACGCCAGCTGTCGCGGAACATACACATAAGAGGTAAATGATGCCATAATGTGCGAAAATACAAATATTATTAATAATGATAATATTTTGATACAAAGGGAAATATTAATATATTGATTGCGAATAGAAATATTACATTGATAATTTATAAAAAGGGAAATAATACATTGATTTTTAATAATTTCTAAAAATAGAAATACATTAACGGTTTGCAACGACGTTGACACGGAAGCTGTTTGCATCACTATTGACGTTGACCGTGACTCTGTCGCTCCAAGAGAGCCACATGCTGCCTCTGTCGCGCTGGCCAGGAATCTCGAACCGGTTAGCTTGAGGGAATCGGAGTGGAATCAGACCGTGATCGTCTCGTGGTTGCCACTGCGTCTCCGTCAGAAGAACCATATTTGGCTTGCACTGGTTCTTCAAGTCCCTCAAAGTACGCGAGAACTCCTGTGCACGCCTTGCCACTCCTCTGCAGTTCCACACCAGTAGCCGTACCTTTGGCCAGGTTGGAGGTAGCCGAGTCATTCTGGGTATGCTCTGGGCTGTCATTGCGAGCTGGTAGTAAGCGCCTTGCTCCACAGTTTGGCAAGTGGACTCCAGGTTGAACTCTTGAAGCCTATCCGAGATGAAGAATATCACGGAGTTTGCTGAGCCGTAGTAGGAAGTCCTCAGTGTTCCATGGTCCTCTAGGAAGAACACCTCTTCTATGGGAGTGACGAAGAATCTTGAGGAGTAGAGCTCGTCGACAAAGACCAGTCGTGGCATTCTGCCGAGCTCGTTCGGCAGCTCCTCAGCACGTTCGTTGACCATGCTGTAGGCTAGACGATTCCTTCTGCCGAGGTTGGCACCTTCGACGAAGAAGACGGATGAAGGAGCAGGCATTTTGTTTGGACGTGTGGGGTTTTGTTTTACGATCGTTGTGTTTTCTTTTGCCTCAGCGTTTTGTTTGCTTTTTATGCTTTTGATGAATTACACTTCACCGCTCCTTCTTTTATACTCTTATAGGGAGCGTGATTACCGTTTTTGATTTTCAAGATCTTGCCTTTTGAATTTTACCGTTGCTTGCATTTATTGCTTTACGCGTTTTTCGGACCCATGCCAGAGATTTTCAGCCTATTTTCAACACATGATTTCCTTCGCTCTGGCTACCTTGTCTTTTCTTCTTATGGTCTTAATAACTTTTCTTGCATCTTTTATCACTAGCATCCGTGACCGTTGAGGCTAGACGGATGGGGCCGTATCTCGAGCAGAGCGCATGTGCGACAAGCTCACAGCTGTTCGCACATCGTGGAGAGATACGAGCCTTGACAGATGTTTTGGCTTATGCGGAAATTATGAACAAGTGGGTAACGTGTCTTTCGAGGGACACAGGACGATCCCGTGAACATCGCCTTGTCAGTTAACGGATGTCTTCTTCACGAGGTTAACCGACGTCACCGTTAACTGTACGTGTCACGTTTCTCAGGATTGAGAATGGACACGATCGAACTAGAGCACCGAGCATGAAAACATATCTTGTTTTAATTTCTTTTCGTTTTGATTTTGGTTAAACGAGTTTGTTTTGTTTTTAATTTCTTTATGTTGGTTATAATTCGTTTTATCGGTCCTGTTTGTAACATCATTATGTTCGATTTTATTCATGACGGTTTTGTTATGTTTTTAAATATTTTGTTTCTTTTCAGTTAAATATGAATTTCCATATCTTAATAAGAGAATTCATAATTCAAGAAATTTGATTTCAAAAGGAACTTATTTTATTAATTCATAACAGTTTACATCGAAGAAGAAGTACTCTACTGAGTTACTTGCTTCTCTAAGTCTTTTACAAGCTGTTGGACGTTCCTTAAGTGCGGGAACAGCTCCGTGCACGCTAGTTC
>JAKUCV010007453.1:0-17537 GCA_028386065.3 Turnera subulata | reverse complement strand
GGCTAAAAGGCCGGGATATCGGCTTGGACGCTCGGGATCGGTTTTGATTAGAAACAGATATGTTTGATATAACCACTTGAAATATTTAATCGGTTAATTACCACCAAGTCGGATGAACTGTTGGGTAATAAGATAATTATGGAGATACTAAAATGAACAGATAAGCCGTATAATAATTCTTAAACTGGTATCATGCATAAACATCTTGTTGGTGCATTATAAGTGATTACTGTGTTCCTGTATGTACATATAGGGTATCGGGATTTGACCAGATAGCAGTTTCAGAGACATACCAGGTGAGGATGGATAAACCTTGATATGTGCCCGTAATACTGTGTATGCTTTGTTGTTTGTTGAACCATTGAAATGATCTTTGTTAGTTATTTGATTGCCATGATTGTTATTGTTGTTGCTGGGCTGTGTGGATTGATCATGTGGATACTGTGAATAATTGTTGTACTGTAGATTGTGTGTAATTAGTGATATGAAATTGCGGATTGGTTGAGCTTGAGAAATAATCTGTGATGATTATGACTGCTGTGATGTTGTTGTTGTTGATGTTAGACAGTGTTATTAGATTTGTGATATTGTGTAGAGGATAATGATGAACTGGTCAATGTGGATAATTGGGAAAAGAATAATGAGTATTGGAAATAGAACTGAAACTGAAAGTGAGATGATGATGTAATTGTCACTTGGAAAGTAGTGGTACGACTAGATGGTTAGAGACTAGTTCTGTGGTGTCTTGCCAGAGGGTTTGTTGGTTGGGGGTGTTGACCCCGGATTTGTGATATTGGGATGTTGATCCCGGATTTGTGATATTGGGATGTTGATCCCAGATTTGAGATATTGGGATGTTGATCCCGGATTTGAGATATGGGGATGTTGATCCCGGATTGTGGTGGGGCCTGACATCCAGAATTAGTTAATAACCAGGTACGACCCTAGCTTGTCCAGTGACGGGGCCCAGAAGATAAAATTGGTAATAAAAAATAATTAAGCATTCATTGGTCTTGATATAGTTGTTATGGTAATTTGCTTGTGAAGTGATTGGTTGAGCTTGGTATGATTTGGTGAGAGTCCTCTGTCGTGTTGTTTGCAATGATTTCCTCTGTTGTGTTGTTTGAGTTGTAATCCACTGTTATGTTGTTTGTGATAGACTCATCTGATTTGATTGTTGTGTTTACCTCGAAAGTGTTATGGTTGAATATATCACTGTTTATCTTTCGTCGGTGAGCGTTTCGGACTCACCCCTCGCCTGCGGGGTTTCATCCCGTAGGATGAGTTGTTTCATGTACAGGCTTGGTGCATTCCAGACAGGCTGCAGCATTTCCCTTGGACAGGCTTGGATCCATAGATTGCATGTGTCGCATACAGTGTTAGTGAGTTTAAGTCTTCCGCTGTGCATATTGTTATTGTTGTTGGGCCGTTGGGCCAGTTTCATTATTATTGACGTTATTGATGTTGGGCCGTAGGGCCATATTGTTGTTTATACCTTTGGGCTGTTGAGCCAGGGTTATGCTTTACACACTGTATGCTAGGCCTTGTTGGGCTGGGTTGTCACAGTTCCGGCTTGTGTTTACTGTGTACGGTAAATACCGGTCGGGGCATCTCAAACATCCCAATAACAAACTCAGGGATCAACATCCCAATCAAACCGGCATCAACATGCCCATCACAAGTAACCCAGATCATGGTCACCACAAAACAGTCTCTAACCATCCGGTCGTACCTCTACTTACCACGTGACAATTATATCATCATCATCCAAAAACCAAATCTCAGGGATCAACATCCCTAACCAAAACACCGGGATAGACATCCCTATCCAAAACCGAGGATCAACATCCTTATCACAAATTATTATTTAATCCATTATTCTTATACCAAAAGACACAGAAATAAACATCCAAAACTCAATGCACGGGGATAAACATCCCAAAAACAATCAAGACACTGGGATAAACATCCCGAATCAAACCACAGCAAATGCAACACTCAACAGTGCAACAATCATCAAACACAACAACCGAGTAATATAGGCACATATCGAAGGAAATCCATCCTCACCTTAGCCGATTACTCAACTCTGAAGACAATGACCGGTCCAAAGCCGACTCTTCGGGGAACTACCCGATATCAAAACCTATACAACAAAACAACATGCTCACATAAATGCACATAATCGGTATACTATGATGCAATAGATTGTAAATTTAACCCCCCTTGGTTATACGTCGTCATCTCCATAAAATTATTATACTTGCCAAAATATAATTACCAAATATTATTATTTATTTTTCAAAAAGGTATTATTATATATACTTAGTGAAATATTCCCCAGAATATACAATTCCATATTTATTTCCAAAACATTTTCATAGTATGTATACACCTTTTCTAAAATTATTTTCTCCTATAATAATTTTTCAAAGGAAAATCATATTATAATTACATTTCCTCAAAATAATGTTAGTGATATCATTTTATTTTTTTCCAATAAAACATATTCATATACTTCATATATATATATATATATTTACCAAAATACTATAACTCATTCTTACCATATTATTATGAAAAAAACCATAACATAATTACCTTAATTTTCCAAAATAATATGTCTAAGTAATTATTTCTAAGACATAACCATATACTAGATATATGCATTTTCCAAATGTATAGTTATTTCAAGTTAATTATTCTGTCTATTCCCAAAAATAAACTTATATACACATATCTAGAGACTATAAATATATATCCAAAGTATTATCATTTATATGTTAACTCCTAAAAATAAAGTAATTATTTTATTTCCTGAAAATATATCTTGTAATACATATTATTATTTTTCTAGAAAAATATAATTATTAGCCATATTATTTTTTTTCCAAATATATATTTTTTTTATATTTATTATTATTAATGGACTGGGCCAATTGGACAAGCCCAGCCTACCATACGAGCTAAACCCAAACCCCTTACAGGAGCCCAGGCGCCAGCCCACACAGCAGGCCCAGCAACTCAATCCACCCAGCCCAGCTCAAAACCCAAGCCGCAACCCAAACTCTAAAACCCACAACATACCCAGCCCACAAACACAACCCACAAAACACCAGCCCACAATCACAGCCCGCGACCCGGACCCAACGGGTCAAACCCGCCACTTTTGGGTCATCCTCATCTCGTCACTCACCTAGCTGAGTTGCAGGTGATGACCTCATAGTGGATCTGGGCGGCGGCGGCGCGATCGGCCAGACGACGGAGCGGTGCGACGCGGCGTGCTAGCAAGGCGAGGCCACGAGCAGAGGAGGAAGAGGCGTGAGCGAGGGCGGTTGTTGGTGGAGGTCGTCGGCTGCAGCAGGACGGTACTTCGGGGCGGCGGCGCGTCTTGCTCAGACGGCTGTTGGTCGAGCGCACATGGATGATGGCGACGGCGGCGTGACACGAGGCGAGGGCGTGGCTCCGATGCGCAAGCGGGGCGGCAGGGGTCAGTGTCGGCGGTGACTGCAGCGACGAGTGGCAAGGGAGGAACGACGGCAGTAAGAGGAAGCGGCGGCGAGCGTGTGCAGGCGAGGAGGCGACGGCCTGCAGTAACGGCGAGCGAGGCAGGCTCGGCAGCGAGAGGGAGGAGAAGGGAAGGGGATGGCGGCGCGCGGGGGTGTGAGGAGGTGACGGTGGCCGGCGGTGGCTGTCCTGGTGGTGTGTTATCTCTTTTTTTTCTTTTTCTTTTCTTTTCTTTTCTCTTTTCTGGTTTCTTTTTTTTTTTTCTTCTGGTTTTGGTTTTGTGTTGCAGGGTGGGGAATTTGGCAAGAAGAAGAAGATGGTGATGGTGCATGAGAAGGCAGGAAATCACGGGAAGAAAAAGTGTGCATGGGTTGGTGAGACAGGAAGGAAAGGCAGGCACGGGCGACACAGGAAGAAAAGAAAGCGCCGCCTGCATTATTGCCACAATAATGCAGGCGTGTCCAAACCAGACCAGAAAATAACTGCATACCCCCTTAGTTATTTTCCGGTGTGATTTTTGTGAGGATTCCGGGACCCGAAAAATACCAACTTAGGTCCGAAAAATCCACGGAAAAATCACGAGCGCGGAAAAAACCTCGGTTACGAAAAACGATGCTCGATTTACCTTGAATTAATTACCCAAGATTAATTCATTCGGTAAATCACTGTAAAAAGACTTTTACACTTCCGATAAAAATACCAAATTTTTACCCGGGCTGTTACAGATATAATTGCATCTTTTATCAATCTCATAATGATAACATACGTAAACTAATTCCCCCCCACACAAAAATAAGACAATCATTTAAGACTGCACTTATAGTGTGTACACACATACTTAGATATAAGATATACCAGATGCGCACATGTGTTTTTTTTCAATCAATAACATGCCGTGTTTTCCCCAATGAACTATTCACCTTCAAGGATTTCAATTTTTTTTTTTTGTCGAAAAGGATTTCAATTGAAGGGCGTGGAATGCATGACCAATGAACATGGATGGTTGGATTTGGATACTAGTAGAATCAAATGGTTCGAAAAGATTAGGTTACGTGGGTTCAAATTTCAAATTCTAGTGAGAGAGGCTCCTCCTTCTCTCTAGTTTTTCTCTTCTTCAAAATTCAAAATGGGGGTTGCCATGGATGGTTCCTTCACCATCCATGGTGAACCCCCCCACTTCTCTAGTTCATCTTCTTACTCTTTTAGTATTGTTGTAGATCTAGTACCCTTATATGGGAATAAAAGTTGTTCTCATTGTGAGAGTTGTTCTCCTTGTGAGAGTGTTTCTCCTTGTGAGAGTATTTTGTTCTTCCCATGGGCAAGGTCAAGCTTTCCGGTAAGCAAGTCACGGATGGGAGAATCTTGTTCTCGTGTTGGTGATTTACTTCGAGTGGGAGGCGAGGCGAAGCATTATGGTGAAGTTTTAGTATACGGGTGGGAGTTCTCACGTCTCTTTCATCCCGTTGTTAATGTCTTCTTTGGGTGGTTTCCCTCTGTAAGAGCCGTTAGTTTTGATTCAAGAGTGCCGTTGGGTTCGGCCTATGGGAACGACTTTTCTTTCCAAAAGTTGTTTAGATTGTGTATCCTGTCATCTACAGGACCCTTCTTCGTGAAGAACGCTTTCTTACTTCCCCGACAACCCGTGGCTTTTTGGGCCACACTCAAATCTTCTAAGTCCTTGCAGATTAGCTCCACGGAAGACCGGTATCAGTATTTACTTCGGTTTGTTAGATTGTTTAGTCTCTCCTATATGTTCACTGTGTTATGTTCTTCTTATTTGAGTATTTGTAATTTTCTTGGAGTCCTAGAGTTACCAACTCTAGCATCTATCCAAGTGTATTTTATGTTATAATTAATGATATTTAACTTTCGACAAAAAAAAAAAGATTAGGTTACGTACAGAACCACACATGCAGCCCATAATTGGTTCAACCCCTGATCTCTTGCAAACAACATGACATCCCTTATAGCCATTCTCTCACCACCAGTGGATCCCCACACGTGGCAATTTGCCATGAATATAATATAATGCAAAACAAATTAAATCGCCCATTTAGCTCAAGAAAGGCATGGCACAAGTTAACGTGTAGGAGCCACTGGAAGCCTATAAAAAGTAAAAACGTGTTTCTGCGTCATATTCTTTAAAGATCTCTTTGCGTCAATCGCTGCCCATATTGCAAACCGTCAATGTTTTAATTCCTTCTTTTCTATTTTTCACTATTCTTTATCACATTGTTGATCGCTACAAAAGAACTTGAATTAATTTCATTTCAACTTCCACCTCACTTCTGGTAGCAAAGGGCATTTTAATTTCTTGTACCGGGGTGGTCGCTTTTTTTTTTCTTCCCCCTTTAGTATTAGACAGATGAACTGCTAATTTAAGTAAAAAAACAAAAATTAAAATTTAGGCAAGAGATTCCTACTCAATGTCACAAGGAATATTGGCTATGTGCACTATGCATATGTGATGCAATTTTCTATTATTATAAAATTATGCCATAGAATGTTAAAACACAAATTTTCAAGAACTTGTATGCTTTTTTTTATGAGCTTTATTAAAATCGATTTTGGGAGAATCGAACTTAAGGCCAAGACCATTGAACATAGTCTCAACTAATTCATCATAGCAGTATACCCGTTCGAAAATAATTTTTCCGCAACATGTAGTGCTCTGAACACATTTGTCTTCAAAAATGTCTTGAAATATTTGTAACCCACATTCTTAGCCTAATATTTTTTTTACATTTAATTATGAATAGTCCCTCCACTTCTAAGATAGAGGTGAGGCTACTGGCTTGGTTGGCAGCTAACCTAGTAGACAACAACAGAGATACTGGCAATAAAACAACAACAGAACTTGCCATCGATTTTGGGAGAATTGATTGCCCAATGAGATGGGATAAGAAAGATAAGCTCAGATTGGAATGAAACTGAATGACGAAAAGGACTCATTTGATAGAGTGGTGATTACAAAGTTAAACCGATAATTTCATTGAATGTCCTCAAGACAGGTATTTGACATTTTTGTGCATGGTAAGATTATGATGATATATTTTTTAAAAAAAATTATATTTATGGAAAAGAATGATTTTGAGTTTCGGTCACAAGGAAATAAATAATTTTTCCTAAAGAAGAAAGAGGTAGTATTTGGGTTGGATCTTGAACATGAACTTGGGCAGGCAGATCTGCGAACAAATGCATGAATGATGAGGTCCAGCATGAATATATGAAACTCCCAGTGGCATCCCTCACAACCCAAAGATTATTTCTAAATCCACAGAATAATCTGGCGTTTAAAGAAAAAAGTGAAGGCTGTAACAACCGGAAAAAGTGGCGAGTCTGATCAGGTGTCGGCTGCTACCGCCTCCACAATCCCCAGTAATATTTAATTAACCACCTTGTTTCAGTTATCCTATTCCGTTTAGGATTATTAGGTTTCGAAGGTGAGGCTATTTCTTTATCAATTGTTGATACTATTTCGACTATTTCGTACACAATTCTTTATTACGATACATCCACATCAAGAATAAATTTTTTTTTTAGTAAATTGAGCCATTTGAGTTAGCATTAACGGCTAGTTTTTGAAATCTCAAAATGCTCTCATCCGCAGCACTGTTCATGTCTCCTTCCATCCTTTTCTCCTTCAAATCTAATGATTCCCACACCCACAACAACTACCATAAATCCATAACCATTACAAAATCATGATGTGAGCCCCTGCTTTAATCTTTTCTTCATCAAAGTCACGTTTACACCTTTCTCCCCCTTTCATACTTTCGTCCGATTTCTTTTCACCCTCTCTTCCACTCAAATGCTCCTCCACCTAATATAATCTGTCAATCCACACTACTTATAATTCCTAGTGTGCACTATAGTAGTTGAAGTTGGTGGCCAGGGGCTTATGCAAGGAATGTATTGGATGCAGTCGGTTGTGCACTCCAAGTGTTCGACGCAATGCCAAGCCTAGCGAGGTATCAACTTCTTTCACTTAAAATCAATGGGTTTACTTGAGATCGATCGGGATCTTTTGAACCTATTTGTCCAGTACCAGTTTCAACCGGGTATAGGGTCCTTTTGACCCAAATTCCATCAAGTTTATTAAAGTTTCTCAAGCTTTGCTTGAGGTGGGGTGGTTGCTGTTCGAATGGAGTTCCGAAGCAAGAATTGCATCGGTAGAGGTGTGATTGCCGGCGATGGCAGCGGCAGTGACGACGGTGACGGTGAAAGTGGTAATGGTGGTCAAGATTGGATTGTGCTCGCAGTACAGTTCCTACTGCAAGCTGTGGAATTTGGTGGTGGCGGTGACATTGACGGGGACGGTGATGGTGGTGGCTGCACCAACATCAAGCCAGACTTGGTTTTGAGAAAGAAGTGGGTTGTGGAAATTTGGCTTAGGAACAAGACATCAAAATTTGTTTGCATCAAAGATCAAATGCCGATTGTGAAAAGGCATTAAGACAACTTCATGGAATTTGGGAATCCTGCTGGTATTAACCAGTATTATATCACCCACTTTTCTCATGTTGATTAGGTCCAATGTTATTGGCCTAAAGTTGCACTTTGAGTTACTATTTGATGTCTTTGTCCTAAGTGTTGTTTATCTGTTCCCCCTAAGTCATATTTATCATTTCCTTAAGTATGCATTTTTTGTTTTAAGTCAATATATCTGGCCAGTTCTACTTAAATTGTATTTGGGTTTGTATTTTACCGTATGGGCAACGTATGCTATGCACTCATATTTTAATTAATGAAATATCCATCCTTGCTGACAAAGAAAAAAGTTAGCACCGCAAATGACGGCTAAAAAAAAGGCTTGTTGCCAATTTTCAGTTACGAATTAATATTACCTACTAAATTATTTTTTTCTTATTTTATTTGAAATACAATATAACATCTATTTTTATATAATAAATCAAATTGTTCTATGATAATACCCGCTTTAAAGCTAATCTCAACAGAAAGTGATAATTAGGCTAAGGCCCAAAAGCCTTGATAATATTCCTCCAAATTGGTGAGCATAGTCGGGTGGAATTCAGGCTTAAAAAACGGAGCATCTCATACTTGGATTTAATGAGCCTAACCCAACAGAATGATTGTTAACGAATTTTCAATAGAAATTAAATAAAAGGCACTGGTTCTTGATAAGCAAATCTTCAATACCCAAACTGCCAAACTCCTTAGGCCGAGCAATCTTATTCCAGACCACCGACCCAACCCAGAATGTATTACACATAGCATAACTAGCTAGAGCTAAAGCATGATCCACAACATTGGCCACACGCTTGACAAAAGAAAAAAGTAGCAACATATATATATATATATGGAGGCCTATCGATACGTCTTTTATATCCAGAAGAAACAAGCCCAAAAAAGAAAAACTTTTAGCTTAGACCGCTATCAACTAGCTTCTTGCAATCAGATTCATTCAAGAATAAAATGAAATTGAGGGCGAATGGAATTGAACAATAACCGAGGATAAAAAGAAATTTTAACCTAAGGAATCCAGTGCACCATAAGATCTTATTTTATAAATATACAATGTAATTTTCTATTAATATGTAATTAGGCAGACAGTTGGAACAGACACCGGTGAAAAGTTATCCAGCTGCAGGATACCACCTCCCTTAACGAGGAAAAACCCAATGAACCCACCCAGGATACTTCCCTTACCTCCCTCCTTACCTCCCTTACTTCCCTCGTGGAAAGAGCCAACTTAGCCAAGTACCAGAAATGGATGAGGTGTGATGATGATTATACTTTACTTGGAAGGGAAACTGGAGCAGGGATATTTGTCATAGGCTGAAACGTGAAGCTGGAGATGGCAATGCTAAGCAAACATTGGATGCGCTGGAGAGATTGGTCTTGGAAAACGAGAGGAGAAACTTCATTGCCACGCTTCAGGAGTTGATGGACATGAGATATGAAGGGGAAGGTGAGGTGGGGCAGCACCTTTGATCGTGTGCAAGTTCTTCTCCAGAAGCTTAGAGCTGCGGATGTTGTTCTTCCCGAGTATTTCGTGAAGAAACTCGCGTTTAACTCTCTTCCTCCTGAGTTCTTGCGCCTCAGCTCTACGGACTCTGACGAGAAATGGGAATGGGCTGAGCTACGTTGTCGCTGTGTTGATTTTGAAAAGTTGCTTATGAAGACTCGTGAGGAGGAGAGTAGATGTGAGCATCAAGAAGAGATTGTAGCGAAGAAGAGACGCTTGGTTCAATGTTACTGTTGTGGGTAGTACGGGCATATTGCTCGCAATTGGTGGCATGCTTCCACCTAGAAAGACATGAAATCCAGAGGTATGAGCACTTATTGAGCGCTTGTTTTCACATTGTGTTTTTGATCTGCGTAGGCACAAAGAAACAGAGTTGTAGTAGTTTTGTCTAATGTTTAATTGAGTGACCAAGTAGTCATATTATAATGTCTCAGTTTTCTTTTCCTCTTTCAGTGTTTGCTTGGTGGATACCGGAAGGATCTTGACATCAAAAGAAGGGGATGGCGATTGGACAGAGGAACAAGAAGGGTCTTAGCCTTTTGCTTCTTTTTTGTGGGTGCTTATGTTCTGTTTTCCTCTCTTTTAACCCGTCTCACTTTGTTGTTTGTATGCTGTTAGTTTGCTTGTACAGTGAAGGAGTTCTAAATTAATTATGTTGCTTCTGTAATTAGTTCAGCTTTGTTGAATGTTGTGGCTGTCTTTTTGGTTATATGGTAATGGTGTAATTGCGAATAGCTAGTCTTATCCATCCATTTCCAGATATTTCTTGTTGTCTAAGAAGAATATTCGATATTGTTAGCATGGAAATTAAATGAATTTGCTACAGGATTTGTTTACCAAGAGTGATTACCCCAAATGCATTATTCAAGGATTGATTATGTGATTTTAAGGGGGCCGCCACTACTTATAACAATAACCAATCTAATTGGGAATGATTCTTTGGAAAAGGAAAAAACTAACTGCTACGAGAAGATAAAATCAAACAAATGTTATTAGAACTCTTACTGATATAGGAGTCTCGTGAATACCCGTTATATCTTGGCATTAGACCCTCTTCATAGGAGAGACTGTCCACCGAGACACCAGTAGACACCCTCCCCTGCTCAAGAGATGTGATTGATAATTTTGTGCACGGTAAGATCTTAAATGATATGCTTTAAAAATATATATATTTGTGGATTAAAAAATAATTAAGTATTGATCCTGAAATTTAGATATTAATGATAAGAAAATAAATTATTTTCCAACAAAAGAAAGAGGCAGTATTTGAGTTGGTTCCTGAACTTCGGTCGGAAGATCGGCAAACAAATGGATGATGAGGTCTAGTCGACTTGAATCCCTTAATTCTCGGCTGTAACCATCTCCACACCATCACCAGTTCATATATATATATATATATATATATATATATATATAATATTAATTATGAGAGACCCATCCCTTTACAAGAAGAGAAAATATTGGCAACTTATACACATAGTATTAGTATTTTATCAATCGATATGATATAATTTAATATGACAATACTTTCTTTATTATTTAATAAAAAAATTTTAACATTTTATTCTTAAATTAAATATAAATCCTTAGAATTTTATAGTATAAAAACTTTGTCTTTTCGGTTTTATTTATTTAGACAATGTCTTTTTGAATTCCTAATTGAGTATAAACTCTTGGAATTCTTTTAAATACTATGCCTATAAAATAGAGGTACATAGGAATGACACACCCATCCCTCATTCTCTATAATCTTTCTTACTCTTTTTTCTTACTAGTATATTTTTCTATATATAAGCCTATTTTGATGCACTATTATTCTATTTATAGTTGGTTGAAATTGAAATTTATTGTCAAAATATACATCTAAACTCTTAGTTCGTGCACACTGAAGAAAAATTTTCTGGAAGAAAGCTACGGCAAAATCAAGGTGTTGGCATGTTAAACTAAACTAATTAGTTTGGGTTAGGAGTTTTTATATTATTGAGTTTTAAGAATCTAGGTCCTCTTCTATTTAAGAGTCATGTCTTGTCCCTTAGGCTAGAATCTCTATAAATAATCTGCCATCGGTGCGCAAGCAAAATTTATATAATTGGTGGTGGTTCCTCAAACCACACCTGAATATCATCAACTCTACTTGCAGACCTAAGAAGTAAGCGTGCAATGTTGTGTTTTCTACCCTGGGAATATACAACACTCCTGCTAAAATGCCTCTAATCGATATGTAACTCATGCAGGTCATGAAGCCCGGTGACTCTACAACCCAGAATGTATTACACATATATAGAATGTTAGTAACATAGATGATGAAGCATAACTAGTTAGCTAAAGCATGGGCCTCAACATGACAACATTGGCCTCATGCTTGACAAAAGAAAAAGTAGCAACATATGGAGGCTGCAAAGATAATTCCTTCCTTCCTTCAAGCGCCCATTCTTTTTTTTTTTTGCCTGTCAAGCGCCCATTCTGCCAAACAAAGAAGTTGGCGATTGAGAAGCAAATTAATTTCAACCAATAATATCCTTGTATCAGATTAATTGATAGACAGAAAATAGCAAATCACTTACCTAGCTACGTAGTGGCTCAAGAACCTTCGACTCCAGAAATATTGTGTTCATCTTTTTCCAGGCATCATGGGAAAGATGGTGCCGACTAGAGTAGAAGTATTGAGCCGGATCCTAGCACAGGGTATACACCTTGTTGCCGCTTTCATCCTTATCTCCAGAGAACATGGTAAAATTTTGCTCAAACTTTTTAAAGACTTGGCAACAATCATCTTTGGTGTTCCCTTACACTACATAGAAATCAATCAATATGTGAAAAAGGTAAATCCATACATATAATTTTATTTATTCGTACTGTTTCTTCATTCTATACATATAATTTTATTTTATTTTACAATATATTATTAAATTAAATATCTTTTGCAGTTAATTTTATATTGATTTATAGTAATTTTTCATACATCGTTTTACTTTTTTAAAGTTAAAATTTCTTATTTTAAAAAAAATTTTAGACAAAATTTATATTAATTTTGGTTATTCTATTTCTTTATTTTTTAACAAAACTTTATATTTATTTATTTATTTATTTATTAAACTTGTAAAACTATTATTTTTATGGTTGATGTAGTATAGTAATTGGTATAACAACTTTATAAGTTTACTATATCAAGATAAATATTTTACTCACCTCTTTATCATATCTCCATACATATATTTTAGTATATCTATAATTTTTTTTGTCATTAATTTTTTTCTAATTTACTTAAATGCGGATATTCTAATTTATAATCTTCAAGTCATGTTATTTATATTATCAAAAATTTTATTTTTACATAAAGTTTATATTAATAATTTTTTAAAAATTATCAAGAGACAAGATCTTTCTTTAATATTGATAATTTATAATTATTTATTATTTATTATATTAATTAGATCAATTTTGCTTAATTTAGGAGAATATTATTATAAAATTCTATTCTGGAAGAGTTATTATATATGAGAATGCATGTAATTCATTGCCGAATGACACATTATTCACTATATGTCTTTTGGCCCCTCTGTTTGGCTTGGACTTTGAAATTGGTCACCGAGTTAATATTTCTTTGATTTTGCCTCTAAATTTGGCTTTGTCCTGTGAATTTAGCCTTGCAACATAATTTGTTGGGGTACAATGCTGACATTTTTTTTTTGGCGCATAATGCTGACATGTCAATGAGCTAATATTGAATTGCACACGTTAAGATTTTATTGAATATCTAAAATTATCTTAAATACTTCTCTCTTTACCTTCTTATAGCTCAAGTTGAATCTTCCCGAACTCGACACCAACCAATATCACCGTAGTCAAGGCAAGGTAACCAAAACCTATAGCTTCAAAAGGAACCCAATCGTGGAAAACAGGCTCAACATCGTTATGGGGCGGATCCAGAAAATAAATTTAGGAGGGGCCAAAACATAATATTATAAGTTGATAAGGACTGAATTGTATTGCATGTGGAAAAATGGGTAAAATCTTGGGGTAAAAACCCCAGCCATGACTTGAACTCTCATACAACAAGACATTTACTGAAAGGCCAACCACTAGGCTATGGTTTATTCTTTGCAATTTTATTACCATATCTTTGTTACTTGGATTTCTGTTCTTTTCTTGTTGTAATATTATAGTTCTTGGCATAGTACGGTTTGGTTTAAGTTCAGGGCATTTAATCTTTAATGATTTTGGTTAATATAAGTTTATGTGTTCAGACGGCAAAAAAAAGATTTTAGGGCGGGCCTGACCCCCCTTGCTCCCCCTTAAATCCGCCCCTTAAAGAAAAATCTTTAAGAAAAAAAGAACTGGAAATCTAATTAAAGAAAAATTCTTGAAGCTAAAGTCTAGGAGCTTTATTCCGAATCCTACACAATGGTTGTTACCTTTTAGGAATAAAACCTTAGATATAAAAGAAGACTTGCTAAACGAAATTAAGAGCTTTTGGGAGGAGAAAAGTCACGAAATTGGCTGGAAGAAAAGTTGAGCTTTTAGTTTTATTATTTTGTATCATGTCGATTACTATTTTCTTCTTTATTTTTTCTTCTTTCATGAACTAATCTCTCTATCTAGGTTATTGGGATGTAGCTACTATTCTTGATGTTTAAATAATTCAAATTTGGTTTGTTACTCGTTATTCCTTGATTTGATATAGAGTGCTTAATAGTGTATGTGACTTGATCACCCTCAAACACTTCTTAGACGTCTTAGTGACGAACCGAGAGGAGAAACTAAGAACTCGGACCGTCCTATATCAGACCTCTACCCCCTACTGATTGTCGAGAGAGACTTTAGGGTTAGTTGAGGATAACAACGCTTGGCACAACAACACTGCACCCTAGGAATAGCATCACTGACGAAAGCAGGTTGTTCGAGAATATGGCAGGTTTACAATGACATGCGAGAGCAGATTGTAGACAACTTAGGCTAGGTAGCCCTTCAAGGTGGACGAGTTAAAGAACCAAAATATTGAATTATTGATTGAACAACATAGGCCGTAGTGAACCCCGGACAACCTAGGTTCCCATCCACTGCGTTTTCTCCCAATCGAAATTGCTACTTTACTTTCTGTTTATTTAATTTGTCGTTTTAAATACTATTCTCTTTTTTTTTTAATGCTAATAGTATGGTTTTAAATACTATTCTCCCATCATACTTTATTTACCTTATTGTTTTAAAGCCTATTCGATCAAGATCTCTAAGGACAATGTTGTTTCACAATGCCTATGATTCGACCTTATTTACTACAACGCCACCTGTATACTTGTAGATTTGTGCGAAACATTTCCTTATTGTCTTGTATTTGAATCAAAACATATGCTGTAATGGAGGGTTGAGAAACAAAAGTTGAAGATGTCCCTTGTTTAGTTCCTGAAGATGGGCCAATAGCCCGTACCAAAACTTTGCTCAGGCTAATGGACCACCGGGCTCAAATGATAGCAACAACTTGGTGGTTCTTAAATCCAATAAGAAAGCACATTACAATTACAATTTGAGGAAATGAGACCCATATCTCTTTACTTGGGACATTTACTTTGCTGTTGCACTGGTCCTTCCTCTTTTGCTTAGGGTGCAATCGAGCCGAGCAGAGCCCAAATATAGGTCTCGGAAAAAAAATTATTGAGCTCGAGCTCGACCGGGATTCAAAGAATGGGCTCGAGCTCGAGCTCGATGGAGAATAAAAAGCTCAAGCTCGACTCGGTTAGGCTCGTTCATATTAAATATTTATTTAATTTGACAAGGCTCGATAAAGCTTGTGATCTTAGCAAACTAAATACTGCTAGGCTCAAGCTCGGCTCGAGCTTGATAATATCGAGCCGAATACGAACTTTCACCCAACCGATCTTGAACAGCTCATGACCTAGCTCGGCTCGTCTACACATGCTCTACTCTTTCTTAAATTTATTTGAAATTTGAGGAACATAATCTTTATCAAGGTCTTAATATTGTGGGAGTTTTAATTCTTGCAAAGGTAATTCATCAATTCCTCGTCCCAAAAGACAATAATAAGTCGAGACCCTTCCCAGTTTTATGGAAGTCAAGATAATTGGACCTAACAGCATTAACAGGTTTAAAGGGCCAAAAAACAACTCAAGAAATGGCACCGTCAAGGCTCCTTGAGGTAAAAGTTGGGCTCAAAAAAATAAAGGGCTGCAAGTTGGGCGAAGGTGGTGGCTCAGTTTTGCTTTGCACTGCCCGACTAAAAAGTGCGTTGTTTTTTTTTTTTTTTGCCCTTTTGAATCAAACACGATTAAATTATTAAAAACCAAAAGTCATTCCCATGTAGAAAACCACGCACCACCACGCCAGTGCTGGAGCCACATACAAGGGCCACCCCCTGATTTAAAGTAGTTTTCCACTTCCATAATAAGTACTACTTGCTTATGTCTCGATCGTACTACTTGTCCACAGAGGAAATTAATTGGTAGAAACTCACATCAATCCATTTCCTCTACCGACCTTGGTGGTGGCATGTAAGGATATAATATCATCCACAATTCTGTCTCATCATTTGTTAACTAGGCTTTTTAGCCAGATTAATAATTTATTCACGAATTTAATTATAAATTACTTTCACGTTTGAAGCAAGATCCATGTTTAATTAACGTGAAGAATCAAGAAGCATCTTCCCAGATACTGACCGGATACTTGCAGCTACACGCTTGAGGGAATTAACTTCAAACTTGCAGTGTTCCGTTACAGTGACAAGATCCAACCATAAATTTCTAAGGAAATGAGCTCAATGGAAAGGAAGACTTTGACCCACATAAAGTCCTTAATCTGCATTTTTTTTTTCTCTTCTTGTGTGTAACTTGTAACCTCCTCGTAGAAAGTTCTGCGTGTACATACCATAGAAACTTGCTAAACAATCTAAAACTCCTGTTATGTATGATGATACGAATTCATGCGATGATTAAGCCTAGGAAACCACTTTACACCTGTGTCGACGACTAAGTAGTATAAGAGCATTCTTATTCGTATCTTACCAAAATCAGGCCCCAATGCCTGCATTTCAATTATCCAACAGCTCCTTTTTTAGGGAGAGGGATAGATGCAATTCTTCTAGATTGTTAATATATATAACAAATATTTTCTTCTGCGTTGGTGACAGTAGTTTTTGGTGGTTGGACCGAACATATATAATTAACCCAGACCAAAAAAAAAAACATATATAATTAAGATCACGTGTACGATAAATCTACCATGTTCTTTTCCCATATTTATATTCTCACTAGTCGAAATTAATTAGGAAATTAAATCATGTCATTGTAGTATATCAAGTCATAGACCAGGCGGGTAGGATATCAATTAATCTAGGTAATAATGGCGGTATATATACTATGGAGAAAACAAGCACGCATTCGAAGCACGTCAAACTAATCTAAGTCATCTAATACTACTACTTATGACTTTGCTTCTCTACTTCTTACCTAATGCTTTGTGTTTCTAGCTTAGCATTAGCCAATATTGAAAATGCAGGCCAGGAACTAGTAATTAAAACAAATACTACCATCTTTGCAAGATAACCAGCTCTAAGTCAATGCCGAAATACATACAATGTCAAAAATATTGATCGCCGGTTATAATGTTTGGTGAAGTTCCATAAGGCAAGGGTGTTCTGGTTGAAATGCTCATTTCTTCATTTTTTGACCAATATATATGACTATGGCTGAAAAACAATTACAGGTAAATGATTCTGATATTAATAATAATAAATATAGCGTAGAAATCCAACGCAATATCACACTTATGCCTTTTATATCTTATACCAAAATTAACTTCAATTTTTTTATTTGATGTATTTTATTTAATTTGAGTGCCAGTTAGTAAGGCTGTTTTTAAAATAACAAGTGAGAATCACAAGTTTAGGATTTTAAATATATTGAAGTAGATTCGAACCAAGGGTTTAATCTACAAATGATTTGTATTTTGAAAAAAGTACAAATTCAATTCAATGTTGACGATACAAATCTCCATACAATTAGCACATGTAAAAAAACAAAATATGTAC
>JAKUCV010007451.1:2041-16807 GCA_028386065.3 Turnera subulata | reverse complement strand
CTTGTAAAAGTTTTAGAGAAGCAAGTAACTCAGTAGAGTACTTCTTCCCACACATGAAAAATGTCCAAAATCTTGTAAAAGTCTTAGAGAAGCAAGTAACTCAGTAGAGTACTTCTTCTCCGTTGTAAAACTATCATGAAATAAATAAAATAAGTTTCGTTTTTAAATCAAAAACTCTTGTTCAATTGTGAAAACTCATGCTAACAGAAAAATAAAAACATCACAAAGCAAAACAAAAATCATCAATAAGAATATAAAATCAAATACAAATAAATTAAAAATTAAATCTCATTTAACAAAACCAAAATATAAAGAAGTTAAAACAAAAAATATTTCATGATCGGTGCCCAAATCGGTCCTAAGCAGATACGTGACATACGGAGCTAACGGTGACGATCACGAGAGCGTCCTGTGTCCCTCGAAAGAAACGTTAACCACTTGTCCACAAATTCCGCATGAGCCAAAACGTCTGTCTCGTCTTGTATCTCCCCACGATGTCCGAACAGCTGTAAACTTGTCGCACATGCGCTCTACTCGAGGTGTGGTCCCATCCGTCTAGCATCAACAGTCACGAATGCATGTGATAAAAGATGCAAGAAAAATATAAAAAGACCATGGAAAGAAAAGACAAAGTAGCCAGAGCGAAGGAAAATCATAAGAAGGAAAAAGGCTGAAAATCTCTGGCGTTGTAGTCCGAAAAACGCGTAAAGTAACAAGGCAATAAATGAAAGCAACGGAAAATTCAAAAAGCAAAATCTTGAAAATCAAAAACGGTAATCACGCTCCCTATAACAAAATACCCACTCGTCCAAACACGATGCCTGCTCCATCTTCCGTTTTCTTCGTCGAAGGTGCCAATCTAGGCAGAAGGAACCGTCTGGCCTACAGCATGGTCAACGAGCGTCCCGAAGAGCTACCGAACGAGCTCGGCAGAATGCCGCGTCTGGTCTTCGTCGACGAACTCTACTCATCGCGGTTCTTCGTCACTCCCATGGAAGAGACCTTCTTCCTGGAGGACCATGGCACTCTGAGGACCTCCTACTACGGACGGCAAACTCCGTGATGTTCTTCATCTCCGAAAGGCTTCAGGAGTTCAACCTGGAGTCCACTTGCCATACCCTGGAGCAAGGTGCCTACTACCAACTCTCGAAGACAGCCCAAAGCATGCCCAGAATGACTCGACTACCTCCAACTTGGCCAAGGGCCCGACTGCTGGTGTGGAACTACAGAGGAGTTGCAAGGCATTCCCAGGAGTTCTCGCGTACCCTGAGGGACTTGAAGAACCAATACAAACCGAACATGGTTCTTCTCACGGAGACCCAGTGGCAACCTCAAGACGATCACGGTCTCATCCCACTCCGGTTCCCTCAAGCAAACCGGTTTGAGCTTCCAGGTCAGAACAACGCGGGTGGAATGTGGTTCTCATGGAGCGACAGCATCCAAGTCAACATCAACAATGACCCACTAGCTTCTGTGTCAACGTCGTTCCAAGGCGTTAAATGTATTTCCTTTATTTTTTTATGAAATATAAAATATCAATGTAATATCTTTATCTTTGTAATGAAATTATCAGTATTAATAATAATATTTGTATTTTCGCTTATTTATGGCATCATTACCTCTTATGTGTATGTTCTGCGACAGCTGGCGTCCCTTGACTGGATCCATAATGCACTAACTAAAATGATATAAAATAATAAACAAATGGAGCGAACTATGTAAACAAGAACAACAACACACAAAGACTGCCCAACAAGACCTAACGCCCGCTCCGCTACCAAAATGAAACGCCCCGACCCGTATTTACCGTACACAGTAAACACGTGCCGGAACTGTAACAACCCAACCAGACAAAGCCCAGTATACAGTGTATACAATAGAAATCCGGGCTCAACAACCCAAAATAGTAAACATCATAAATAACAAAACCGGCCCAATGGCCCAATAATATCAATAAAATGCACAGCGGAAGACTTATTAACTCACAAACACTGTATGCGACATAGATGCAAACTATGGATCCAAGTCCTGTCCAAGGGATAACGCCGCAGCCTGTCTGGAATGCACCAAACCTGTACAACAAATAACTCATCCTACGGGATGAAAGCCCGCAGGTGAGGGGTGAGTCCGAAGTGCTCACCGACGAAGGAAAGACAATCAATATGCACATATAAATACTCAAGGTCTAAAACCAGCAAAAAACCAAAAGACATCCCAAAAATAATCACGGGATAGACATCCCAAGTATAGACATGCTTATCACAAGTAACCCAGGTCACGGCCACCATGAAACAGTCTTAAACCATCGAGTCGTACCATTACTTATCACGCGACAATTATATTATCATCATCAAAATCAAGTCACAGGGATCAACATCCCTAACCAAAATACCGGGATAGACATCCCTATCCAAATCCAAGGATCGACATCCTTATCACAATTTATTATTAATTCCATTATACTTAAACAAAAAAGACGCACGGATAAACATCCAAAACCAACATGGGATAAACATCCCGACCACAATCAAGACAATGGGATAAACATCCCGAAACACCACAGCAAATGCAATATCCAACAATGCAATAATCAACAAACACAATAACCGAGTAATATAGGCACATAATGAAGGAAATCCATCCTCACCTTGGCCGATTACTCAACTCCGGAAATAATGACCGGTCCGACGCCGGCTCCTCGGGAAACTGCCCGATTTCCAAACCTATACCACAAAACCATATATACACATAAATGCACATAATCGGTATACTATGATGCCCAAACTGCGAAATAACCCATCCCGATTACTTATCTTTTATTATTATCTTTTACCGAAAATATTATACCGTACGTATTTCCGAATATAATTTCGGTACCATACTTTAATTAAAACTCTCTTTCAAAATAATTTCATAAAATAATTATAATTTCCAAAATTATAATCTCCATAATTTTTCCAGAAAAATAATAACCTGTTTATAATTTTCAGAAAATATTTATATAGTATTTATCTTTTCTAAATATATATAGTAATAATATTTTCCAACAAAAAATATAATTAACTTTAATTTCCGAAATACATATTTATATACATATACCACAATCATAATTTTCCAAAAGAAATAATATACATATTAAATTTCCAGAAATTATTTTCAAGGTATATATATATTTTTCTAAATATTATTAGTTTTTCTCCAAAACATAACTTAATTATTTATCAAAGTAAATATATTTATATTTTAATAAAAATAGTAGAGTTAAATTGGCAATAATTTTCTCAAAATAAATATATAATTTTTTTCCCAAAATTATATACCAGATCATTAATAAATAAATATATACATAAATTGTTTTTTTTAAATTAACGGACTGGGCCATGAATAGTGTCAGCCCAGACCAAGGCAGCAGGCCCGAAGCACAGGCCCGCGCCCAAGACCCGGCCCAACACTACACAGCCCAACCCAGCATCTAAACCCAACCCAGGAAGAGGACCCGACCAGACGAAACGGGTCGAACGCGGGTCGCGGGTCTCACCTCGGGTTGCAGCAGCTGGCGACGACGGCGGCGGCACGACGCAGCGCGAGGAAGGTGTCGCAAGGCGCGGCGTGAGGTGGCAACTCCAAGGGCGGTGCAACCTCGGCGCGAGGCGGCGCGGTGGCTGAGCAGGAGAGTAGGGACCGAGATCCGCGGGGAAACCGGCGAGTCAACGCTTCCTGCACGCGCGTCCGGCGGCGGAATCAGTCGGGGGAGGCGGCGTTGAGAAGGCGACGGCGAGGGCGTCCTGCTGGTGGCGTCGGTGGAGCTCGAAATGGCACGGATCGTCACGGCGTGCACAATAACCCGGGGAAGGAAGGTGGCTACTGTTCACCGTTCCCGATTTTCTTTTTCTTCCTTTTTTCTACTTTCTCTTCTTTTTCTTTCTATTTTCTTCTATTTTCCGATTTTCTGCTTCTTTTTTTTTCTTTCCTCTCTTTTTTTCTTATTTTCTTGCTCTCTTCTTCTTTTTTTTTCTCTGTATATTTTTTTCTGTTTTTCTGTTTTTTTATTTTCCTTTTCTTTTCTTTTTTTCTCTTTTTTTTTTCCTTCTCTCTTTTTCTTTTTTTCTCTCTTTTTCTTTTTCCTCTCCTTTTCTTTTTTTTTTCTTTCTCCTCTTCCTCTCCTGGTTCCTTCTTCCTCTGCTTTTATAAACGGTGATTAACTATTAATCATGTGACTCTGTAATAATGCAGCTTGTCTGCATTACAGAGCGAGTCCGGTCCGGACCAGAAAATAACTGATACCCCCTTAGTTATTTTCCGGTGTGATTTTTCGAGAAATTCCGAAACCCGAAAAATACCAACTTAGGCCCGAAAAATCCACGGAAAAAATCACGAGCGTGGGAAAACTCTCGGTTTCGAAAAACGACGCTTGATTTACCTTGAATTAATTACCCAAGATTAATCCAACAGTAAATCACGGTAAAAAGACTTCTACAGTCCCGGTAAAAATCCAAAATTTTTACCTGGGCTGTTACATGATTTATTAATATCTAATTTTTGATCCTCGAATAAATTAGTATGAACCTGAAGTTCAAAAGATGATTTATTTGCAGGAAAATTGATATGCAATTGCCAGACACATTTAAATTAAGTGTGACCATATACCAGCTGCAAATGCTCCTGTTTAGATTGATGTTCCTGAAGAACAATATAAGTATGCAAATGAATCTATAGATTATAATCGGTTCCAAAAGAAAAGAAATTCTCGATAGAGAAAAAGGAGCAAAGTGATAAGATGGCCCCAGTAAGGAAATAAGGCCTCCAGTAGAGGTTTGAATTAAAAGTCCTCAAAAAGAGAAAAATCCTCCAGAAGAGGTTTTCTCATACAAATTGATAAAGTTCCAGAAGTAACTCAGGTACCTGAAATAAATGAGCATGGTGAGATCTCAATTACAGTGTTAGGAATAAGATGGAACCGACGTGAAATAACCATCGACGGAATATTTATTTTATATAGCGCTAAATATTTTGAAATAATATGAGGATCGTGAACCTACATCTATTGATAAATGTAGGCGCAGTATGATTGGCCAAATTGAGAAACGTGATTAAGGCTGTGTTAGAATCGCTTGTGAAGTAAGATACTATCCGGACCTGTAGTCCGTACACCAGATGGTGTGGAACCAGTCGATTGAAAATGGGTATTTGTGCAAAAATAGAATTATAATAGAGAGATATAAAGCACGGCTTATCGCACAAGGTTTTACCCAAACGACTTGGTATTAATTGTGAGGAGATAGATATACTCCCCTGTGGTGGATGCAATTATTTTTTGGTAAGTCTGGCATAATGTGAAAAGAATTAGAAATGAATCAAATAGATACTATTACAGCCTATTTCTATGGATCCATAAGTCATGACATATGCTTGAGAATCTCTAAAGGATTCAAGTTGCTTGAAGCAACTAATTCCCGGGAATATAGAAAAATTAAACTGAATTGATTTTTACATGATTTAAATAATTTTAAATATGCATAGTATAAAGTACATGCATGAATTTATTATTGCTTATGTTAACGTCTCATATCTATATGTGCATTTCTATTTTTTGTGTTTAAATATTATTGGAACTCTTGAAGAAGCTTCCAAACACCGTGCTATGTTTTCAGAAAGAATTTGAGATGAAAGATCTCATAAAGGAATTAGGCTGGTACCATATGGTCCTAAAGTACCATATCATAGTGCAATTCATATTGCTAGTAGCATGAAGCCTGAAGCTTCTGCCGTAAGCCTATTGGCAAGATATGGCTATGCTTTTATCTTCGGGATATAATGAGATATGGCATTATATTAATCCTGTAAACCCAAAGAAAATATAGTGTGTTTTGCAGATGCAGGTTATTGATTTGATCCACATAAAACTCAAGCTGATACATGAAGTATCATGGCAAGCACAAAATGCTACCAATAATGCAGAAATTGTTATTATAAATGAAGCTAGTCGAGACAGTGCTTGGATACTTCCAAAGATGCTACATACTCAAGACACATGGAAATGAAAGCAAGGAAGGTGCACCAACAACAACTAATGAAGATAATGCTGCCTGCATTGCCCAATTAAAGGAGTGATGTATCAAAAGTGATCGGACGGATCATATATGTCATCAAAGGATTGACAAAGAAGATTGACATGCCTTGACATCAAGAAATCAAGAGAGGCCAAAATGAGGGGGAGTAGAATACGCACTGCACTCTTTTTTCCTTCACCAAGTTTTTATCCCACTGGGTTTTTCTTGGTAAGGTTTTTAATGAGACAGTTACTCCAAAAATATATTCTACTCAAACTACAACAGTATTCAAGGGGGAGTGTTATAAAACACGTTGTGTATAGTGAATACTGTGTTACCTACTTACCTGTATATATTGAGGCATACACAGCGAATGAAGTGCAAGCTTGGATGACGCTTTTCTCCTGTGTTTCTTCCTCTTATCTTCTTCATCTTCTTGATCAAACAGCAAAAAACATTCTCATTAAACATCAATTTTATAACAAGTACTGCTTTATTTTTTTCCCCCGAGTCGATAGGTTCCGGTTCAATTGAACCTGGGCATTCGGTTCTTTTTTTCCCCCCGGTGGGCATTCGGTTCATATTACATGTAGCTAAGAGGGTTAATTACATTTTGACCTCCTGAATTTTAGTTCATTTTTTACTCACAGCTTGAACTTTTTTTTTTCGACAATCGACCACTGTACTCCTAATTTGATTCAATTAACCACTTCCGTCCATTGTCAAGGGGATTCCGTCTCTTGCAATAACGGAAAATGGAGATGATTGACATGTAGCAATATCTTAATCGTCCAACAATTTTCATCTAATACTAAATATTAAACCCAAAAAAAAAATCAACCCAACGGAAGAATCGAATTTATCCTCTACAGCCATACACTGGCCGAAAAAAGTATTGAATATATCCTCTACTGCCATACACTGGCCAAATAAGCAAGGTTTTGAAAAGTGGACCGGACATTAAACCGGCGTAGGGGATGTTCAAGAAAAACTAGGGTTTGGCCGATTTGACCGAGGTTCAACTGTTTTATTAAAATATGTAAATTTTTTTAAAAAAAATTATTCAAAATATATTCATTATAATAATTTTATCGCCAAAATTAAAGTCATTCTCAATATAAAATTTATGTAAAGGGTTGTGTATGCTCTTTTTGCAGTGGTGTTGTGTTGTATTCTCTTGCGTTTCTTTGTAATTCCCCCACCTTCTGTAATATGTTTTGATTATGATTAATAAAGTCCATCGATCTACATATATAGATAGATATAAATATCATCACATAAAAAAATAAAATACAAATATCCATCTAAAAGATTCATGAAGAGCCAAAAACTATACAATTCTTTACAAAACTTAATAAGCTTATATTCACGTCATGAATCGGCTCAAACTAGAGAATTTTTTGAGCCGATAAACATGACTCATGAGTTTAAAGCTAGCAAAACTTAGTCAAATTTAAACTCGACTTGTTAGATATTGAACTTTTACAGAACAAATTTGGCTTAGTAGCACATTAAGCTTGACTAGCCACTGCCAACCAAACTTTTTCCCTTTATGGACTTCATCCAGTCGGCCATGTGGGTAATAATGTCTCTTACCCAAATGTTCGTAATATGGACTAGGGCTTGAAGAATCCAGGCCAGTTTCATCTACAAGTTTTCTTCCATCCAATAATAGCTATAGCTAGATTGACTCGACAAATGGAGAGAATATGTATCGGCCTTTTGCTTTTATGGGCTTCACCAAGTCAATAAGTTCCTCATGTGGGAAATTTCTCACCCAAATGTCCGTCTACAGCTTACACATGGAGAAATCCATAAAAGAAGGCCAGCTTATTAATCTTATTACAGCTTATGGGTTCCGTTTGATCTGATGGGTCTTTGGGTTAGTAGGGTTGAGTATCCATCAAGACCTCAAAGGCGGCCAATCATTTGATCTCCCTTACAGCAGCACAAATTATAGATTCCAAGCTCCCTGGCATGAATAGGTCGTTTAATTATTAGCTAGAACGGTGAATCCACCAAACTAAAACATATAAACAAGAATGCATTAATCACACTGCCGGTTGTTGGAGGTCTAATACCACGGCCCACAAAGATCCAGACGAGTATAGTAGCTAGGTTTTAATGGCTAAAGATCCAAGTTACGCCCATTAAAACAGTATTGCTCGCTGGCCAGTGGGCTCTCGATCTGTGGTTTGGACACTAAGGTTTCTGTCGGCTGCAAGAAAAAATAAAACAAATGATCTAAGGTGCCCCATCATGGGTTAAAGATATTACTTTCTTGTCTGTGGTTTTGATTTTCTGGACGATTGACACATTATGATGTTTTGCTCTCCAGCTCGGTGATGTGAATCATGTGGCAATTGAAATAGTCTCTGTGGCAAATCAACCTCATCGTCATGAATTAAATTCAGGTTTAAAATGATAAAACAATTTACTCAAATTACAGTGAAGCACATTACTCCTCCAACTACCAGTCCCATATGGATCGAGCAGCTAGGATTTAATGGATTTATTACAGGGTTAAGGTTTCCTCCTCATCCCTGTACTTAATCAATCGATTATTCCACCTAAAAGAAAGAAAAAGGAAAAAAAAAAAGCAAAAATCTGTGGTGGGTTGCATGTGAAACCTCAAACGTGCACCTGCAATATATCTCCAAGCCTGAAAGGCTAGGCCATGCATGACGAATCCCACTAACTACTGTAACCGCCACATACAAAACAACAAACGAGAAGGTTATGATTATGAGGCATGCCTGTTGTGGTCATTGTGAAGAGGACGAATTTGGATTCTGCATGCTCAGAGTACCAAGCAAAATAGCCTCCATTGTTGGACCACTGTACATTTTACATCATCACGTGATATATTGTTTACCTTACCAGTGTTAGTTGGTACCTTTTCTCCTCTGCTATAACTGAGACGAGCTAGCCAAGGTAATGCCAAGAACAGAGTGACATGTAACGATGAAAGGAAAACTTAATTAATTACTGGAAAACCAAGTCGTGCACTAGCAAGCTACTGTATAGCTAGCAGTTCCTGATGGTTTACGGTGTTAGTTTTAGCCTTATGGGAGCTTTGTACAATAGCTTGTATGATGCATCGATGATGACATTGAATTATTGATAAAAAACAACAGTGATAGGCGTGAAAAGATTTTGTAGGTTGGGTTTGATTTTCTTTTTCTGACAGAACTGCTCTTTTTTCTTCTTCTTCTTCTGTTGTTAGGTAGCTAGCTGAGGCGTACGTGCATCTTGTTAACTGCGTTCTTTGTTTTGGCTTGATGTTTGTCATTTATATCATGACAAGTCACGCTTCTCGTGGCCACCTTTTGGCTTTGAAAAAAAATTGCAGTCACAAGTACCATTTGAGTGGAAGGACAAACAAAAAAATTATTTGAGTACGGCCATATTATATATTAGATTAAATTGTCAGAATATCAGATGAAAAAGTTGCTGCTGCTGGTACCGTGACAAATTTTGTATATGCCGATGTATATGATACATATAAAATCAGAATCAATGAAGGGATTAATTCGATTATTATGGCCAAATTTTCCACTAATTAGAAGTTTCACTGCAGATATAAAGTTTTTCTTTTTTCCACTAATTACCAATTTAATATATATGTGTGTGTACTGTGTAGATATATATATATATTAATATAAGTGGCTAATTAACAGACGAAAGAAATTCGAAGATTAGTGACTTGTCGTGATCAATGCATGACTGTCATTTAAGGACCCCGAAGCATAGCTTCCTTTTAGTTTGTTTGGACATGGAACTTGGAAGCCATTGTCTAGTCCCGATTCCTCTCTACTAATTTTTGCCAAGTAGTAAATGCGATCTTTTCAAAGCATCACGTGATCAGATTTGCCTTAAATTCTTGATTTCTTGTTCCTTCTCGATACCCACACACACTAACGCCAGAAAAGGATAATTTTCTAACGATGTTTGAGGTTTATTTCATCGGGTTCGAGTCCCGGCGCTTTCAGTCAAGCCCCATAGTGTAATGCGGCCGAATATGGCCTTCCACACGGTGGGTGTTGGCCGTTGAGCCCGGTGATTCCCCGGTATTATGACGCGCAGCAGGTGAGGGTGTCCGCTGGTGCCCCGGTTGGACGGTCTCTCCTATGAGGAGGGTCTAATGCCAGGATGTAACCGGTATTGACCGGGGCCTGGACCGACGGGACGATGATGACACCACTGATGCCTTTTTTTTTTCGACAAAAAAAAAAAAGTAGCGAGTAGGGGCATATTCTTTATAATCGCAAACAGTTTTTTTGCTTCTGTATTTCCTTCCTAGGGCTAACAAATACAAGTGTTTGTGCTACCTTATCTTGGAGAAGCCTACATAAGAGTACGCACTTTTGATAGAGACTTGAACCTAAACAATTTATGCTCCTGCGCTTCAACGCAATTGGTAAACCTTATATAGGAGGAAATTTCGCTCCAAATAGACCTAAGGAGGAATATTAGAGGCCCGGCCTTGAGATATTTCATATTAGAGGAATAATAGCGTATAACTTTCCCTGTTTCCTAAACTTGTTTTACCCTAAACAACATACTATTACTACCTTGGACAAAGATTATGAGGCTAAGGATGGATATTTTAACAAAGAAAGATAATGTTAATGAACGGGACGTAAGAGTACATGTATATTGCGGAGCTAAAAAGAAACTTGTTGACGGGACGTAACATGGGAGGGTTATTTTCCAATTTTTTCATTCAACCATCAACCATAACCATAGATTATCCTGAACATAAGAAAATGGGCAACAAAGTAGGAAAAGGAGTAAAGAAGCAACCAAAAACTAAACACTATCAAGGAAAAGGGAAGAACTGTCTATATATGAGGAAAGGAATGGGAATGGCTGCCATCAGGAATTCTAAATCCCCCTTCAAGATTGTGATGTCGAGATGGGCCCTCTACAGTTTATTCTTACGCATAACAAGCAAACTGGGGCCTCCACAAAGTCTGGTTAACGTCAAATAGAAGCCCTCCATCAACCCATTTGTTGGACCCAAATGCTAAGGCAACAACAATTGTGAAATGCCTGTCCTGTCTCTCTCCACTCCTCATCTCCATATTTTGGACCAGCTAAATGAAGCAATATAACTTCTTTGGTGGTCAGCTTCCATCTAAATTTATTATAAAGGTAAAATAAAAAAATTATAATTTTAAGAAGAGAACAACGAGAATTTCCCATCAAGTAGATCCAATTTTGTAAAAAAATTTGATCAATGAGAGAATGTATATTGAGATTATAGTAAATCTTTTTTGTACAAATTGAATTGTTTTAGAATCTTTTTTAGAAGTATTGCAAGAACGAAACAATCTGTTGGTTCCTGATTAAATACTTTTATTTGGTGCAGATACCGGTAGTTTTCAAACGTTTAATCATCCATCAAAATGGACAAATTTAATGTTAGTTGAACCAACACTTTGATAATATGTCAAATAAATGCTAGTTTTATTAATTCTTTTTTTCACGGTTGTAACATAATGATATGTCACATCATTCTATACAAGCTCTTAAAGAATCTTTACTATGATTTTCGGTACAGAAGCACATGTAATCAATTTTTTTTTTGTTGTTAAAATTAATATCCTGTTTAGTTCTTTCTTTCCCATTATTCTTCTTGTGTTAGTATTGTTTTGTGGGGGTGACCTTTACAGCCACATCTGGCACTTCCAAGGCAATGATGACAGTTAACATACATAAGACAACGAGAAGCAAATATGATGATCATCATAAGCATCATCAGTTTAAAGGCACAGAACCAGGAAAAAAGGGAACCGAAAAAATCATGATCACCATTGAGAGAAGTGAAGGAAAAGCAGGGGGAGGTAGCTTGGATAAGTATTAAAGGGCAGATCGAATCCAAAGATAAAGTCTTTTACTTTGTGGGGAGGGGAATTTTGGGTTGAGGAGATGGCCTAAAGCTGTCTTGTGGCCAGGTGAGGGGTCCCTCCACAAAGTATAATTTGGTACTATTTTCTTCTATTCTTATATTCTTTCGTACAAAGGGAGCAAAGGTTGAAAATTCCCACAAAGTGAGAATATGGGAAGGGAAGCTATATTTAGGCAATAGGCACCATGTTAGTCATGATTCTCAATTTCTCATCCACTACCCATTTTTTGATCCGGAATGGTTATTACTTATTAGTAATGATTGACCATTGTTACACAATCTCCACTATCAACCCCTCTTTTTAAAGGGAATTTTAGTAATTCCAATCCGGGAACAATTTCACCACCGTGGTCTAGTGGTAAAGCCTTTAGCCTGTCATTTTTAGGATTTGGGTTCGAGTAATAGTGTGATGCAGTATTATCAGAACCGGACCGGGCACTGACCCAGAAAAGGTCCTGAATCATGGTTCACTGGTCGGACCGGATTCGAACCTGAGGTTCAATGTCAAAGAACTGGTATAATAATTATTATATATATATACTCATATTTTTTTTGAGAATCAAATCAATTTCTCATTGCATAAAACTTGGTTAGGAGAATCCTAACAATGTGTACACTGTTTTTAAATATATATTCATATTTATATATAATTATAAACTAAAAATAAATATAAAGTCTAAAAATATAAAATTTTCGTTTAAAAATACTATTTTCGTGTAAAAATAGGAAAAAATAAAAAAAGTAGCATAATTATGTTTAAAAAATGACCCGGCCAGGTCATTGGTTCAACCGGGTCAGTAAAAAACGGGCGGGTCACCCGGTTTTTTCCGGATCAATGTCGTATCCGGTCCATTACCCTAAAAACCCAGCATAATGCTCGAATCACGGTCCAGCCGGTTGAACTATCCGGTCCGGTCCGGTTCTGATAACACTGGTGTGATGTGGCCGAATATGGCCTTCCACACTGTGGGGTGGTGGCCGTTGAGCCCGGGATCTCCCCGACACTATGACTCGTAGCAGGCGAGGGTGTCCGCTGGTGCCTCAGTGGGCGGTCTCTCCTATGAGGAGGGTCTAATGCCAGGATGTAACCGATATTGACCGGGGCCTGGACCGACGGAGCGATGATGAAACCACTGATGCTTTTTTTTACGTTCAAAAAAAAAATCCGGGAACAATTCTTTTTTGTTGTAATGTATATTAATACTACTGTGTTGTTAATCAGGAAGTCTTGACACAACCCGGATTTGTTTGTAGCTCATTGGTATTTTTGTAAAAGAAAGAAGGGTGAGGTAAGTTATTGACATTGGTGGAGAGCTTTGTAGAACCACAATCCAAGAAGTTTCACACCAGGTATTGGCATTATTAAGCATTGAGAAATTTTTTATTTTAGTATTTTTTTTAGCACAAATAAGAATCTTTGGAACCGAATCTTGGTGCAGTTGCACCACTATCTGGTGTGAACTTATCTTGATTCAATATTAAAATGTGGTGCTAAATCTTTTACTCTTCCCTAGATCGTGAAAATACTCCAGTATTTTGACTGTCATCTCGTTCGTAGTTCCTTCAGTTCCATTGGGAGCTAGAAACTAGTAGTAATTAATTAGTATTGGAAACGGATCCCTCTTGTCTATTGTAAATTTGCAATCCAATACGAGAGGAGTACTTCAACCTCTAAAAAATATCCTTTCTCCCGCACAATTAAATAACTAATTAATCATCTCCTCAAAAAAATTTCGTAGTGTTCATTTTAGAGGCTGAAATTTGTACTAATAGTAATATAAAGTGGTGCAAGCTAAAATAAAATAAAATGTAAGGGACGATCCAGCAATAAATAAACTGTATGACCTAAAAAATAGTAATAAATAAATCGTATTTAAAAAACGGGGTGTGATTCAAATAGCAAAGAGTTATGGCGAAAATACTTCTTCAATTAAATTTTCAGTCTAAATTGAAGGATTAATGGCATACCACACAAATCCCATAAAAAAACACAGTCCAACCCACATTACCATAAACGAGGTAGAACATCTGACTAAACCCATCGACCATCTTCCCAAGACAACCCAGATAAAAGAACAGGAACTGAGTACAGCAGATTTGGCACCTCGAAGGCAAACACTAGCAGAAACACACCTACTCAGCAAACACAACCAAATGTTGTAAGAGTAAAAAATTCCAATCACAAAATAAACATCACATGTAGAACAAAAATATGCTAAATTGTTCATGCATTCGCTTAAGCATTTGAAGTGGTGTCGCTAAACAATTTTTCAAAGAAAGACGACGACTTTATTATTGTTCCTATCTTTATGTTCGCATAGTTTAAGTATTAGCAAGTTACATTTATTTTGGCTAAATTAAATAGTTGTCAATGCGGATGTATTTTTTTTTTCTTTTACTGCCTGTTGGAACAGAAGTGATCAGTCTCTGTTATCTATTTGAAGCGCCCCGACCCGTATTTACCGAACAGGGTAAACACGTACCAGAACTGTTCTTACTACAGTAGCAAACAGTACATACGAATAAAATACAATACTCGCAAACCACAAATACAATATTCGTCACCCGATCTCGGGGACCATTATTCAAGCCAACACTCCAATCCAGTCAACAACAAATGTAATACAGCAGCAACAGCAACAACACAATAGAAAGATAAGCAGCGGAAGACTAAAATGCAGATGCAGCGGGGTATGGATCCGGGTCAGGTGGAGAAGTAAGCAGCAGCCAACGAACATCGTACCTGAACTACGATCAACCAAACCTACGGGATGAAACCCCGCAGGCGAGGGGTGAGTCCGA
>JAKUCV010007450.1:0-41964 GCA_028386065.3 Turnera subulata | reverse complement strand
GTTAGGGGGATTAGAGAAGCTCAGGCATGTATACTTAAGCTCATAGAAACCAGACAAGTATGTATACAGGTTCTTAATTATTACTCCATAATAATATGACTTTTTTCTTGAAATTATTCTGTTTTTATCTTGAATCTTATTTTATGTTGAAGGTGAAAGTGTAATTGTAGTTATGACGAGCCTTTGCGGATTTGGATGTTATCTCTCTCTCTCTCACACACACACAAACACACACAGTGATGTAATCAGATTTTATTGTTTAGGAACTCTTGCATTTACTTCTCTATGCTTGGCTGTGTAAAAAATTTGAAGGACAAAAGTGTTTTATGTGGCATATAGTCGTGCTTTTCACAATCAAGGCTCATGGAGCTGATTTCCTCTCTGTGCACATTAATAGAGCGATCTTTTGTGCATGTCTTGGCAAGAGCCAAGAGCATTTGCAACAGGGCTTTTTTACCATACTTATTTCATGCCTCGTGGCATCTGCTTTGCCATTTCTTATGATATTTCTGCAAGTGTATCACTCTTGCTCAAGAAAAATACTTCTATAGCGTCAAATTTGTCTCAGTATTCAATTCCTTTCCTCGGCTCTTCTCACCACAATACTTTATTACTACCTTTCTTTTTCTTTTTTCTGCTTTGAAAGACAATATTGTGGGTAACATTTGCTGACACTTTTTGGATAGGGACACATTTAATATGACTTAATGCTCATGTTAATTGCTTACATCCGAATAGATACTACAGTCTTATCATCTCCGGAATATCTGGGGGATTCCTGTTACTGGGGAAAGCTACCAATAGGTGGCGATCGTAAAAGCAAGCCTCATTCAGCTTTGAGTTTTCATCAATTTGTAAATTGCTTTTGTTAAGCATGGCTTAATCTCAGACTTGCTCCTCGTTATTCCATCATGAAATTCGACGTCTTTGGAGATTGCTAGCTGATTAAAGAACCAGTTGGTATGTAGACTCACCAACGTTTGAAGCCTTTTCTTGGCAGCATAGCTCCTCATATCCTCCAAGTTATTAGAATCAGTTCTCGCAGTCTCTGTTCAGCTGGTGAGATGCTTTCTTGTAGGTAGAGTTTCTCAATGTCAAAATATCAGTGGAAGAATAATTGGATATGCTTGAAAGCATAAACAAATAAATGATTTGTGTGTTTGATGTGAGAATTGGATATTCCCATAACTTGTCCACGAGTTTTACAGTTAATTTGGGTTACTCAAGCGAAACATCAATGTGTACCAGCTTGGGTGTGGATTAGCTTCTCAAATCTCAGCCTGGAGTATATTTGATTCTTCCCACATGCAATCTTGGCTGAGAATATTCTTATGACAAGAAAATTATAAGCTGTTCTGGTTTGTTCTGGTCTGTCTTAAAGAATTGTCTTGTCTTTGAGACGAATATACTTCAGGGATATCACCTGTCTGTTAGTGTTAGGCTACTACTGTTACTCTCATTCGGTGGTGGGTACTGTGTAAAGTGAAAAGTGAAAAGTTGGAAAGCTTTCGAATTTGCCAGAACCCGGAAACGTGGGGCTTGGACAATTGAGAATTCATTACCTCAAGAGCCGTTCTTTTGGAAAACAGAATCCCCAAGGGTGGCTTGCCACAAAATTAGAGTTGACACTTCTTTCAATTGGAAAGAACATAGCTTTCACGGTTGAGAGCCTAAAGAGGTCAAGCTGCTTTATATAATTGAATCAATTCTTTGATTAGAGAACTAACTGAGATTACGACTTATTTGGGAATATGATTGGGGATCGAGTAGTTGTTGAGAAAAATATTTCCTTTGTTATTTGTCTAATAATTTAGCCTCATCATTTATTCCACACAGATAATCTGCTGGCTGGAGCAATGAGTAAAGAGCAATATTTAAGTTATTCTACAGGATTAACATCGTCATCACAATTCGATTTACTTATTAATCTAAACCAAAAAGGAAAAACATGTAGTCTCCATCTCGATATGATTAGGAATAAATATTAACACATTTTAAGCACTATTTGGCGACCAAAATTCAATAGAGAAATGATTGGATAAGTATGGTTACTAAAAATGGTTAAGGAGGGTGGAGGTGGTAAACACTAACAACGGCATCCAAAGTTTCAATTAAAAGTGAAAAAGAAGGGGGGAGGGGGTGACAAAATGATACTTGTCGGCTTGTGTTATACACTTTTGTAGTAAAGCTCTGTAATTTGCAAGTGTATATGGATCATTAGATTGTCTTTATTATCGACCCGTTAAGAAGTTGGAGACATCCAAATCCGATATAAAAAAAAAAAAACACAAGTACTACTACTAAGTACTAACAACATCGCTTCATCAAACACGTGTCGGTGGGCAGTTGATTTTTCCGACACCCAAGTCATCCCCGTTTCTTACCCAAGTCCTCTCTTCCTCCTCCCCACCACCACCGCCGATGTGCTTACCAATTCCAAACCTAACAAACTGAAACTACTGCTACTAGTACACTGTTTTTGTTAGTCCCATGAATTGTTGTTAAGGTAATATGTCAGCTCCTGTTTTCGAGGATAAGGAGAACAAGAAGACAAAGGTAATTTTGATGAATTCCCCTTCCATCTGGGTTGTCTCCGAATCCTCTCAGTTCTATATCCATTACCTTTGGTCCATTTTTGATCTCTTTGACCTTTGGTCGTTTGTGTTGTTGTTTTGTTTCTTGTCTACTTATATGGGGCGTGAAGATGATAATTTTCATTGTTTTATTGGTCTTGGTGGGAATTAGAATGTGGGTCTCGTTTACTGCACGATTTGAGTCTAGAAAAAAGTTTCCTTCTTTGGATTTTTTCCAAATGGCTTAGTACAGTTGGGTTTGAGCGAGGGCTTTTGAGTTTAGGAATTTTTAGCTTAGGGTTTTCACAGGCCGGGTTTTACTGGTTTGAGCACTGCTTGATCATGCATTGTTTTTGAGGCTTTTCGGTTCCCTGGTTTTGTATGCTCAGTTTGGGCTTTCCTTCTCGTCTCTCTCTTTCTCTACATTCGGTGAAGCTACTCAATTGTTGGAATTCGATGGTATTTTCCAAGTTCAACTACTAATTCATTGTCCCAAGTTTAACATGAAATTAAGTTCTTGAAACAAGAGCAAAATCTTCTTATGCCAGTGCAAAAGCCGAGTTTGTTTTAACTGATAGACTCACCTTGAGCAATATTTTTACTTGTGTTATTCGCCACAGTTAGCTTGGATTAATTCTTTTTGTCCTAGTCGTTTTCTTCCCTACTATTTCCCACTATTGCTTACATTTTGCATGCTTGCGTTGATTCCTATCATATATTTTAGAGTAGCATAGGTCTAGGGGAGCACCTTTACAGAACGGCAAGGCAAGTCAAATTTTAACTTTCACCCCTTCTAATAATCACACTGCCTCTTTGACTGAGCTTAGATTAAACACTACTTGATGCTTGACTATCGTATATTGCTATTCTTGCAAGAAGCCATGAAGTTTATGGCCTGTTGATTTGGTTTACGTGGATCACAATATCAGGTTTCATGGTGGCACTTTAGAATCTGTATAGATCCTCTTCGTTCAGCTTGAGTCCACAAATACTTTTAGAACTCTTAATTCAGTGCTTTTTGATGAAGGAATATGATTGGCGAATGTCCCTATCTCATTTCTGTTGGTGCTTTTCTGGTTTCTTGTTTGTTAACAGCGACATCAGATAACTGGCTTTTGTATGTAATTTCTGTATTCGCATTTAAGCATAATTCTGTTTCTAGGGTGGGCTTTACAATTGAATGGAGGACTTCGTGTTCTACATTCTCTAAACCACTCTCTCTCCATTTCAAAATTTAAACCTGGGACCTCCGAGCTTAAGTTGCAAGTTTTACCTTTTGGTATGTTTTCTTGTTTCCTTCATTGTCAAGTATAGTTTCTGCATCGTCGTGTATATCCCTCTACTGTTTGGGCATCTGAAAGATGTATTGAAATTCGTATTGTTCTCTTCTGAAAATGATGCCACTTTGTTATTTGCAGGTCGTTTCACCGGTGCCTTAGTGACATGCTTTTCTTCTAGAAGCAAATTGATACAAGAGAATATTGGCTCACCTATTACAGGAATTCTGGTCCATAGTCATCAAGTACTGCAGCTTTTACTAGGATCCTGTTTCTTGTTTTAGATATGGTAATTTGTTTCCCCATTCCTTCAAAATCAGTCTTCTTTCCTCTTCAGGTTACGGTTTGTGTACATTACGTCTGATTTACAGCAAGTGGAATTCTAATGATACCAATTTTATGGTAAATAATATCGTCGTATTAGTTAATTGCCTGATAAGCATGGCTATTTATGATGCAAAATATTGTAATTCTCACAGTAGGTCCATGTTATTGCCTCACCTGTTTATATGAAAAAGTTAAGGCTTCAACATGAACTTTGTGAATTGTCTATCAGTTAAGCAGGTGTCAAGTACTGATATTAAGATAGAGCTGCTGGGTTTTAATGGCTTATCCCCAGCATCTCAATACTTTTTGGATTGGTTGGATATATGAAGCAATGGATGATATTGATTGTGTGGATACTATCATTATTCTGTTTTTCTTACACATCCTTATTTTGATATTGTTTAAGGCAGCAAATAAAACTCTACCACCAAAAATGATAAAGCAACTAGCAAAAGGATTGAAGAATCGTGATGACACACCACATGATTTTCCACAGTCTCATAAAGGTTTGTCGATCAGTATGGTTGATTGTATGGTTGGATCTTAACATTGTTGTAATCAGTTGTTAAAAAGTGCAGACTTCATCATTGATAATGAAAATTCCATGTTAAGGTTATTTCATGTTATGTGTGAGAGTTTTAACTTTTATCATTTTTGCTGTTGCACTCATCCATGAAAACAACTAGATATATGTTAGTGTTGGCAATGTGTCTTTTTCTGTGTATTGAATCTGTCTTGCATGTCTATTCACCCTTTTAAATATATTTGTTTTTTTAGCATTTTAGACAAATTAAATAGCGAAAGTACCTAGTAGTCGAGGCTAAAATAAGCTCCTTTAACTTGTCATTTGACAGGTGGATCTCCAGAGTCAATTGCTTCTGAGGCAAAAAGGTCAAGTGTATCTTCAGGCAGTAGATCGCGTCACCGCAAGGAATTTTTCTATAAATTAGTGGACAGTCAAATTTTTACTGCTCACCTTGAAGACTGGTTAGAATCGAAATCAGAAAATTCAGGACCAAAGAAGCCTTCATTCGATGTTCCGTTTGAGTTGATAGAACTTCAACAGTTTGACTATGCATTGGAAGGGGTTTCATTTCAACAGCTTATACGAATGCCCAGTGCTGTCTATGCTTCAACATCCGACTCTGTGGAGGCAACTGCTTATCTTGCTATTGAAGATTTTCTACATGCTAGTGTAAAAGGCTTGTGGGAAGCATTTTGGAGTCAGGATGATCCAATGCCTTTCTCCATTGCCTGTCTGTACGATGAAAACTTAAAATTCTACCAGGCTGAGAGAGCAATAGCTGAGGGAAAGCTAGGGGGCCTTTGTGCTACTGGTATATTGCTTGACAACCCTAGGCATCAACATGGAAAGTGGGACTATGTTCTTGAACTTGCCCTTCTTAGGCCTAATATTGGAAGTGTTGCGATGGGAAGTAACCAGCAGCCTTCTTTATCTGTCATTGGTGAGGCTATCTTCTATGCTGTTCGTATACTTTTAGCGAGAAGCTTGAGCAGATTGAACTTTTCTGAGAGTCCAAATTCTGTCTTCATTCTTCTTGTTGACTCTCAGTATGGTGGGGTTGTGAAAGTTGAAGGAGATGTAAATAAATTGGAATTTGATGTGAATAATGTTTATGAGTGTTCTGCAGATTGGGTAAAAAGATATTGCAGCGTCGCCGTGTCTCCAATTGATCGGATCTGGAACAAACTTGGTAATGCCAACTGGGGTGATATAGGTGCTCTACAAGTGCTATTTGCAACTTTCAATTCTATTGTGCAATTTGTAGGGACGCCGAAGCACTCAATCGAAGATTTAGCAGCTGATCATGGTTCTCGTCTCCAAACTAGGAGAATGGCAAGGCAGCTGGGGGATTCCAGAGTTAATGGAAATGGATTGTTCCGGTTCCAGCAACGCAGTGCCTCTCCTGAAATTGTTGAAGTACAGGATGAAACAGTCAAAGTAGAGCCTGAAGATTTAAGAATGAAGCTGGAGGTAGGATCAGTACTATGGTTGGAGGATTCAGACCGCCAAAAGGGTTACCAAATTAGTGACATCCGAGATTCAAGTGAAATTAGATATTATATTGCATCACCCATTGAAGATACAAGCAGATATTTGTTTCTTTATGTTGGTTCCCATCCTTCACAACTTGAGCCAGCATGGGAAGATATGAATCTCTGGTATCAAGTCCAAAGACAAACCAAAGTATTGACTGTTATGAGACAGAAAGGCCTCTCTAGTAAATATCTACCTCAGTTAAGTGCTTCAGGCAGGATTGTTCATCCTGGTCAGTGTCGGAAGCCCAGTTCGGGTGGAAACTGTGACCACCCTTGGTGTGGCACCCCAATTCTTGTGACCAGTCCAGTTGGTGAAACCCTCGCTGATATGGTGAATGCAGGCAGATTTGGTTTGGATGAGGCTATCAGGTGCTGTCATGATTGCTTATCTGCCTTGGCTAGTGCTGCTTCTGCAGACATTCGGCATGGTGATATCCAGCCGGAGCATGTGATTTGTGTGAGGTCTGGTGGCAGATATCCTTATTTTGTCCTTATAGGTTGGGGTCATGCTATTCTTGAAGACAGGGACCGTCCTGCTATGAATCTCCATTTTTCATCAACTTATGCTCTGCAGGAGGGCAAGTTATGCTCTGCTTCGGATGCGGAGAGTCTGGTTTACTTGCTCTATTTCTGCTGTGGAGGGACATTGCCTGCTTTGGATTCCGTGGAGGGGGCACTGCAATGGAGAGAGACATCTTGGTCAAGGAGAACGATTCAGCAGAAGCTGGGTGAAGTCTCAACTGTGCTGAAAGCATTTGCTGATTACGTAGACAGTCTGTGCGGGACGCCGTATCCTATTGATTACGATATATGGTTGAGGCGACTAAGGGCAAATATTAACGATGATGATCATGGAAAGGGTATTGACACTTCAGGCTAAGAATTTCTCCGCCAGCCAAAACGAGACAAATGAATCCCACCATCATCTTGGTTATTTTCACCCACATTTTGCAAATACGAGGAGTCAACCGTCCACAATCCTGATTTTGTCTTGAACGAGCCCTGAGAAGCCGCATCATTGTCATTATCTTTTTTTAGTGTGGGCTGTTTTGTGTTTGAATCTTTGGGGTGGATTGAGTGGAGGATAGCCATGGTTATATAATTTCGCGGTTCACATAGTGTTCTTGGATTGTTTTCAAACACTCGTGAGGTATCCCGTAGAGGTCCCAAAGTTGATTGCTTTCTATGTGGGATGATTTTCTGATGTATACATATTAGTTGCTCACATTCCTTTGTAAAGATACGAGTTATACGGACCCCCAAGAAAGTCTGTAGAGTCCTTTTGACTTGTGGTTAATTGATTCTTCACGTTGTTCTGGATATCTACTTTATTCTGAGACACTTCGCTTTCTTTTCAGTTCTGTAATCTGGATTTCTCATTAAGCGGGAGAGAAGATATCCTAGGTACCACAAATGTGCACAGCTCAATATTTGGAAGATGCAACACTAAAATGTGTCATGTTGAAACCTGTATCACCCCTATAATCAATGTCATATTGAACATTGTAGATTTAAAGAATCTCAATTAATCGTAGTTCTGAGTATGAAGGAATTGTGTATATTTTTGGGTCGAAGTTCATACGTGTTAGTTTTATCAAAGCAGCATTGGCAGTCAGTCATCTTTGGTGGTCAAAACTCAAAAAATTGTTGGACGGGTAGAGAATTTTTTTTTTCCTTTTTAGGGTACATGGGAACGGAAAAAACAGTGCAAAAAAAATGGAAAGAAAAACAACACTTATGGGGGACATAGCTAGTGAAGCTACCCCTAATTTAGCATCCAAATGAGAACAAATGCCCACGGGTAGAGGAGTTTAGTTGAAGGCCGCAGATAAACTGTTGGGATGGATCAAATTGATTATTACTAATATTGCCCCTATAGGATTTTATACAGAATTTTCTTTGTCAGACATGTATAATGTATAATGTATTATTATTCAACATAACTGCTTACTAATTAGTACAAAAGCTTATATACTGAAATTCTGCCATATAATATATTCAATATTCCTGTTCAGTACCAGGGGATACATCAATGTGGAGGTTAAAAGTAAATATCCAAGGATCAAAACGAGCCAAATGTTTGACCACTTACACTCATTAAAACTTGATTAACAGCCAGCACTTATGAGTTCAGAAGAGTTTTCGGCTTTTCGCTGAACATACTCTTGGGCCTTCAAGATTCACAAATGAAAAGACACCACACCTGTAACGTACAGCACATTCAAGTACACGAATTTTCTGCAAGGGCCATGTCAAACAGATCAGCACTTCTGGATCACTAGAATCAGATGCACGTATACCTCATTCTAGCAACTGTTTACGTACAACCAAAGTATAACACAATTGAAGACAATATTTACAATTGGAGAAACACTTCATTCCGCCAAAATCAGAAAGGAAGTTTAGTCTGGGGTTCTATTGCTGCAACAGCATCAAGATCAGGTCCTGAGTACTTTTCATATGTGACTCTTAATTGAGCTGTTCTTGCAGCTTTTTGAAATCTTAGCAACATCTCACAGCAGTCCCTACAAAGGCAAAATGAAAATTCAATTTTCTAGCTAAAAATGAGCCAATCCGTGGAAATTAATTTGAACAAGAAATACCTGATCTGGGAGACTTCATAGCGTGTGTGTTTGGCAAGTAAAGGAGTCCAAGCAGGATGTATTTGCAAGGTGGACCGAGCAACATAGATGGATGACGCACATAGCATTGAAGGTTTATAGCGTAGAGCTTCATATTCAACCAAACACAATTCTATCAAGTAGAATGCCAAATGCTCAAGCTGCCAACATAATCACACAGGGAAAACAACATTAGTCGCAATTAGACTGCTATAAATCATCTCATAATCCAAGTCCATCTCCAATGTGAATTTCTATTAACCTGTGCTAAAAGCTGATACAATATAACTGGTTTTTTTATTTGTATATTTCAATTTATACACTGTACGTTGTGGATTTGCCAAACTTAGATAGGCCATCAAAGTGCAAACCTGTTGAAACAACATACCTTCTTGTCTGATTGTGCAGCCTTCAAAAATCTTAACATGAAAACATATGGTGTAGGTTCATTGAGACGGAATTTCAGCTTCTTGAGAAAAAACTTCTCCTGAAAATGAAGCACTGATTAGTATTAACTCAATAGACCCAGCTTTAGCGCCATTGCAAATTAGTGCCATGGTAATGCAGGAAAAGAACAGGACGCAAGGTGCCAACAGTTTACAAGTTCCTTACACAAATTGATACTTGGATATATGTAATGATGTAATATGACAATGCAGCAGACAGTTCAAATTTTCTTTGAGCAACACATCCTGCAAAGACTACTCTCACTCCCAACCCCAACCCAAGCAACCAGAAAACGGGATACCAAATACTGATACTCTCACTGAAATGCTTTCCTTGGCCACCCGAAAGAACCAGAAAGGAGGATATTGATTTCATAGAGTCTGTAAAGTTCTAACATAAAGCAACTAAATTCCACGAAAAAAAGGGTTGGTATTATAAAACTCCATACCATTGCCAGCATTTGATCTCTTGTGTATGACTCCGCTGAGATGCTAATCAAATCTTTAATCTGTGGTTTACGGTGCAGAAAAAGTATAGGTTTTAACTTATAAACTGGAAGAAATTCATTTCAACAAAAAAAATTCATGTGAAAATCATTCAAATTTAATATTGATTCCTACCCTAGGATGCCAAAAGTCCTCATATTTTGATGCCAGCAGCAGTGCTGTAAGACCGACCAACTGCAATTCCTTCTTCTTGATTTGGACTTGAGATAGGTATCGATCCAACAAAGTGACCATAAGATAAAGTGTCTCTGGCATAAGCTCAAATTTGAAGTGCACCTGCACCCATGGAGAAAATGAACATGAGCATGGAAAATAAAGGAAAGTGCATCATGACGATAGGTAGATGTATACTTCAACAAGCCAGTTGATTACTATGCCCCGCATCTGGGGTGTAATATCTGTCTGAACCGACATGTAATTTCCCATAGTCGAGTTCTCTGCCTGAAAAATCAATAAAAAATGCTGGATAAGAGTTCAAGAAACAATAGCAGAACAGTTAACAAAGGTGGAAGTTCCTCAGCAGGTACAAAGTTAACAAAACAAGCAAAGAGAATATGAAACATTGACGATATACAAGTCAAACTGGCCTTCATGGGTTGGGTACCATCAATCCTATCTCTGGTATAAGACGGACAATATCTATTAAAAGGCGCGGTCTATCTGAATAGGCAAAAGCATTTATATTGGCGAACAAGTAATTGCACAATGTGTTCCTGATGTAGTAGCATGATATCATTGAAGACCTAGTATAACTTGCTTGACATCAGACTGAGTTTCTGCAAGTGAGATTAACAGATATATTCTCATATGTTTAACATTTGCTAAAAATTTCTTTACACAACAAGCACAATCTCCAGAACCTTCTTTTTCTATCACTACGCTAAAATTGCTGAAAAATCAGGGAATGCTAACAGTCTGGGGAGCCAGCTAACTCCAGTTGAATGGATCTTCTATGTTGCTAGGTGTTATTAACATTCATTGTTTCAACAGTAGGTCTTAAACATCCTTGTCTCAAACTTACTATAGATGTTCTCAGGGAAAGTTTTTTGCAGTATTCATTACATTACTGGATCCGAATTCTTAATGGGAAGAATCTGATCAGTATAAGGATGCATCAGAGAAGTGTCGATATATAGCAAGTGATAAGTAAGCCCAAAAGAACAAATACCTCTGAAACCCAGTAGTATTGATAGATGTCATCAACATACTCCGCAACTTCAAGCTGATTGGAAGTGTCATCTATATTTGGTAGATTGTCAAGCTCAATAGCATCTCCATGTCTCCCCGGTAACTGAAAATACAAAGATAATTAAAATAAACTCATAAGCAGGATAAGAGATTTCAGCAGTCTAATAAACCTGAACCTTTGATCTTGTCATCAGTGAAGATGTATATGATGATCTCCTCCGATTTAATGTTCTTTTAGCATGGACAATAGATTTGCTTTCTGATTTGCTGTTGTCATCAGTTGCAGCTTTGTGTGTAGCTTCATCGGAAACCCTGACCAAAATGTTCTCTGGAACAGTAGATGTTGCAGCTTCACTAAATGCAACAACAGGTTTAGATGTCTTGTTGACATCGTCCTCCTTTTTATTAAATGAAGCAGACTTGCAATCAGACTTTGAGCTCTTCTGGACAATAGAAGCATTGATTGCAGTGTGTTTCGATCTCTGGCTCAAAGATTGTGAAAAAAAGTTAATAACAGTAACAACGAAAAGATGCTCATGAGAGCTATTTCTCTCACATCGAAGTGATCTCTACCCAAACAAGCATTTAAGAAGCCTAGTAGCCCAGAAAAGAAAGATTTTTGAACATTTCAAGCACTTCCTGTGGCCATTGGATGGGATTTCTATTGTTACTGAAGTTTCATTTTTTTCAGGTAAGCTATATTAAGTCTTTGAAGATATATCAATAAATAGAAATGCTAATTCCTTTCGTAGTGTTAGCAAAGGGTTTGATCATGGATCCAAAGAGATTTCAGTTCCACTTATAAGCCAAGACAATGACAATTTAACATGCAATGGACAAAACTAACAACAGATGATAAGTACAGGGAAAAATTCACAAACAGTGGGAAATAGTCGTCCAAAGAGTCAAGTGTTACATGCAATGCAACTAGCACAAAAGGTTCAGTTAAGGATCAGCATGCAAAAGGGCGAAGAAGAAACTCAATGCAACGCAACTATCATTTCCACTTAACCATAATACAAATGCAGTAAAATGTTAGTTGATAGACAAAGAAGAAACTCAATGGTTACAGTGCCCATCATCATGTCACAAGCTTTTTCACTGTCGGCCCATACAAAATATCACCAATTATTAGCATTGAATTTTCCTCCATATTTCAAACCAGTTAATTGAAAATAAAAAAATTTGTTTATTCAAATCCTCTGCCCATCCATCCATAAAACTATGTCAAAATGAATTCTTTACAGAACTTCAGCAATAATTAACATTTATGCCCCTAATGCAGGATTCCTAAGTGGTTTATAAACATTTACAATGCACTTCCAATTTACAACACTAAGTGATATAATTAATGCATTTGTAACCAAATATATGATGTCACAACAGGTGAAGCAGTCTATCAACTGGTTCATATACTATAGCCACTGAAACCATAAACTAACCAATTTAAAGAAATAAGGAACCCTAACTGAGAAATAAGATATGGTGCATACCCCGATCACTTTTTTGGATGACACAAGATCCACGTTACTGTGAAGATGAGGAGCCCTGTTACCACACAGAAACTAATTATTCACAGCCTTCGTATATCACCAATTCATGAATGAATGAGATAATTAATCAGCCATGAGCCCACATCTCACAAAGAAAATGATGATATGATGCAAGAAACCTCACAATAATGTATGAATCTTAGGCAACTTATGCTAGCATCTATTATAGCATCATGCTTTGCTTGGCATTCTATATCCATCAATTTGATAAGTGACAAGGTTCATCGAGCCATTTTGTTAAGCGAATGAAGCTTAAAAAGAAGCAACAACATCAGGATAAAGAATAATTGCTGTTTAAAAAACTGTTAATGATTCTACTCACATCGTTATCACACCATCACTTTTTCTACTCCTCCCCAGATAGTTCCTAGAAGTTCCCACTTGGGGCACTGGTTTCTTGCTGACATTAACCTTAACTGAAGCAAAACAGAGCATTTTAAAGTCGTGCACTATAAAAAAAGAAATTCATGCTCTACCAAAAAAAAAAAAGAAAAGAAAAGAAAAGAAAACAAGATGATCATTCTGTTTTACCAGGAAAGACCTTGACTCTTTGGGCAGTCCCTGAGCTCTCGTTTTTCTGCTGCAGGCAAACTAATAAGACAAACTAGAAATAAAGATGAAATATAATATAAAATGAACATCCTCAGTGCTGGTGCAAGATCAACATAATGAACTGTCTTGGTAATTTTTGATAAAGAGAATAACCTTCATGATATTTGCATCTTCCTCAATCATCCTTCTTGACACTGGTAAAGACTTCCTTCAATACACATAGATACCAAGTAATCTCACTAATAACAAATATGGTTTCATTAACATGAGGGAAACAAAAATGATGATATACCTGGTTGGCACAAGTGAATTCTTTGCATTCCTCCTGAAAATTAATACATGGTCAATACAATTATTCTCTAGTAAAATTTCAGAAAATGCTAGAGCCACATCCAAAATTTCCCTCATTAATAGTAATAATTTTATGCTCTGTACTAGAGTACATCATTCCAGTGTAGATTTTATGCCCCACCCTAAAGTAGTTTGCCTATCGATAAGTAAAAGAACAATACATAACTGTATATACCTCAAACTGTTAATGACAGGTGCACGATCGGGGTTCTTAATGCTGCTTCTGTGATCATCTGCAGAGACTGTTATACCTGTAGCATCAACTATTGCTCAAGACGAGTACCTATGTAATGCAATCACACACTCATAGAAATGATGACAAAGAAAACTGCAAGTAATCACCTTTAATGGTACTGCAAACTTCACCACCTTCTTTATTGAGATCATCCCTTGTTTTACCCTAATTTGAATGGAAAGGAAAAATTAGAAGAGCACCTACTCAGTAGTTGATGAAGAAATCAGAGAGAAGTAAAATGGGCAGAGTAATTTCATTTGAGTGACATTTTGGTCAAATACGAACAGAGGCTGATTACAATGAAAAAAAACTGTATTCAAGCTACCCCTGTTCTGGAAGAGAAAACACATTCTATTTGATTATTGTTTTTGACTTGAAAGAACAGTAAGATAATGACAGAGATCCAGCGCCAGATGGCCCTCTATTCGGCATGATTTTCAATTTGAGATCATAACTCCTCCAACAAAATGCATCATAAATGAAAAGTAAATCCACAAGAAAATAAGAGAAAAGGAACCCAAATAAAATCTGGAGGACATCCTTTCTGAATTGGGAAGGAATCACAAAGCAAAAGAAAGCCAAAATGACCACAGGGCAAGCAGCATCACATAGTAATAAACAACACCGGAAGGAGCATACTATGGCACACAACTAAGAAAACACCAAAATGCATCTGTTGACAAGGCTCTGGCAACAACTAGGATTTTTTTTCCTTCTAGAATAAAGAAACTAGAATAAACCAATGAGGAACGGCCATCACAGAAAAACTGAAGCCAAAAGCAACTAAATTGCAGAAAGCCCAAAAAAGACAAATTTGAGGTATACTATCAAAAGATGATGTACACTGAGCACCATAAGGAATCAAATAACTTTGGTTGTCCGGAACTGACTTCTGTCAAATTCAACGTTTGTCAATTCATTTTGAAGCAATAAAATGTCACACATTGCAGGAAAGACACGTCAATGGTTTATGTTAACATTTCATGTGCTTTCGAAACTGAAATAAACTTCTCAATTCAAAAGCCAAACGATATTCAATGTTCCAGAATATGTCTAACCGAGGTAACAAAAAAACTTTGGTTAGTTGGAAGTCAATAAGAAAAGCAATAATCAGAGGTTCCCTTCAAGCCAATAAATAAAAACAAGTTCAAGAAAGGTAGTGTGACAGGAAGGAAATGAGATTGAGAACAAGGCTTTCATACCATGGATGGTCTTCCTAATGGGAACTTCATAGTCCTCGATCCTGGACCAGCTGAGATCCTAGAAAAGACGAGATAGGAGAATCCAATAATATTAACTCAAACATTTGAATGCCTATACATCGTTTGCAAATATAATTCTGTTATAGAGTGCTTAGAACAAATTTTTTGCTTTAAGTAAACCATAGGGAATAAAAGAGCTTTGAAAACATAGTCCAGTAACCAAATTAATTTAATTTTTCATCTTTTCATGAAATCAGATGAGAGAAAAATATACGCTCTTTTGTAAATATGCGTGTACAATGGTCCCTTACTTCAAGAAACATCAAACGTTGGCTCAAAGATTCTTTCCTAAGTACCTAATTCCACTAATTTGACAATCTTTCCCACAAATATTGAAAAGCAAACCTTTCCTAAAGTTTCGCAGTGTCTGAATGACGAAAGAATTTACCATATAGTAACTAAACAACACATCTACATAATCAATGAACAACTATTCTGAATTTGAGAAGCAAGATTGCCAAAATTTAGCTAAAAACACTCACATTGGCTTGTAGTTATCTCGTGCCATACTCCTTGAAAAGGTATTCTGGGCATTGCTTACGTCAGCTAGTGCCTTTCTTCTGACAATTTGTTTTACTGACAGGGCCAATATAAAAAAATAATGGTAGCTAATTCTGATAACAAAACAACAATAGGAAGCAGTACTAATAACTAAACCATACAATGTTCCAAAAAAAAAAATAAATAAATAACTAAACCATACCAGATGGTCCAGAACTTTCATGCTTGCCCTTGATCTTATCCATGGTTTTCGAACTCCCCTTCAAACGAAATGTTAAAGGAAACTCTAAAATAAGTACATTATAAGCAATTCATAAATTCATGCATGAAGAAAGCAAGTAATATTCGGCAACTGAAATAGTGAAACACAAAGAAAATAGTGAAAAGATTATTACCTTTGCATCACTTGCAGAAGCGAGGAGCGCTCTTTTATTAGCTAGCGCAGATATGCTTCTGCAATATTTGCTTGTTAGAAAAATTTTAGTAAGGAAATACATAAAAGCAAGAGAATACTTTTTGGAAATATTTTATTCCAGGTCACCGGAAGCTGAGCCTTTAAATGGAACCCCAATTTGGTTAAAAAATAACTTCAACCAAGACAAGCAGTCAAAGAAAGTAAAGTGCTATGCTGCGCCTAATAATGCAGACAGAACTTTAGGTTCATTCCAGGAATATTAGGACTAATTTTATAGTCGAGCTGCTAAGTTCAATTCAGATAGATTACCGATACTAACAAGTCAAATCCCTACATCACGTACCTTGAAGGCACCGAGCTCTCTCTTGCAGCTTTGCTGAAAAGAATGAAAAGATAAGGTCACTTCATCCATTCTTCTGCAAAAGGTACATACTATTGGGAAAACATAGTTTGAAGTTATCACATACTCGCTACCCGCGTCAGCCTTAACTTTCTCATTATCTGAATACACTTTGAAACTCCTAACACTCCCTATATCAACATAAGTTCAAACGATAAAAGAATCAGATACACAGATACACTCAAGAACCAAACACTAGAGGAAGATGAAGAAAAAGAAGAAAAACGGAGCCATTACCAGTCCTGTGACCGAGAGGCTGAGCATCTTCAGTTCCTCGGCTGACCCCCACAGGAGCTTTCGCCTAAATTTCACATGGAAATGACTTTAATGCATAGTGAATTGCAAAAAGAACCCATAAAAGGGGAAAATAATTAGGGTTTCATACCTTGGCGGCCACCATCATCTCGTAGTTTTGACAGCCGCTCGATTGCACAGGAAAGCAAGATCAGGATAAAAATCTTCACTTGCTTCTTTTTTATCTAAGTACCCTAACTTCAAGCGCGTTACCCTGACATCAAAAGAAAACATAAACCCAAAGCATTACAAAATTCTCGAGAAGAGGGAATATAAAGGAAGAGAGAAAAAAAAAAAAAAAGAAGTAGAACTGTCCCGTAGTTGCAAATGAGAAGAAAACTTATACTCGTATTATGCAATAATTCTTCTTGTTTTGCCCCTCTAAAACCTAATTTCTTGTGTTTCTTTTCTTTTTTCAAAACAGTAGACAAAACCCTAACTCTCAATTTTCGCCACATTAGAACAACAGCAGAAGAAGTAGAAGAGACTAAAAGGAAAAGGCAGATGCATTCACAGATCTTGAAAGAAGAAGGGAAAATACGTACCTAATCCAAAGCAAATTCCTTCGAATTTTTGCGGTTTAGTTCCTTTCTCTTTGAGAACAGATTGTGCTTAGTGGTGAAATGTTGGGTCTGGTTTTGAAGATTTGTGTGGCCTTGTGTAGTTACCGTTGCAAATGTTCAAGGGCGGAGACAGATGTTTCTCTCTTTGGCCTCTTTTATTTCAAAAAAAAGTGTTGCTAGTTCCCGTTTTTACCCCTCTCTCCCCGTCCTCTTATTTCCAAATTCAAAGGTCAGAAGACTAAAATGCCCCGAAAACGTAAGAACTGTCTGGCATTTCTTTTTTCTTTTTTTTTTTTGCCGAAAGAACTGTCTGGCATTTGGGCTCAACGGTCGGGCCCGATCAAATTTAATTTAAACGTCGGACTACCCAAACTCTTAAAAATAAAGTCCGTACCGAATTAAACTTCACTTCGGTCCATTTCGAACGGCCCAAACTTTCCTACATCCAGTTTCCTCCTAATTGTCCACAGAATCCCCTTCTTTTCAGTATTAGAATACCCATATTCTATCAACCTGGGTTAGTCTTAGTAGTGGGTCACTTGATTTTGCTTAAGTAAAAATATTAGATTAGTTAAGAAAAAGCTACTAGATTAGTATATGCTGAAAATTTTTATTGTGAGACTTAGCCATCATAACTAAGTGTTGCCACTGGATCTAGATTAGTGAGGCAAAAAGACAAAGCTTTTGGAACATTAGTTTACTAAAAAAGAATAAAATTAACTTATGATGTGAATGAAGCATGCATATTCGGTAGGAGAGGTTGTACACCTTAGTAAATGCAGATCGAAGCCCGGAAAAAAAATAGTCCAACGTTAATATTCTTGAAATATATATATAAAAAAGAAAATTAACTGTGGGAGTCTTTGATGTCTTGATATTGTCAAGAAAATTGTAAAAGTGGAAAAAAGTTTCGAGGACAAGGTTATAGATTTATTTAAGTTTGACAAATTCAGTCGTAAGAGAGACCGATATTTGACGGGGACAGGATACAGTGTGCACTAGCGAAAAATTCAGATGCTACTTTGTTTCATAGTTGATAGATAAGACATTGAAATAATTTAGATCAGTGACCTCGTTGTCTATATATGCCTTGTTTCCTCGAAAACTCCCGTCAGTTGTCTCTAAAAGCAAAGAATAGAAAACAAGGCCAGGCACTGAACAGACGCAGGACATAATGTCGCCATTCTTTCAGTGGACAACAATAAAGCAACCAACAATTGATGAATCCTAAGCCTATCTTCCTCGATTTTGGTGGAGAATATGGATAATATTAACGAGTAATCTCAGCGTAGGCGGTGTTAGATCCCACATTTACAAAGGCCTAATATGCCTACTGAGCAAACTCATTACTTAGTTTATTAAGGTGAGACGAATCTGACTCGGATTGCGTACTTAATTATGGTGGATGAGTATCTCAATAGAGATTTTCCAAATATGCGAAGACTTAAATTAGATCTCCCCTGATGGAGACAAATTTGTTTTGAAATACACATTTTACACAACAGAATTAGGTGTTGGATGACAATATATCGCCGGCAGGTCTAGCTAGAGATTATCTCTTTTTTTTTTTTTCCTCCCCACAAATGGTACTATAATCTGACTTTAAAATGTTACTGGTCCTATCATTAGTCACGTCAAATGTCCCCCTACAATAATGCATATCTATGGGGTAGATGTGGGTGGCCCAAACACCTTTTCAAACCTTGTTTCAGATTTGACCAAAAACATAAAGATCTTACTACAGCGATAGTTTAATTTTTGGAATTGAGTGATTAAGAAAACAATCATTCGCTCCCATAGAGAGTAAGGAGACCAAATATCGTGCAAAACATTGTGAGCATCAGGTTATTCATGGGTGCAACAGCTTCTTCAACGGCCAAGGACAATCCATCTTGCATGTGTTTATTGTGAAGCTATATTACCGCTGTACTGATTGGCATGCACGTACGACATGCCTTCTTCGGTTTTTTTGGGTGATTCATTTTGTTCGTTGGCCTGATGATTTGGTTTCTATTTTAGATTTTTGATATTTTGGAACTGCATCCCAAGAATCATTTATCTGATGATGTAATCTCCTCGGTTCTCTCATTTAGATTTTTTTTTTTAAAAAAAAAAGAGTAAGGAAAATGAAAAATGAGGGAGGAACATTGCATTATTTATCCTTGAGAAATTTAATTGCACGTGCCTACCCAATTCCAAAGTCCAAAGTAGGAAAAGTGTTCTTGAGGTATTTAGTGAGGTAGAATTTGTAAAGGTTTAAAATTAAAACTCCTCTAGTGCTTGTGGTAGGTACTAGGTAGATCCCAGATGGGAAATTGTGAACATCTGAATTTTTCTCGGGGGGTTTATAGTGCTTCAAGTGATCGCATTATTCGGACATTTAGCCTGTTATTTAGTCCATTTTTTATCGAAGGCAATATTGACTAGCTTATTTAGCCCCAAGCAAAAAGGACAATAATGTGTGTTAGATGAATTAAGCATCAAGAGGAACCGAATCAGCAGTTGATTAATCTGTTCCGTAAAAATGGACACAATATTTCATAAATGAAATAATTAGAAAAGTTTATGTTTGGGAGAGAGGGAAGGGACGACTCAATATTGGCTTAAAGTTAACTAAAGTCCAAGCAATTAATGGCAAGTGAAATAATGTCAATTGTAATGTATATGTCAAATGTAATGTATATGAGGGACGGGAGGGACGACTTAATATTGGCTAAAAGTTACCTAAGGTCCAAACAAATAATGCAATGTAGAGCCAATAACTGCAGTGTTAGATTCTTAAAAGCATTCCTGGACCTCTTCTGTAAAACTTAAATTTTTAGTTGATATGGTCACTTTTTTTATATGGTAGGGNTTCTTTTTTTTAAAAAAAAAATAATTATTAACTATCAATTGTGAAGGACTTATTCGATAGGAGATATGGAGAGCCGTAGACATGTTTACGGCAAAGTAATCGACCTAAGATCACTTTATAATAAATTCTCACAAAAAAGATCACACCAAATAGGAAATTTTATGTGCCCTATACTACTGACTAGTGATTACCCTAATAAGCATTCTTTACCCAGAAAAGGGTTTACATTTCGTACGAGATTTTTACAATGTTATATAGAGTCAGACCACTAAGTAAAGTCATATAAGCATATCCTGCATATACAGAAAGCAGGCACATGCATGTCATTTACTACTACCGAAAGTTTGTAGTTCAATCAATATCGTGTCACCTTTCCTTTCCCGCATTTTGTTTGTATAGTTAACCTTATGAGCATCTCTTATTGTTGGCCATCCAATGAATACAACAACCATCCATAAAACTTCTTTTTCCTTGTATTCTGTTCCTTCTATTTAAGACCATTTAAGCTTATAGTTCTTTGTCCAAGAAACCTCAAGCTAGCTAGCTAAAAGCTGTAGAGCTCTCACTCTCTCCTTCTTCATTACCATGGTTAATCCTCATCCATTTTGTCATAAACTCTTGAAGATATCATGTTTTGTGATTCTTCTTTTCCCTTCCCTAGTCGTCTCCAGTACTGAGTGCTCTTGTGATGTTGATCAACTTACAAAAGAGAATAAAGGTGAAGCGCTGAAGTTTAAGCTAATTTCAATTGCTTCAATCCTAGTCGCTGGTGCTATTGGTGTCACCCTTCCGTTATTGAGCAAGAGAATACCAGCACTAAGCCCCGAAAAGGACATATTTTTCATGATCAAGGCGTTTGCTGCTGGTGTTATCCTGGCAACTGGGTTCCTGCACATACTTCCTAATGCATTCGATAACCTATCCTCCCCCTGCCTACCACAAAATCCATGGGGCAACTTCCCTTTCTCAGGATTTGTTGCTATGCTCTCCGCAATTGGAACGTTAATGATAGACTCATTCGCGACGGGGTATTATAGGAGGCAGCACTTCAACAAAATTAAGCAGGGAAGTGTAGATGAAGAGAGTACTGGTGAGGAGCATGAAGGGCATGTTCATGTTCACACACACGCTACGCATGGCCACGCCCACGGTTCTGCCTCCCCAACCCATGATTCCATGCCTGAGCTGATCAGGCATAGAATTGTGTCACAAGTAAGATTGGTCTTTTATAAATATTTAGTAATTAATTCTGGGTTTTAATTACATTGATGAACTTGTAGGAGTTTATATATATTGTGTTTTCCACTTGTTATATACTTAAGGAATTTATGTTGTCTTCTAGGTGTTGGAGTTGGGGATTGTTGTCCATTCAGTGATCATAGGAATATCTCTGGGCGCTTCTCAGAGTCCCGTTACAATAAAGCCTCTCCTCGCAGCTTTGTCTTTCCATCAGTTTTTTGAGGGTATGGGACTTGGTGGCTGCATTTCACAGGTATTCCATTAGCTAGCAGTGGTTATTTGCAGTTCAAGTATATTAAACTTTGATTAGATTAAGGAGGCAATTTGCAAGTTTTCTGGGAATGAAATTTAATTCTATAAATAAATCAAGCTGGAGCATCTCAAAGAAACTATACATTTGGCGGCAACAGGGAAATTGTAGGTCCAAATAGGTGCTGTTCTTTTGCAATTATATATTGCTAAATAATGCCACCATAGTAGTCTCATGGCATCTCTTATTTGTAAATTGGAATGGTTGGAAGTGTCGACACAATGGTTTGAAGTGTCGACACAATGACAACATCCAGTTTCCAACCGTCGGTTTCAAATAAACTTTGTCATAATTTAACTTTTGTCATAATATTATATATTTTCCCCGTGAAAAGGTAACGTGGAACTTGTAGTAATAACTAATACCAATAGTCCTTCGATAATACTGTGATGTCTTTCAAAAAAAAGATAATACTCTGATGGGTTTATTGACTTTTTTGGTGTGATATTGTAGGCAAAGTTCGAATCTACATCTACGGCTATTATGGCAACATTTTTCTCCCTTACAACCCCAGTTGGCATCGCCATTGGTATAGCGGTCCAAAGTGTTTACCAAGAAAACAGCACAACTGCTCTAATAGTTGAGGGGATTTTCAACTCAGCCTCAGCTGGGATTTTGATTTACATGGCACTGGTTGATCTATTAGCAGCAGATTTCATGAATCCTAGGATGCAAAGCAATGTGAGGATTCAACTAGGAGCAAATTTGTCACTTCTTCTTGGAGCTGGTTGCATGTCTGTTCTAGCCAAATGGGCTTGAAATATTAGAATATTTCATGTCTTTTTTTTTTTTTAATTTTCCTAAAATGATAGCACCAGGACTCTTTCCTCTTTCAAACTTTCCACTTTTGTGCGTAAAACTCCCCATTATGAAATTGTTGAAGGGCAATATGTATACCGATCCCTCATAACCATTGCCCTAAAGGAAAAGATTCTCATAGATGCAAAATGTACCTCTGGCTGAAGAAGCTATTCATAAAGTAGCATTACACAGTATTTCAACTCTCAGCCTTGAACCCCAATATCGAAGGTGGAGGACTAATGGAATCAAACTTTCCAGTTTAATAATGTTGAGAACCTTGCAGTACAGCCACTGTTCTTCCCCTCTTGGAAATACTTAATTACACAAAAGGAAAAATAAACCTTTTCTAAGAAGGAAGCTACTTGTAGTTGAAATGCCAAACTTCTACATATCGAGATCTCTTTAAAAGGGACCTTATTCCCAAATCATGGACAGACTAGAAGCATGAGGATGCAAATCTGAATATGTATTTAGTATCTGATGCAAAGACGGTCCAAGTTTAGATTAAAAGAATGAATTAATTTAAACGCAAACACAGGGCTAAGCCTGTTGGTGGATCCAGTACGGCAGCTCAATTGGATGATCACAGTTTACAGCACAAAGAAAGAGAATATGGTAGTTGTCTGGGCATAACTTAATACTCACAAACATTCATTACTTTATATGGAATATCTCCTTTTTTTTAATGATAGAGAGAGGTAGGTAATCAGTATTTTTACTAACGTATGGAAATTAGCAGGTGGTGAACTGGGCTGATGTGTGAAGTCCCAGGTGGTTTGTTGACTAGGTAGAAATTGTTTTATGGACCAGTTATGCTCAGAATTTGTCTTTGTTTCTACTCTGCTACCAGAACATGGGCTGAAGTTGGTGCACCTTCATATTTCTCGATTGATCCCATTGAGAAGAAATAAAACCATATATTGAATCAATTAAACCATGTTTTATAACACATCCACCAAATAGCAAAACAAGTGAAACACAAGGACCAAGAAGGTTCTCAGGCCAAAAAAGCTTCCTTTTTTTATGGAGGGCCAAAACGTTTGACATTCTAGTACGTTGAATACCTTAACTTAGAATGATCGAACTGAAATGTATTACATCTCTCCTTTTTCCTAATGAATTCATTACCTTAATTTACAGAGCTCATTTGACTCAATGGCAAAATAGTATATCAAACACCTTGCCCCTAAGAACGATTAGCAATTCACTTCACAACTCCAAACACACCACCCATGATTGATCCGAAATATTGTAAACAATTACATAGCCTTCCCAGAAATCAGAGGTTTAGGAGGGGACAGGGATCTTATTTCAGGTGCAGAACTAGGAAACAGCATGTTTAACTTGTGCATAAGGATGTCTGCCCTAGAGGGAATCTCATTCAGCAGAAATTGCTGCACAATCGGTTTCTTGAACCACTCCATAACAGAGTCCCCTGGCGCCCTTAGAACCACTTTGCTGACCTCAAATGGAGACTCTACTGAGCTCAGCATCTGCGCAACCACAATCTTCAAAGTGGGTCCTGTGACCAACTTGATGCGTCTTGGTATTACACCATAGTACAACATGCGCTTTCTGAACCTGTGTAGGGTGTGCACAACTGCTATAAGAGCAGCCCCAACTGACAAGTTTCTAACATCAAGTGACCATGCAATATGCTGATCGAAAACTATAGCCTTTGGGAAAAGCTTGTTCTCGTATGCAACTTTCCACACACATCGGGCTCGGTTTATCTGTCCCATGAGAACAAGATAATTGAGCAGCACATTTACAAAGTACCTCGCGGCACCTTCTTCCAACTCGTAGTCAATCCCTTGAAAAAATTCTCTTACGAAGGATAACACTGGTTGTTTCCTCTGTTCCGGACCAGTAAAGAGTCCACACATGAAATCATGAGCCTTGTGCCCAGTAGCACCAAGGATAGACATCAAATGCCTTTCATTTTGCTCTTCTTGGCATCGGACAAGATGGGCAAGAATGGATGTGTAAAGGATGAGATCCACCTTTGCAGCAGAGCTTACATATGTCTCTAGAAGAGGCTTGGCTGATTCGTATAACCCATTCTTCATGCAAGACTCAAATAACTGCCTGATTATAAAGTTGTTTGTTCTTATACCAGATGACCCCATGAATTGTAGCCATCTCAAGGCAAGATCAACAGAACCATCCTTAATATAAACCATTAAAACATCACTAGCACTCACATCAACAGAAAAACCCATAGCCTTCATTTCAAGTAAAATTTTGGCAGCCACATCCACAAGCTTCTTATGTGCCAGGAGAGTCAACAAGGCAGTATATGTACTCAAACCTGGTCTCAAACCGGCATTAGTCATTGAGTTATACAGCTTCATGGCAGAATCCACTTGTCCAGAGGCTGCGTGCATTTCAAGAAGAGATGAATAGGTTGATGGGGTGGGCAGAAATCCTGACTTCTCCATATCTCTAAAGATAGACATTGCAATGTCAAGTTTTCCCGACTTTGCATGCGCTTCAATAATCTGAGTATACAACCCAAAGTTAGGCCTGAAGCCAGCTAGTCTCATCTCATCCCATAGTCTGAGGGCAGTATCCAACTTCCCGGCCTTCGTATAAGAATCAATCAAAGAAACAAACATGATGCCAGATGGCCTAAGCCCAAAACCCTGCATTTCCATGTAAACTTTCATTGCCGTATCCAGCCTCCCAGCTTTTCCTAACGAATCAACAAGAGAGGAGAAAATAGTAAAACTCGGCTTAAAACTCCTCTCTTTCATCTCTTGGAAGAGCTTAAAAGCTGCATCAAGGCGACCTGATTTGGCCAAGCTTGGAACCATCATCTCATAAGTCGACCCATCCAACAAACATCCGGCGGATTCCATGCTCTCATATATTTCAAAAGCCTTGTAAGGCAAACCCTTATTCAAAAATAATGTCATCAGCGCATTATGTGTCTGCGTATCAATCTTGCATCCCGAGCCCTGCAACTTCTTGAAACAATGGAACGACACCTCCAGCTTCTCCGCTTTGGCCAGATACTGAATCACCCTGTTATAAGCACTAAACGGGGTAGTCCCCCGAACAGAAGAATCCTGAACCATCTCATCAAACAGAGACTGGATGCCATCAAAATTCTTACTTTGATTCAACCCATCAAACAACATCACATAACATTCATCATTCGGCGCATACCAAGGCTGCCTCCTAGCCCATCGAAACAAACTCAACGCCGCCTCAGCATCACCCACAACCTTCAAAGACTGCATTATATGGGTCATGTTGGGCACAAACTGCAATTTGTCCAATTGGGTCTCCAATTCCGGCCCCCATTTCCACCTCTTCACAATCTCCACAATCTTTGCAACCGCGGATGCATTCAAGAGCGGTTTTTTAAGGCCACCCACCATCACATGATCATCAACACCTGGCTCCACCGACCGGATGCCTTTTCCGCTATAAATCACGCTACCCGACTCATCTAAATACTCAATGTCTTCTGTCCAATGCCCGGGACCAGCCCCCGAACAGTACCTTCTCACAAAGTTATGGTCTTTATGGCCAATGGGAAAATTAGGGTTTTTGGGGAGGGAAACAATAGAGGAAATTGAAGAGAAGAAACTGTAACTAGAAGTGTTGCAGGTATCGATTGATTGAGTTGAGCAGGAATTAGAAGGTTGGGATGAAGGCCTAGAGCAAGGATTTTTGGTGAGCTTACAGAGAGTCCTAGGGCGCAATCTACTGCGATGGAACATTGAAGCGTATTATACCATAAAGCAATGAAGAAATTAGGGTTTTAGAAGATGAGAAATGCTCACCTGATTGTTTTCAGTTCGAAAATTTGTCAGCCCCTCTCCACTGCTCGGCTAAAACCCTAATGAAATACTGTTTCTTTTTCTTTGTCTTTTTTTTTTAAAAAAAATCTCTATTCTACATTTCTACTTGTAAACCCAAAGCCAAATATTGCTGCCTGCTGCCAAGTGCCAACTACTGTGTAACTGTAAATTTCTCTACAGCAATGCGTTGGTTTTTACAGCTCGCCACCTCCTCCTTGACTGCTTAATTTATTAGTTTTTACTTTTTTATTAGTCTTTTTACTAACCTGATGCTGACTTGCCTCATTTTTTTTTTTTTTTTTTTGCCATCAAATGAAAACTTTCATTCACTGAAGTGTGCTGACTTGCCTCATGAGAAATGTCATTAGGCAAATGGACACAAGGAAAAAAGTCATTAAACTAATTAGAAACTTGATTTATGAATCTACTCATTACCTAATGCATGCTGCTATGCTGTTTAGACATTATGATAACTAAAATATGATGAATTTTTAGTATTTGTGCAACTGCTTTGGGCTTGCCTATTATGAGTCCTAACGTTTCACACCAGTTTCATCGCTATGCATTGTCAAAAGAAACGATTTTATGGACAGTAATTCCAGTTCTTGGTTGGGAAATGGCAAACCTCGGCAATCAACTCCCTAATAAAGATTACCACCATGAGTAGTGGACTTGAAGATATGTGGAAGGAAAAGCTTAGCTTAGGGATGAGTATGAGTTCTAGCTCGAATAGCGTACTCACTGTACATCAAATTTGTAAAGCGATTAAATTGGAAAAAGAAAAAGAATAAAGAATTACAATGACATTTGTGTGATATTTGGCTCAGGCAATTAGTGAAAATAGTTGTGTGCACCTTTTCCGAGTGTTAGTACTTCCAAAATCATTTTGTTCAAGATACAAGTACCTAAGAAAACTTGATTGTTACTAGAATGAGAACGGCACCTAAAAAGATTAACAAACACTCTCAAGGAAAATATGTAGGCTTGAATCTTTTAGAAACTTGTCTCCAAAATTAAGAGAAGGATGAAATTAGTTTTGTGTCTAAACTGCATCATATAGTTTGGCTACTTATTTTGACATTTCCAGTGTATTGGTTTGGAAGTGTTGAGAGGATAAAAGGGCTGATGATCGAAAGCACCAAAGCCACAGAGAAAGAGAGACTTTGAGTAGAAAGCAAGCAAAACAAAAGGGCAAACACAAACCGCCACTTTCATTTTTTGCGTATGACAAGCAAGCATATATACCATAGTGCATGATCCAGAAATTAGGACAGGAAAGATTTATCATGGGCAGAGAGACGAGGGAGCAAAACTCATATAAAATAAGCCTTCCATGTCACCTTTTTTAGCTGCCTTTAAGATTTCTTCACATACACCCCTCTAAGCAAAGTGACTGTATAGCAAAGTGAAGCTGCTAAAGAATCAATCTTTATGGCCAACCCATCTACTTGTCCCACTTATGGCCTTGCTTTGAGCCGTTCTAGGACTGCCCAAGATTTCCCACCATGCATATATATAAGCAAAGGGCTTGAGTAATCTTGTGGTCTTCTAGAGGTGCTGATTTGGGAGCACGAAGAGCTTGCACTTGGGAGCTTAATAATTGATTTGAGTTTGCTGAATACCATGGGAAGAAGCAAGGAATTCAACAGAGTCTGTGTTCTACTTCTCTGTTTTGCTATTGTTGCTACTTCTAGCTTCACTCTCTGTGGTAAGCTTCTCCCTTGAAACTAATTAATTGTCATTTAAAGACATTACTTTCAGTTGAAATCAAAGTTTCTAAATGCTGTTAATCTAGATAATTTCTGGAACATATGTACCATATGCATTTACATGTTTTTGTTCTTTCCCCAAAATGATTTGGCATTTTTCTTTCCCCTTTCCATTATGTTGTCTGTACACTTAATATGGGTTGTGAAAATGCCAGTGGGGTACTGTTTATGACATTGCCATTTGCCAGTATCTTCATGCTTAAAACATTTTGTTCTTTCTGATTAATATAACATTTTCAAAAGAACATATCATGATCAAGAAAAATGGAACCGTAATATTATTATATTAGTGTGTAATGTAATATGCAATTTTCTTAATTCTTCACACAGAATATTCCACATACTTCAACATTCTGGTATATGGAATATATGTTCTACAGTTTCATTGCTTAATTAGACAATGATTCAATGGTCACTATCACACATTTTCCTGCATTAATTCTTTAACCAACAAAAAGAAAAAGTAATCGGCACAAATGTAGTTGTGTGACAAGCTAGCAATCACTTCACAATATGATATTATTTTATAAGCAGGCAAGATACACAAGATATTTACTAATTCTTTGTGTGACTTTCCAGCACATGCAAGAAGATTGAAGGGCCCAATTGGGTCATTCACCAAACACACCAAGAAATTGAAAGTGACAGAGCACTTTAACCTGGCTTCATTACTTCTCCAGAAAGAAACAATGGACTCATCAAACACAAGCCCTTATGTGAGCTCCCCTTTTACATTGCCACCTTATGATTCATTACCACCCATTACTTTGCCTGACAATTCCCCTCCATATTGCAACTATCCCCCAAATACCCCACAATCACCTTCTACCTTAATTCCAACCCCACCAGCAACAGGTTACACACCATTGTCACCCCCACCATTCTATTATCTTCCACCAGTACTGCCCCTCCTAAGCCCACCTCCCAGCCCAACTAATGATGTGCCAAACCCACCTGAATATGGCCCCACCCCATACCCACCCGAAACAGGCCCAAGTCCTCCAGGCATAATTCCAAACCCACCAGAATCCACACCTAACCCACCCATCATCATTCCAGGCCCACCAGTAACTGTACCTAATCCACCCATTGTGGTTCCAAGCCCATCAGGACCAAGTTTGGGCCCTCCTTATTATGAGCCCAGCCCACCTAGTTACACCCCTAACCCACCAATTTCTGTCCCATCACCACCAACTGGGTTTGTTCCTAGCCCAAGAGGTTTTCTACCACCAGTGATATATCCGGCGCCGCCGCCTCCAAAGAGGAGCTCGGCCGAAGCTCTGTGGTGTATGGCTAAACCATCGGTGCCCGATCCAATTATCCAAGAAGCCATGAACTACGCTTGTGGGTCTGGGGCCGATTGTAGCATGATTCAGCCCAGTGGGCCATGCTTTCAGCCCAATACTTTGTTTGCACATGCTTCCTATGCATTCAACAGTTACTGGCAAAGGACCAAGGGGGCTGGTGGTACTTGTTCCTTTGGAGGAATTGCCATGCTAGTTACCGTCGATCCAAGTAAGCTTTTTTTTATATATATAATTAATTCTTTCTTCTAGATTTTTTTTTTATGCTAAATTCTTTCTTCTAGGTTGGCATGTGATAAAAGACTCAATAGTCCTAATTTCTTTTTGACAATTTTACTCAAGATTATCCTCTAATTAGTCCTCTTTTATCATATATTGCTAGGCTATGATGGCTGCCATTTTATCTATAACTGATGAAAATGAAGACATACGGAGAAGCAGGAGTGGCAAGTCAAGCCAGAACCAGTTTTTTTTTCTTGCTTTTGTTAATAAATGTGATAGGCTACCACACAAACAACCCAGCATAAATTTTTTGTTAAGTAATGCCTAGAAAGCTATAGCATTTAGGCAGGTCGGGTCCCATAAACCTCTTAGCATTAATTTCATTTCTATTTTCGTATAGTTATCTTTAGATTCATGCTTTTTGTATACGGGATCTACCTTTCTCATGAATGTATAATCATTACTAAATTATTAATCATTGATCCTTGAATCATTCAATAATAGATGGGATGCATACCTAGATCTACTTACAACCTATACAACAAGTAGTAGCAAATTAAAAAGGAGTTTTCGATATTATTTATCTTTAATCGCGTAGTTAAAACTTCAGTGTTTGTATCATATTTGTACCTCTCTTAGTTTGGCAAAAAGGTGAGTTAGCCAGTAGTAACATTGCCAAGAAAGTAAAGTTACCCCCCAAAAACAGTTTAAGTATATTTTAGCTTTTTTTTTTTTATTTATGCTAAAGTATATTTTAGCTCTTGATAAGATCAGGGTGAAATATATATTGACGCCAAAATGCTATATCACTAATTCACTGCCAAGAAACATATTCCATCCACTATATAAGAACTAAACCAAGCATCATACTTTAGGAAATGGTGTTTCTAGTCATAAACCACTAATCACTAATGTGATTGTTTTGCTGTGATACAGCATATTTGCTTTACACCTTCGCACTTTGTTTTACTTACAGCCAATCTGCAAACATCATTATCGAATATTAGTATCTAACTATACTAAATGATGTAGTGACAGGCATTTCTGGATTTTTCTAATTAACTCTGGATTAACAAGAAACGATTACCTAATTTACTTTTATTCTTATACGACAATTGAGAGGAATCTCTTCAGAGTTAAGGTACAACAGGTAATAGATTAACTTGGTATCTAATTCGGTAAAAGTTTAATAACTCATCTGATTTTTACTAGTCGCGATGATATTACGTTTTTTGTTCAACTTTGTTGTTAAGTATCTTTTTGTTAATTACAAAATTTATCAATGATTAAATTAAATTGTGAGGTTGAGAGAGGAGACCACCATCAATCTTCGCCTTTTTCAGGTGGAATTTACCAGATTTTTGCATATCATACCCTCTAAAATATTAAACTCTAAACTTACAAATCTTTGACTGCCATGTCCATAACATTTAAATTTTACATCAAGATTGAACGGCCTTGTGCACAATAGCCGGGCTTCAAAACATCTTAGTTAGAAAGTAACAGAAAAAGAAAATTTTAAATAAAAATTAGAAACAAACTAAAGGCTGGCATATGTAATTACAGGATTTTATGCTTTTTGCCAAGAGAAGAATAAAAAGACATTCCCGTATCTTGCAAAAGACTTTCACGTACTTTTTTTTTGAACAAAAAGACATCATCGTACCACTTTAGTTTAGGCCACTTCCGTTCCCTCCATATTTGATTGCCACTTTGCTAATAGATAGCCAGAGATAAAAAAGGCAAAACCCTAGGCGCCTACCTAACGCTCACTCTGTTTTCTCCACCACCACCACCGACCGTTAAGGCAAAAGGCCAAAAGCAAAAATGGGTTCCCTACTGGACGACGGCTTCGGGGCGGAGAGGCTCTTCAACCAGGGCTACTCCTACACCTACGACGACGTTATCTTCCTCCCTCACTACATAGACTTCCCCACCGATGCCGTCCAGCTCTCCACCCGCCTCTCCCGCAACATCCCTCTCTCCATCCCCTGCGTTTCCTCCCCTATGGACACCGTCACCGAGTCCCACATGGCCGCCGCCATGGCCGCCCTGGGCGGCATCGGCATCGTCCACTACAACCTCCCCACCCCCGACCAAGCCCTCCTTGTCCGATCCGCCAAGTCCCGCCGCGTCCCTCTCCTCTCCAACCCTGTCTTCCGGGGGCCCCATTCCCGGATTGCCGACGAGTTCGACGGCGACGATAAGCCGCCTCTTGTGCTGGTTACGGAGTCCGGTATTTAGCACTCTCTGCAAATGATATATGTGGTTGCTTCATTTTCTTATGTGTTCGCTTTTATGGTTTTGGAGATTGATGGCTTCATTTTTTATGTGTTGGCTTTGATGGTTTTGGTGGGTTTATGTATTTTTTGGTGTGGGGGATTTCAGGTGGTAATGGTTCCAAGCTTCTTGGATACGTGCTCAAGTCTGATTGGCAGGGGTTGGGTGACAAGGAAGTGAAATTGGTGGATTACATGCGTTCTGATTCGGGCGTGTGTGTACCCTGGAGCTATGATTTGGAGAAGATTGATTCGTGCTTGGATTCACAAGGGCGGGACTTTGTGGGGTTGGAGGAGGAGGGAGGAGAGGTGGTGGATGTGGTGACCAGGGAAGATGTGGAGAGGGTGAAGTCTTATCCCAAGTTGGGGAAGGGGACGGTGGGGCCAGACGGGAGGTGGATGGTAGGGGCGGCTGTTGGGACTAGGGAATCGGACAAGGAGAGGCTAGAGCATTTGGTGAAGGCTGGGATCAATGTGGTGGTGCTGGATAGTTCACAGGGCAACTCCATTTATCAGATTGAGATGATCAAATATGTGAAGCGAACTTATCCTGAGTTGGATGTGGTTGGTGGGAATGTGGTGACCATGAGTCAGGCACAGAATTTGATTCAGGCTGGTGTTGATGGGTTGAGAGTTGGGATGGGGTCTGGCTCTATCTGCACCACTCAAGAGGTTTGTGCAGTTGGCCGTGGACAGGTAAAGGAACTTTCTCTCTTTAGGGAGTAGTATCATTACTTGTGATGGGTTTATATTTCTGGTAGAGGAAGTTACATATTGGTATCTATACTAGATGAAATGTGATGGAATTGACAGATGGGCGTTGAATAGAAATTCTAATTGTGCAAGGGTGTGTTTTTCCTCTTGCGTTTTGTACAAACATATAAAAAGCTGAAATTGTATGGTGTTTCCCCTGTTTTAAGATGGAAGATAGTGTTAATCTGCTAGAAATTTTCAGTGCATTGGATGCTGATTCATAATTCAAATAGTAATTTCCCAATTTGCTTCATAATCCAGGGTTATACTTTGTTTCACGAAAGAGAAGAGCTACAAACGTAATCTGCTGACATGAGTTGATTAAGAAGTGCTTGTCTGAATAGCTAGTGATACCATTACCAATGCAAATAATGCAGTCAGTATTGTCATTTAGTCCTTTTTTCTCTCTATACTCAAAGTTGGTTTATTTTCCTTAATTTTCAGGCAACTGCTGTTTACAAGGTTGCAACCATAGCTGCTCAAAGCGGTGTTCCAGTCATTGCAGATGGTGGCATTTCAAACTCTGGGCACATTGTGAAAGCTTTGGTGCTGGGAGCTTCTACTGTAATGATGGGGAGCTTTTTGGCCGGAAGTACTGAAGCTCCAGGGGCGTATGAGTATCAGGTATAGTAATTCCTTGATTACTGGGCCATTAACTTTGTTGTCTATTTGTAACGCATTTAACCTAAGTTGGTTTTTTGTTAACATATTTGACTTGGTTGCAAGTGCAATCTCTTTCTTCAATTCTCCTCCCTTAAGAAGGGATTGTTTTCTAGTAGAGCGGTTTCACTGCAGTGTCATCCACAGTTTTGGCTTTTAAATTTCTTTAGTGAGAATGTTCTAAATTGGAGGAGTCATAAATGATAGACCAATTTTCACATGGGCAATCTGAATTTACTTAGAAAAGTAACCAAGGTGAGTCACAACCCCATTGAGCTTGATCATTCAGGTAGTGCGATGTCTAGTGGTAGTTGTTTATTTTCTGTTTTGAAATGGAACAGTAATGCTTCCCGATTTGTAGAAACTTGTTTGTAACGAAGTTATCTTGCAAAGAATTCAGTGGGACTGTTGCACCTCTTAGCTTGACGACTTGCATACACGATCCTATTTCTATTGTGTGCTTCCATTTTATTTATTGCTTCAAGAGAAAATTTTCCTCTTGGCTGATTGTGTTTTTAGCTTTCACACTTTCCTTTTCTCTTATGTGGTTTCTACTCCAACAATTTGTTTTACCAGAATGGTCGTCGGGTCAAGAAATATCGTGGGATGGGCTCCCTAGAAGCAATGACTAAAGGAAGTGATCAAAGATACTTGGGAGACACAGCTAAGCTTAAGATTGCCCAGGGAGTTGTTGGGGCAGTTGCTGATAAAGGTTCTATTTTGAAGTTTGTCCCTTATACTATGCAAGCAGTCAAGCAAGGGTTCCAGGATCTTGGTGCTTCTTCTTTGGAGTCTGCCCATAATTTGTTAAGATCATCAACACTGAGGCTCGAGGTATGTCTTTTTGACGTTTCAGTCCCGCCGATCTGTTGTTGGTATCTTGATCTTTGTGGTTTTCCATATGAAGTATTTGCGTTATGTTGTCTAAGTGGGTTCCATATGCATTTATTCCTGCAAATGCTTATAGTTTTAAAAATTAATGCAAGTGGAGAAAATTACAAAGGAATGCCAAGAACCACCTTATATGCCTTGTTGCCTCAAGAACCACCTTATATACCTTGTTGCCAACTTGATTTGAATATTGTCAATCACACCTTGATTGGCCAATGCATTTGAGTTGGGTGGGGTGTATTTTAGCAAACATACTCTCACTGTCAATTCTAGGACATTTAGCTTTCTAAAACCAAAGGAAGCTTGTAGCTTAAAATTTTTCTTCTCATTCCCATAAAGAGGTGTTAAGCACAACTGTTGGAGCTCTGTTTCTCTACCTGCTAAATTTGCAGGGTTTGGTTGAAGTGCTGAAGCCCGGCTCAACCCTTTTGCCCGTTTCTAGCATATAGGTGGCTAGCTGATTGTAGCAAGTGATATCATTCTGTCTGTTAATGAATGTGTGTTGAATGTTGATAAAATTTTTATTTTGGACTGCAACGAATCTATTCTACGAGTAACCCATCTTGTTCACTTGCTCATTTCGTTTGTAATAGGCTCGGACTGGAGCTGCACAAGTTGAAGGTGGTGTGCACGGGCTGGTTTCTTATGTGAAGAAATCCTTTTGAACTACAATAATTTTCCAGTGTCGCCTACCACTACTGCCTGGTGTCTGCTTTTGGGCTTGATATGGTAATGGGAGGAGCACTCTGGCAACTTCGTCAACCTCAAAAGGCTTGGCCACCCCAATGAGAGTGAAATTGATTTTTGCTTCTTTCCTTGGAAAACCCCAGGCAGAAGTACCTTGGTTATTCTGCTTTTTGTTCCAGGCACCAGATTATTCATCTGGTTGTATCTTTTTGAACTGTGCAATATGTGTAATGGGAAGTCATAAATTAGTTAATTCCCTTTCGTAACTTTAGACAAAGCAATGAGATTGCTATTCTGCATGTATTGAAGTAGCGACCTTACTCATCAATATTTATCTAATAGGAATATAGGATCATTCACCATTGTTCAATTCTTTGATGGCTGTCAGATTGCAAATGGTGTAGTCTTTTTTTTTTTTTTTTGGAACAGTCAAGCCTTCCTTTTCATTGATTAAACTATTTCAACACGTATTACATCCAAAAAAGCTGATGGCGGATTAACCAGACCCATCCCCATTGTTTTTCCAGCTGCTTTAGCAAGGGAATCTGCAGCCCTGTTCACAAATCTGCAAATGGTGTAGCCTTTGATGGGGGAAGAACAGGAAAACAAAGTCATGGTTCTCCTCTACTCCTTGCATTAAACCTAATTGCAATATATCCTTTTGAAGTATGGATCAAATATCTTGTTGATTTCAGCCGCAGAATCCATATAATTACTGATTTCAGATCAAGCAATTAATTCTTTTATTTTCTCACTTTCTCACAACCAAAAAAGGAAATGGAAAACATAGTAAGAAGGAGATTTAAGCAACGAGAAACTCATGACAAGGCATAAGCATTAGGAAGAGGACAAAGAACGCATTTGCTGCACCTATACAAACAGCATGTGCATGCAGACCAAGAACCTATGCAATCAAACTGACAAGTTTTTAGGACAGAGACTAACACATATGCTGCACCTATACAAACAGCATGTGCATGCAGACCAAGAACCTATTCAATCAAACTGACAAGTTTTTAGGACAGAGACATGAGATACAGATCTTTCATCTCAATATATCCAGAGATACGCGTTCATTAACCAGAGCACTTGCGGTACTGACCAACGTGTCATTATAAGTGCCTTCACTTTCCTTGTAAAACAGGCTCAGCACTCTCATCATGTCCCAAAACAAATCCTTGCATGCCCTTGGTACGATGCTATCCTTTTCCTGCAGAACCAATCTCAGCACCTCTCTCCTATTGTAATCGATTATATGCTTTATTGTTTCAATGGCATCTTCTTCAGTTACAGTTCCACCACCTTGAATCATCTGCAAAGTGACCGCATTCAATTTCCCTTCTTTGATTTCTCTCTGCCATAGAGTTGAAAAATAATTAACAACTTAACAAGATCCATCAGTATCACTTTGCTTCACTTGGAAAAAAAAAAATGATTATCACCTTAAAGCCTCTCCAATCATTGAGCAGACGTGCAGCAATGCTCATGGCCTCGAAAAGATTATCATATTCTTGACTTCTAACAGCCTCCTCAGGAAGCTTGGGTCCAACAAAATATAGAGCCGGCAGGACAATTGGTCCCAAAGCAAATGATATATATGCGTTTTCTATGTATTCCTCTAGCGTTGGCACCGTCTTGTCTCTCGACCACTGAGCTTCAACCATCGCTGTTCTAAAGAAATCCATCCACTGCAATAAAAAACTAGATAAGATGATTGGCATGGGGTATATCATAATTCATAAGGCAAAGTAACCTACAAAACTCCCATGGAAAGGTTGGATAAATAGTTATTAGATAACCAAACTACGTATATATGAGCAAGAAATTAACTTTATCAGGGGATTCATCTTACAATATCAGCAACGTGGCTTGCCACATCACGTCCTTGGATTGGTAATGCTTCCTCAGCGATCTCTCGAATTGTGGAGACAAGTGCTTTATATATGATCTCGACTTTTTCAGAGCAAAAATTTTTCTTCTCTTCCACATCCCACCTGCATTGGTTATCAGAATCCATATTTTGGATTGAAGACGATAAGAGTAACAAAAAGTATGCTAAAAGGTAAAAGGAACATACCTCTCCATCAACTCCATAAAGTTGATCAGATCCTCTTGGGAACCACCAATATCAAAGAAGTCATCAATAACAGTTGTAAACACAGCACTTTTGGCCCATAATATTCGAGCATTAGATAGTTTTGGATCTAAGATTACAGCAGCAGCACAGAAGTGACAATAATCCACGTTCTGCCTGGCGAACTTTAGCTTGTCCAATCTATACTCTAACCTCCATCTGTTTAGATTCATAAAGACTTCACTCATGAATCCAAAAATGATACAACCATGATTGAAAAGTAAGAATCCATCTTTGGAAGGATGAAGAAAGCTAAAGAACAAAAGAATGCTCATTTTTTTTTGAGTCCTTCTGAAAGTAAATGTCAACCAATCTCTAGTGAACATCCTTCACAGCATCATATTACAAAAAGGCATGTGTAGGAATATTCACCTTTCGAGATATTTAAGTTCTTCACGCTGTATTGATTGATAGTTATCGAAGTCTTTCACTGCTAGTTTCAGAAAATCTTCGTTCCCCATATTTGTGCAGCTAGGTGAACAATAAACAGTATGTATAGATTACTCAAGTAAAATCTGCCAAGTCAAAACACTTGTTTTTGAAGTTAATTTTCAAAGAAGGCAAAGACATTGGAAAATGTATTACCGATATGAAGTTTTCAGAATCCTTGTATTTTCTGCATTGTAATGCTCAATATTTCTCTTGGTAGCTATGGATTTTAAATCAACAAGGTAGGGGAAACTGAGAGCATCATGAACCTGAAGGAAACAAAGTCCGAGTTGGGAATTCAATTAGGCCAAAACTGTTTCACCAGATTAATCTTTAAGCGAGTTCACCATTATCAGTAAACTATAGAAATTACCTCAACCCTGATATCTTTACTAAGCTTATCAGCAAAAATGGACTCATTGGATAATTCCTGCTTCAGGAAATGACTAGTCCATGAATTTTGTTTTTCGAGGATCCATTCATCTGGATAGATTATCTGCGAAGCATGGTATAGCTCTAGGGCAGCTCTCGTGTCCATCAAATATCCGTCTAATGAATTGTGAAACTGTTCTTCTGTGAACTGATTAAATACATCTGCAGCACATGTTAGTCTTGATTAAAACTTTGCTGATTTAAACAAAATCCTTGTGAGATAGCCATATATCTAAACAAAATCCTTGTGAGATAGCCATACTGATATACAAACAACAAACCTGAGGAAACATCATATCCATTTAGTCGTAATATTCTAAATGCCAATGCGCATGTGGCACAATTTAGAAATATCTCTTCATCTCCCATCAGCCAACATCTGTTAATTTGTAATATTAATTTTCAACAATAACATAGACTTAATCATGATATATCAAGTGAGAATACTGCTAAAATTCAACCAGTTACATTTTCATATGCAAAGTGCAAAAGTATTTTACCGATATGTCTGCTCGAGTACAACTTTAATTTCCTTCTTAAAATGCCTATCAATCCCAAGCCTTATGAGAGTATCAACCAAACAGAGACGAGCATACAAATTCATTGGGTAAATGGTTGGCACTGAAAGGATTAGTACAGCATCAGTATCGAACAATAGAGACGTTTAAGACCATAAAGAGAATATGCTACAAATTTTTGCGAGTGAACCTGCATCTCCAAAATTCTCTAACAACGACTGGAGGTAATGAAGGCAATTAGAGTCTTGAAGGTGGCTAAAAGCAGCTGCTGTGGTAGATGGTGAATCAAATAATGATCCGTTCTTTCTCTGATATTTCATGACCATTTCCCAATCCTGTGACTTGCCAATTCCTTCTGAAACAAACGCTAAATACATTTCCCTTGCCCTGGAGGTGCTTCCATGAATGCTAAACGGTGGAGACAACATAAAAAGTCAAATCATTGTGAGAGCAATGCATATATCATAGAGCAACACGGTACAACAGCTGTAACAAAGATATGAATTATCATGACAAAAACAACAATGATCATTATAGGAAAAAACCCTTTTTTTACTCCATAATGCTTGGTTACTGAGGCTAAAAAGGACAAGGTCATTCTATGGAAGGGTAGGAAATTTCAGGAAACCCAGAAATAATCTTCTACTCTATTGGCATATACTAGATTGGGTTGAAATGAATGCTAAGCATGATAGATATACTGGGATAGTACATTACCTCCTCTTAAGCTCCAGGTTTTTCCTGGTGATCATAGCATCGATATTTATTGATCTTAAAGGAATATTCAAATTCAGATCTCTTGCATACTCAATCATACTTGGAAATATTATATCAAATCCAATTGGATTATGTTGCTTCTCATCAGTAGCTAAAGCAGAGTGGAACTCAATGAATTGGAGGCCTGCACCCAGGAGAGAGATATATTTATCCACATTCTTATGAGGAATTGAGAGATAACAAAGAGAAGAATACCTCTGTTGATTTGTTCTTCACCAATACCCCATTTCTTGAGTGCAAGGATGCAAGCTAATGTAGATGAAAGAGCATCTTTAACTAACAACGAGTTTCGAAGAGGAAGACCCCATGAGCCATCATTGAGTTGGTTTTCTAAAATCCACTTTGCACATTGGGGGAAGAAAGGGGCTTCTTGACAATTTGGAGATGGGACCATTGCCATCCATGCAGTGTCATATGGAGAAATTGATAGTTCAACTTTGTCAAACATCTTCCTAATCCTCTCCTTTGTGCTATCAAGACCCTGCATAGTGCCATAACACAAGATTCTTGCTTAATTTACAACTACTTTTCTTTCCTTTGTTGAATGTAAAAATAATAACAAATGACTGGATCATATATACCAGGGTGTTTGTATTTGCTTTGGCATCAGTGGTAAATTTTGCTCCATGGTAGTCCAAAATTGCTTCATGGAGAGGAAGATAGGCAGAGGTAACAGAAAGTTAATCAGACTATCCACCAATGGAGAAAAGAAGGGCAAATACAGGGCACCTGAAGTCCTTCAGACTAGGGCTTTGGTGGTGTAATAAGAAATTCAGTGCATAGAAACATAAAAAGAATGTACAGACGACAAGAAAAGAAGCAATATCTTTCGCAGTAGTCAACACTTATTGACAAAAACTAGAGGTAAACAACATCCAATCAACAAGAGGCAACAAAGTGAAAGTGTTAATACAAAGAGTTAGAAGTAAGGACGACATCCCTTTCCATGTACAAACACCAAAAACCAACCCAAGAATACCTGACACACAAGGGACTGACAATCTGGGTGTGCAGGACATTGCAGTACTAAGAAGATGTAACACAGAGAGTGACAGCGTACAGGAATTGGATAAACTCGACTAAAACAAATAAAGATTAAGAATAGTTTCGTTGACATGTTTGGTTGGCTAAATAGCTTTGGTGTAGAGACCAGGGGAATACGTAAGGGAATTAAAGGACAAAGAGATACTCCACTTAGTTCTCAAAAAAAATAGAGATACTCCACAGAAGACTTTTGACGACAAAACAAAACTGTTTCTATTTACCAACCAGTAGGCATTTAGTTGGCATTTTTTTATTTTGGTCATTATTCTGATTCGTTTATCGCCTACCTATGTCTATATCACCATATTATACATTTATTAGTTTCTCGATGTATTATACGCTCGTCAGGAATCAGGAAGATCACTTACATTTTTTTTTTTGGGAAATGCATCTTTAAATAGTCTTTTAACTTAACAAAATTACTAAGTATCAAGAAGGGTATCAGCTAGACAAGAGTAAGGGAGGAATCTAAGCAGGTACGAGGAAAATATATACTCCCTTGGAGAACCCGGCCAGTATCCAAGCATGGCTCAATCATTCCTCACAAATCATAATCAACACTGTTTGGTGGGAAAAAACTGGAAATAAACAACCATATGCAGGCCAATGAGGCCACCACCAACCACCAGCAAAGCAACAGAACATAGTAGTTGTTGAATAAAGAATTTCATTCGTTTCCATGCAAAAACACCAGATAAGTACCAACCCAAGTCCCAACAAAATGGCAAAAAGAAAACAAGGAAGAGGATTTCCAGCTCGTTTGACTATGAACTTAGGTTTTAGTGACCACAGCGAAAAGGAATCAATTGACCATCAGATAATAAGATACCCTCGCAAAAACCCAACTTGGGTTTTAGGACTCAAACTCGGGCGAGACCTGAGCTGAAAACGAACCCAGTACCACTTAAGCTGTAACTCATTACTAAAAGAAACACTCATTGTAGCTATTAACAATATAAGTTCGGGTATATTTTTGCCAACATAGTTTCAGGATATGTAGCTTTCTGAAATTTAGCCACACCCCCACAAAATGTAGCTTGAAAGTTATGTTTTTTTCTCATTCCCATAAAGAGTGGTCAAGTCTAATTGTGAGAACTCACTTTCTGTCTTCCCTGCCAGATCAAAGGGTTTGGTTGAAGTGCTGAACCCTAAGGGTATGGCTCATACTTCTCAGCCCATTTTGCCAGCATTTAGCATATAGGTGGGTAGCTGATTAAGCATAACAAATGAGATCACCCTGTCCTTTTATGAGTGTCTGTTGTTGTATTAAATTTTTATTTTAATCTGCAACCAACAGAATCTATGATTATATTATATTATCCGGACCATTTATTCTACCTAAGTTTCTGCACGATCTGATATAAATCAGAGGTTGCCTATCTTTATTGATATTGAGTAATTGGTTTACATAGTATGAGTTGTGTACAAAAGCAGAGAATCAGGAAGAGGGGAAGATAGTCAACCGGGAGAGAGGAATGAGTGGAGAATGATGAAAGAAGCTCCCTCCCTCTGATATTTTCTAAGTATATATAGTACAAGACAATGAGATTGTGTTGTCCATGTGTCACATTGTCATTGGTCACGATCGGATTTCCTCTTGATGAGCAGGCAGATAAGGTGAATTGGGCCTCGTCCACGGTCCGGGTCCTTGACCCTCCCGTCTTTGGGCCTGTTCATAGGGTTGGGCCTATATATATCAAGAGCTCCCCAAATGGTTGAGCTTAAGAGCTCGAGCATTTGAGTCTTCTGGGAAACATGAAACGCTTTGGCTGCCTCGTTAAAAACCTTATCAGGAAAAACCCGGTGGGATAAAAACCTGATGAAGGGAAAAAGAGTGCAGCTCGCGTTCTATTTTTCTTCTTCCGGCATTTATTGATGTCACAGTAGTGTTATGATATGATCCTCCTTAGCCACATCGCTATG
>JAKUCV010007449.1:0-19600 GCA_028386065.3 Turnera subulata | reverse complement strand
GTGTTTTTATCTATTGTGATCTCGTTTACTACAACTTTTTGCTGTTTATTTGTTTATTTATTTGCATCACTCAATCGACTCCTCTTCGAGGATTTATTTTCTAGATAATCACGTATCACATTGTTAAAAGTACTTAGCAAAGATCCCTGTGAGACGACCTTGGTACTACAACACCCTGTATACTTGCAGGAGGCTATCACCTGAACCCACTACTTCCCCAGCGGAGTCGCCAACTGTGAATACCCGACCCAAAATCTCTTGGGCCTATTCACCTAATCCTTTCACCTTCTTCTTCGGGTCAATCCTATAACATTGGAGTCGCCACCCAAGTTTTATTAAGGACAAAACTTGGGAAAAACCTTAATATGACTCCTTTAGGCTACATGGTCATGGAGAACCAAAGTTGTGGGATCGGGGGTTCATCACAGAAGGGAAGGTGTTAGGCACCCATCCGTGTTGGGTCGAGACTATGTGCAATTATGAAATGCAAGTGTGCCTGGTCCAAGTGTGCAGGTGTGGAAAGTAAAGAGAAGGGGAGAAGAAGAAGATTTGGCTTGCATCCCGTTGTAAGACCGAGATTACCTACGTACCCGAGTGATTGGGGTCAAAGCCATGTAGTTCTAAACATGATACAAATCAGCCACTTACATCATCAAAAGCATCAACATATAATCAACAAAGATCAATCAAAAGAGAAGGTTTAGTATTACCTCTTGTAGCCCTTCTCTAGCTCCTTGCAATGGTTTGAGTTCTACACCCACCTTCTTGCCGTTTCTAAGCTCTATGGTTGATCCTCTTCTTGACCTCTCCTTGCTGAAACACTGCTAATATCTCCCACGAAAATCCTCCAGAGTTTCTACTTAAAAAATGGGTTTCTAGGTTTAAAGGAGTAGAGTTTCTCCAAGCACTCAAGGGTTATGGGTGTGTATGTGAGAAAAAATGTGTGTGTCTTGAAATGTGAATGGGGTGTCCTATTTATAGTGTTCTGGGTGAGTGCAGGGGCGTGGATCTCTTAATGATGAAGTTCCTGGCTGAAAATCTGGGCCAAAACCGTGTAGAATCGAATTAGGAATGAAAACCGGCAAAAAATCAGTTTTTGGGCGCCCATGTCCGCCAGGACCTGGCGGTCATCCCTAAGGACCTGGCGGTCATCCCCGCATGTCTGCCAGGACCTGGCGGTCATCCCAAGATGGTCGCCCGGCACCTTCGGTTTCACGCGTTCTTTCCTTTTTTCAGCCCCCAATCCCCCAAATCTCTCCCTGATTTGATCCTACCGTGTAATTAACCCCTAATTAACCCAGAATCACTCTATTACTTGATGATTACTCCTCTAAATCGTTCCATAACTAATTGGTTACACATTAACACCCATTTTAAGCAAAATCATACCAAAAACACAAAATCTAATCAAGAGATGTTTTAACTCTGTTTTTCCTCGTTAATCAGAGCTAAAATTAACCTGCAAGAAATGTGCTAATGGGCTCATTAAACTCTAGAAAATTCTTATTTCATTAACTTGGGCCTCTCATTTTATTCCTAACCAAAAAATGAATCATCTAATCATACTTGGATTGAAACTAAATCAGGAAGCTCAAGTGATGAAATAAAATATATTTTAGTTTAATAAACCTTAATATATATTTTATCCTAAGATTAAATCATCACATTTATCCTAGAGTTCGAATATGTATAGGTTTAAATTACCAAAATATATTAATTCTACTAAATTAAAAGTTTTAATATGCATTAACCTAGGACCAAATCATCTTATTAATCCTAAGTTCCAGCATGTTCGAAATCCAATTTTAGTAGAAAATACATGGGTCAAATTGGGTGTTCACACCCGCCAGCCATAAAACTTTACATAAAGCAAGGATTAAATCTTGCAGTTTTAAGACTGTGAATTTCGAAGGTAGATTTACCTGGATCAATTGAGAATTGTGGAACTATTGTAAAAGAACTATGGAGACCTAATTTCGTAAGCTCAAACAAAAACAAAAAGGGGGGAAAGAGAAAAAAAAAAGAGAAGCAAAAATGACGAAAAAAAACACATAAGCCACGAATATGTAGGAAGCCCAAATTGGGTTTGGTCCCCTTTTATTTAGAATAAAGAAGTTCAAGACATTGCAAGGATTCAAAGTTTGGCAAAATAGATAAATGAGAGTTCATTCACTTATTCGCATGCATTTTAAATGTAAAGTAGCTTTTATCAAAATAAATATCAATCTCTCTATTGTTTCTTGGGCTTCGGGACATTGCCACCTTTGTCCTTAACATCACCGGTATACTCAAATCCTAGAGGGACTATCATCCATAGGTAGATGGATCTTCAGAATCGGAGATAGGATTCACTCTTGCACATCATTTTTCAACCATCTTAGATAAGGTTCACTTGGCTCTCTCTCATAGTGCTTACTGGTACCTTCAGTCCTAGGCATGCTCCAATTTGTGCTGATAGCCTTCATCATGTGACCATCCATCTTCCCTAAAGCCGGGGGTTCAATGTCAGGAGGGACCAGTTGGGTATGGCCAAGTTGTCTCAGTACTCTGGCAGGACGATAATAAGTTGACTCTTTGACACCAGAAAGTAGCACAACATCTTGAATAATCAAACCCAAGGTCACCTCTTGCAGCCCAAGCCAGCGACAACCACTTGATCTTGTTGCTCCTAATGTCCTTCAAGTAAAGAACCCAATCTCGAGAAGACGGGAAGGAGAAAATGAATCTGCGATCTTTGAAGTTTGCTGGAGTATAGGACTTTGATCCAGGGAATTCAATCAATAAGAGGTGCTCACACAGCCATATCTGTACACAGGCACGGTTGAAAGGAAATAACACATGAAATTGTTCTTGCTTCCAACGAAAAAAACATTTTTTTTTTGCAAGTTATGGTTAAGAGAGTTACCTGAAGAAGCAAAGGTGAATCTATCATAGGATAATCGAAGTCTTTGGTCAAGGAATCCAAACAATTGAGAGTTTACCCCAAAACTACTGGAACAGTACTTTTTCCATCAAATAACCTAGCTACCAAGGCAGCTATGTAGAGGGAACATGTACTTGGGTCACCAAACAACAAGAACTCACTCACCATTGCAAGCGCAAGGGCAAGATTTCGTTTCTTTTTCCTCCATTTGATATCCGATTCTTGAAATTGTGATGGATCATCCCCCAAGGCATATTGATCCGCAATTTTGGCCAAATTCAAGAAGTCATCATAATCTAAAAAGAGCTCAATCTGCCCATTGGCAAAAGAGAGAAATTTGCTGGCCTCTTTCCTGATAGGACCAATAGTAGACACTATAGTAACTCCATCCATGATTTTGCCATCAAGAAAAGTTTTAAACTCATTAATTGTGGAACATAATTCTATCACATGTGGACCAAAACAAAAGGCACGGCATTCCCTGTCCCAAAATCTGGTAGCAACACGAATCAAATCCTCATTCACCTGCACAAAACAACGCTGGAACAATCCATACAACCCCTGTGGCTTAAAATCAAGCCTACATGCTTGGGGGATGCTTTTCATCCATTGGAGCTTATGTGCTCCAAATATTAGCACTTTTTATGATGGTTTTGAATGGCTTTTACTATGTTTTCTATGTCAATTACGTGTATATTCTTTATATGTTCTTGTATTTTCATGAATTGTGTCAATTAGTACTTCAATTTTGCTGATTAAGTATTTTTATCAGGAATAAATCATTTTTATTAAAGAATAAAAGCTTTTTAGCCAAGTTTGGAAACAAGGCCCAATTTAGGAAACTTCTGAAGTGAGCATAGCTGATTATTTTAGAGATTACGGAAGATCTAGGCATCAAAATTGAGTGAGACCAATTGAAGAAAAAACTAGACTTCCACAGCTTTCCATGTATATAAAATACATAATTTTGGAACGTGCTTACAAGGAGCAGTAATTATTTCAATCCAGCCCAGGATGAAAATTTCTCCATGCTGACCGAGGCCTAGTGCTTTGACGATATCTTGAGCTACAAAGTCCAATTGAGAATTTCGTTTTATGAAAAAAAGTTGAGAGAATTATCTAAAATTTTGTAGAAGAGCCCAACATCCAGTTCGGACGTCTTCTAGGTGCAAAGTGTCGTGCAAATTTCGGATCAGAAAATAGGAAAAAGTTCAAATTGGAGTGCAAGTCAAGAATTCAATTTCCATTCAAATAAGAAATCCCCCAACCGACTTCCAGCTGCAAAACCAGTATAAAAGGACCCCCTACGGCGTCATTTTTAAGAGACAGAAGTCAAAGGTCAAAGCTCTGCCGAATTGGTTAGTTATTAGGTTACACACACTAGCAGGGTTGGGGTTTCTACTCTTTTGGAACCTCTAGGTGGTGTCGAATTCCTCATCCAATTTCAAAGGTTATTTCCCATAACAATTCAACGTTTCTCCATTAAGCACCCCTATTCTCAGGTTCCTCATCATTATCGTCTAAATCCTCTATAAGCACCCCCATTCTTCCACCTCAGCCTTATAAACCTCCACTTTCTTCATTAGCTTAATGTTCTCCTTAACAAGTCTCTCTACAAGCCTCTCTTGAGCTTTGGCAACCGTTTTCAAAATTTCATGTTGTTCTATGACACAATCTAATTGTCTAGTGGCGACCTTAACAAACCTGTGCCCATACCTAATCGTATTGCAAATCATTTCCTCCAATTCTTTGACCGTTTCCTTAACCAGAATTGCACTATCTCTCCTTTATACAAGACTCTATCTTCCATGATTCCTACAAAGGTAGAGGAATCCAATCAAACTCCTATTTCAGGGTGTGACTCTTTTCAAGAATGACAAGGATACTTTGAATAGGAAAGGTCTCTTATCAAGAAAGACACTTTTGAACATAGCTCTTGGAAGAACCAGGTGGGACTTTACCCCAATATCAAAGGTTGTAGCTCGAAGGAAGAAGGTTCAATCCCATTTTTTTAGGAGTGTTTAAGGTGTGATGGAAAATCACAAGTCCTTAGGATAGATTCTCTTATGTATGATGAGCTTAAGAAGGATGTTGAGGATCTGAAATATTCTCTTAAGAAGTTTACCAATGGAGAGGATAACCTAAATATGATGCTAGGGCAGCAAAGACATTCTATGCAAAAAGAAGGAATAGATGTTACACATATGGTTTTGTATAAACCAAATCCATCTGTACAGTTTGTTAGGGCAGGATCCAATATGCCATATAGACTTGATACCACTTATGTGGTTTTTAACAAACCATATCAATCTGTGAAAATTGTTAGGATAGGTTCTACTACGTCATATAGACATATGGTTTCTAACAAACCATACCGACCTGCTGCTATTAATATGGTTTTTCACAAACCAAATCTGTTTGTGCTTTTTGTTAAAACCTGCTCTAGTATACCATACAGATCTAGAAGGAATATGCATGTGTATTCATCTAGAAGAAACATACATATGCATTCTCATGGTTCTGGTGTATCTCATATTACATGTCATTATTGTGGAAAGGTTGGTCATGGGATTAGAATATGCATGTTTAGGAAAAGAGATGGCCATGTTAGATATGTGTGGGTTCCGAAAGGAACCAAATCTAAACCTGAAGGACCCAAAGTAGTTTGGGTACTAAAAACTTGATTATATTGACAGGCTGTTAGGGATGAATGGATACTCGATAGTGGATGTTCAAGACATATGACGGGTGATTCATCCATGTTTTCATCCCTAATCAAGAAACGACCAAAGGAAGGTGACTTTTGGGGACAAGTCTGAAAGACAGATTCTCGGGTTTGTGTTTAAGTGCAAGAACAGAGACTCCTACACTGTGGCATCGGCTAAGACATACCAACATGTGCCTATTTCAAAATTATCCACAAAGGAGTTGGTAAAGGGACTGGCCAAGCTCAAATATGTGAATGAAACAACATGCAGGGCATGTAAACTTGGAAAATAGGTTAAAAGTTTCTTTAAACCCAAACACACTATCTCTACATCTAAACCACTTGAACTGTTACACATTGACTTATTTGGTCCTATGGGAATCATGAGCGTCGGTGCGATGAGCTATGTGTTTGTGATTGTNTGAACTGTTACACATTGACTTATTTGGTCCTATGGGAATCATGAGCGTCGGTGCGATGAGCTATGTGTTTGTGATTGTTGATGATTACTCTAGATATACATTGGTTTTATTTCTTGCTCAAAAACACCATGCATGCTATACATTTGGTACTCTTGTTAGACGATTACAAAATGAAAAAGGCTATAAGATTTAAAAAATAAGAAGTGATCATGGAGGAGAATTTGATAATCTAGTCTTCAATCACTTCTGTGAGCAAAGTGGCATAGTCCATACCTTTTTGACTTCTAAAACACCTTAACACAGTGGGGTTATTGAAAGGAAGAATCTAACTTTGTAAGAAATGGCTAGAACTATGCTTGATGAGCATACGCTGCCTGCACATTTCTAGGCAGAGAGTGTGAACACAACATGCTACGTTTTAAATAGAGTATCCTTGCATACTAAGATTGAAAAGACACCCTATGAGATATGGTGTGATAAGAAACCAAATATTGTCTATTTTTGGGTCTTTGGGTCTAAATGTTACATCTTAAATACAAAGGACAATCTTGATAAGTTTGAGGCAAAATTTGTTAATAGTATCTTCCTTGGCTATTCTACAACCAGTAAAGCTTATCGAGTCTATAATATAAAAAATATAGTTGTTGAATAAACCATGCATGTCTTTTTTTATGAAACTAACCTCTATGATCTAAGTAATGATGAGGATCCAGATGTCATTCCTGAAGCTCAGCCACAGGTCGTGAGCATTAATACTTTATCTGATGAAAAGGATGAAGACCCTCCTATGCTTGTTCCACACAATGCTTTACAACAACATAACGTTCTGCTAGAACTGGTTGGTGAAAAACCAGATGTTACTGCACAAGTTTCAACTTCACAGCACACTCTTGGAAATATCAGAGCACCTAGAGGACTCTCAACAGATGCTATTCTTGGCGACATCACCAGAGGAGTGACCACAAGGTCATCCATACATAATATGAACACACATCTTACATTCTTGTCACAAGTTGAACCCAAAAATGAAAATGAGGCTATTCAAGATGAAAGTTGGGTCAATGCCATGCAAGAAGAGCAGAATCAATTCAAGAGGAGTGATGTTTGGGAGCTGGTACCAAGACCTCCAGAATATCCTGTTATTGGAACAAAATGGGTCTTTAGAAACAAGCTTGATGAATCCGGCATTGTGGTAAGAAACAAAGCGAGGTTAGTTGCTCAATGCTATAATCAAGAAGGTATAGATTATAGATTATGTTCCTATTACTAGGTTAGAATCCATTCGCATGTTGCTTGCCTTTTGCATCATATATATCATCTATACTATATCAAATGGAAGTTAAAAGTGCATTTTTAAATGGCTTTATCATGGAAGATGTTTATGTTGAGCAACCACCCAGTGTTGAAAGTTATGAATATCCTAATCATGTATATAAACTTAAAAAGGCACTATATGGCCTTAAACAAACATCTGAAGCATAGTATGATAGATTAAGCACTTATTTTCTGTCCAAAGACTTTAGGAGAGGAAAAATTGATTCAACATTATTTGTTAAGACAAGCAAACATGATGTGATCATTGTGCAAAATATATGTTGATTGTTTGGTGCTACTAATGATTCTCTTTGTGAGGAATTTGAGAAGCTTATGCACAGTGAATTTGAGATTAGTATGATGGATGAACTCACATATTTTTTGGGATTTCAAATGAAACAACTTGACGGTAGCATCTTCACAAACCAAGCTATGTACATCCGAGAGCTACTAAAGAGCTATGGTGTGGATGCAACCAAATCATGTCCTACGCCTATGAGTACATCTACTAAACTTGACAAAATTGAAAATGGTAACGATGTTGATATCAAGATCTATAGAGGCATGATAGGTAGTCTTCTATATATTACTGGCGCTAGACCTGACATCATGTTTAGTGTGTGTTTATGTGCTCAATTCAACCTTGTCCTAAATAATCTCATCTTAGAGCCATAAAATGTATCTTCAATTATTTGAAAGGTACACATTCATTAGGATGATGGTATCCCAAAGTTAATACTTTTACTGTGACAAGCTATTCAGATACTGACTTTGCAGGGTGTACATTAGACAGGAAAAGCACAAGTCGAACTTGTCAATTACTTGGACAATCCCTTGTGTCTTGGTCAAGCAAGAAGCAGATTTTGGTTGCTACATCAAAGCTGAATATGTTACAACTAGAGCATATGTGCTCAAGTCCTATGGATGAAGCAAAACTTATTTGATTATGGACGGACTAACATTTAATTGTGTGCCAATTTATTGTGATAGTTCCAGTGCAATTATCTTGATCAAAAATCCTGTGCAACACTCTCGGACCAAGTATATTGAACTTAGACATCATTTCATCTGAGAATCGGTGTTGAAGAAAGATGTGGCAATTGAGTTTGTGAAGACTGAGAATCAGCTTGCTGACTTCTTTACCAAGCCACTCAAAGAGAAGCATTTTACAAAAATCAGGCTTGAACTCGGCGTGTGCAACTTGACTTAAAGTATGTAGGTTTTTATCTGGTTGTTGCATAAACCATATCTGCATATATGTGCTCATGCATCATCATACTTTAGTTTAATACAATCATCACACTTGCACATGAATACTAAGGATACTAGCAAATGAGCACATGTTCAAGAGGAGTTTATATCATCAGAAAGGCAAAAGGCAGAAGTGGAGAAAATCTGGTTTTTGTGGAAACCATCCGTTCATGCTCAGTTGTCATCAGAAAGGAAGATTCGGTTTCAGGTAAAACTATCTGTCGTGTTCCGGTAGTTATTATTCAGCTATTGTAGAAAAAGAAGAAGGAACTCAATGGTCTATTTTCTGAGTTGGATGTGGATAACTCTTCATCGTCTAATGGTTATGATAAGGAAGATTTTTTTTGACGAGCAAGACTATTTGGCTGAGCTGGAGGTTGTTACCTTAGAATCAAAGAATTTGCAAGATTTGATTACTGCAAAAATCAAATCAGTTGCCATATAGATAGAGGCAATAGTTGTTATGGTTCAAGAAGAAACCATGCATGAACAACCCAAACAAAAACAACCTGAGAATGAACAATGTGTGGATTTGAACATCACTCATGAAGAAAAAACTCAGGAGAAAGATAAAGATGATGAGTTTGTTGGGTTGACTATTATAAATGTTAAGATTACTGAGGATGTAATAAAGACAGTCCAATAACCACCTACTGATGATCTGGTTGCTGCAAAACTAGTTGCTGAAGAAAGATATGTTGGCTGAGTCAGTGAAAGTCGCCTTAGATTCGCAAAAGTTGAAAGATCTGGCTGTTGGAGATACCAGATCCATGGCTAAAGAGGCAGAGGTAGAAGCTGCTGTGGTTCCAGAAAAAACCACAGAGAAACAGCCTACAGAAATACAACCGGAGAAAGAGCATCATGAAGGGTCTAAGGATAGTGAGCTGAATGGATTGACCTTCACTGAAGTAGAGAAGATTGCTGATAACAGTAACCATGATGGAGAAGCTGATGATGATGAAGAGGCTGGTGAGGTATCAAGAGGAAGATACTAACAGAAGGGCACTACTAAGAATTTTTGATACAGCTTCCGTAAAGCCAACTAATATCAGTAGAGCACCTACTGATGTTGATCTGAGGAAATTACTCTTTGAGAGCTCAAGAAAGTAGAGGAAGTACAAGAACTTGAATCCAATAGTCAGTACACTCATATACATGGTAACCAGGATGGTTTTTCCACGACCATAGTATCAGAAAACTATCAAGAGACAAATCTAGTGGATTCTTACTAGCTGTGAATACCCGACCCAAAATCACTTAGGCCTATTCACCTAATCCATTCACCTTATTCTTCGGTTCAATCCCATGACATTGGAGTCACCACCCAAGTTTTATTAAGGACAAAACTTGGGAAAAACCTTTGTGTGACTCCTTTAGGCTACATGGTCATGGCAAACCAAAGTCATGGGATTGGGGTTTCGTCACAGATGGGAAGGTGTTAGGCACCCATCCGTGTTGGGACAAGACTATGTGCAATTACAAAATACAAGTGTGCCTGGTGCAAGTGTGCATGTGTGGAACATAAAAAGAATGGGGGAGAAGAAGAAGATTTGGCTTGCATCCCGTTGTAAAACCGAGACTACCTACGTACCCGAGTGACCGGGGTCAAAGCCACGTAGTTCTAAACATGACACAAATCGGCCACTTACATCATCAAAAGCATCAGCAGATAATCAACAAAGATCAGTCAAAAAGAAGATTTAGTGTTACCTCCTGTAGCCCTCCTCTAGCTCCTTGCAATGGGTTGAGTTCTACACCCACCTTCTTTCCACTTCTAAGCTCAATGGTTGATCCTCCTCTTGACTCTTCCTTGATTGAACTACTCTTGATGCCTCCCACAAAATTCCTCCAGAGTTTCTACCTAAGAATGTATATATGGACTTGGAGAGGTAGAGTTTCTCCAAGCACTCAAGGCTTATGGGTGTGTGTGTGAGAAGAATTTTGTCCTTTGAAATGTGTGTGAGGGGTCCTATTTATAGTGCTTTGGGAAGCCTAAGGGCATGGACCTGCTTAATGGTGAAGATTATGCTCGAAAATCTGGTCCAAAACCACGTAGGATCGAATTAGAAATAAAATCGGAGAAAATCGGGGGTCCTGGGCACCTATGACCGCCGCTGCCGGCGGTCATCCTTTAGATGCCCCCAGTGTCGGCGGTCATCCTTGCTGGCGGTCATCACGAGAGGACCGCCAGTCAACCCACGTGTCACCCGTTCTTTCCTTTTTTTGACCTCCAATCCCCCTAATTCAACTCTAACTTGATCCTACCGCAAAATTAGCCCCTAATTAACCCAGAACCACTCAATTACTTGATCCCTACTCCCCTAAATCATTCAAAAATTGATTGATTACAGATAGATACCCATTTTAAGCAAAATCATACTAAAAACATAAATCCGTACTTAAATGATAATTTAACTCTGATTTTTCACGAAAATCAGAGCTAAAATTAGCCTGTAAGAAATGTGTTAATGGGCTGGATAAACTCTAGAGAATTAACTTGGACCCTTAAACCCATTTCTAACCCAAAAATAAATCATCTCAATATAATTGGGTTAAAAACAACTAAAAGAGCCCAAGTAACAAAGTGAAATGTATTTTAATGTAAATAAACCTTATTATATGTTTTACCCTAAGATTAAATCATCTCATTAATCCTAAGGTCTAAGTGCACAAAGGTTTAGATTATCAAAATACATTGATTCTACTAAATTAAATTCTTATCATGCCTTAACTCAAAATCAAATCATCTCATTAACCTCAAGTTTGAGCATGTTTGGAATCTACTTTTAGTAAAATGTTCATGGGTCAAATTTGGGTGTTCACAGATGCCCCTCGTTGATGAGTCCTTAGGGACTAAGGACGAAACAACGTAAGACCGGAACAACCAAATTTGAATGATAATGTGTAGCGTGTGTGCCAAGTTTTGGAGCATCCCATGCTCCTCTTCAGGAATCATCTCATCCTGAAGTTTTGAGGGACTGACCCTCGGTTTCTAGGAATCATCTCATCACAGGTCGATAGAATCATCTCATATATCGGGTTGTTGACAAGGAATTATCTCATCCTTGTCGTCTGGGTTCTGTTTAGGAATCATCTCATCCCAAGTTATGGTTTTCGGGAATCATCTCATCTCGAGGCGATAGAATCATCTCATCTATTGGGTTGTTGACAAGGAATCATCTCATCCTTGTCGGCTGGATTCTGTTTGGGAATCATCTCATCCCAAGTTATGATTTCCAGGAATCATCTCATCCCGGGGCGATAGAATCAACTTATCTATCAGGTTGATGACAAGGAATCATCTCATCCTTGTCGGTTGGATTCTGTTCGGGAATCATCTCATCCCAAGTTATGGTTTTCGAGAATCATCTCATCCCGGGGCGATAGAATCATCTCATCTATTGGGTTGTTGACAAAGAATCATCTCATTCTTGTCGGCTCGATTATGTTTGGGAATCATCTCATCCAAAGCTATGATTTCTGGGATTCATCTCATCCCGGGACGATAGAATCATCTCATCTATCGGGTTGTTAGCAAGGAATCATCTCATCCTTATTGGCTGGATATTCATCGTTCGGTCTTTGGGAATCATCTCATCCCAAGGTTTTGCGAGGATCAGGTCCTCGGCTTTGGTTTTATGGGTACTGGGTACACGACTTTTGTCTGGCTTCCTTATTGTGAAAACTGGGTTCCCGGCTTCTGACTTGTATGTCTCAAGGTCTGGTTGCCTTAGGTTTGCAAGAGCTAGGCTCTTGGCTTACCGATTTTTCTTATGTCTGGATCATTCATGCCTGGAATCGCTCATGGTTTTCTCCCTCATGGCTGGTTTCCCTCATTTCTGGACTCCCTCATAGTTTTCTCCCTCACGGCTGGTCTCCCTTATGTCTAGATACCTTCATTTTTGGTTTGCCTTGCCCGCCTCACAGTTCATCTTTGTCTGGGCTCTCTCACATCTGGACTCCCTCATGGTTTTTTCTTATTTGGGTTACTTATGTCTGGTTTCCATCTCATCTCTCTTCTGACTAGGTTCTTCTAGGTCTGGATCCCTCATGTCTGGACTCCTTTCTAGCTTTTCTCTAATCTGGTTTTACCGGGTTCCTGGCTTACTAATTTCTCTCTGGATCGGGTCCTCCGTCTCATGGTCAACTTGTTCTGGGCTCCTCTTAGGGTTGCAAGGATCGGGTCCTTGGCTTTTCTAACTAGGTACCTACTCGACTGGTTCCCTCCCCTAGGTGACTTCTCTCATCGTTTCCCTCATCTTACGGTTTGCGGGTGCTGGGATCCGGCTTTGGGTTCTCTCCTAATTCTCTCAAGGTCCAGATTCACTCAAGGTTCTCTCTAGTCTTGTGGTTGGTTTGTTCTGGGCTCCTCTCAGGGTTACAAGGATTGGGTCCTTGGCTTTTTATTTACCTCTGGGTACCTCCTGTTCTCTCATTGTCTTACTAGTTTGTGTTTGTTCATCTGACCGACTCTCTTTTGGGTGCAAAGATCGGGCTTTTGGCTTTTGGCTGGGCTCCCTCATCTCTCCGGATTGTTAAGACTGGATCTTTGACTTTCTTGACTGGGTTGACTGGTTCTCTCATCTATCTATTGGCTGGGTCTTCTCATCTCTTGGCGAAGGGTAGTGGTTTAGTTTGTTGGGTTCCCTCAGGGTTGCAATGACTAGATCTTTGGCTTTTGACTGGACTCTCCTAACTGGGTTCCTCTCGTCTTTGAGTGTCTCACATCTAGGTGTTATCTCGTGGTCTGGTTGCCTCACTTCTAGGTTCCTTACATTCTCGGGTTCGGGTTGGATGCGCCTAGGTTAATGGCATTTTTTGGTTCCCTTATAATTCACAGGTTTAAGAAGAGTGTTGCCTCATGGTCGGGTTGCCTGGATCCCAAGCCCCTATCATTTAGCTGGGTTTAAAGGAAATAGTGTGTATTGTGCCCCTTGAGACATACAAATCAGAAGCGAGGTAGATGTCCCTAGTATCTCATCATGGTTTTGCTGGGTGTGTCTATAGCTGATACGACAACACACCTAGCCGGCCCTAGAAGCACCTTCGTATCTAAGATTGTCCCGATCTCAAATCACCACCAATCGTGCACACTTTATGCACCGTTGTTCTTCACCTCCTAACAATCTATTCCAGGCAACAGATGGACACGATAGCCCCTCCACCTCTTAATCTTTCGGTGCTAGAAAACAAAGAAACAAAAGTACAAAGGAATATGAACCACTATAGCAAATATCACTACCTGTAATTGTTAGCAAAATCCCTAAAATAAAAACAAGCAAAGAGACTCCTCTCTTGATGTGAGATTATTCAAGTTTTTTCTGAACTTTTTATTTCTCAAATAATCTGTTTAACAATAAACCCTAAAGACTCAATTTATAGGAGATCACAGCACACCTAGGTCGACCACCTCCTCACACAAGTCGACCACCTCCTCAAAACTTAACCCTAGTTGTCGCCTCTCCTATTACTAGATGGACTAGGATTTTAATTGAGCCCACATAACTTGGACACTAATTAAAAACATTACAATTAAAAACCCAAATAACTAAAGCCCACATTAATCAACTAATTAATAATGGACTTGACCCAAAAAATAAATAAAACCCATGCTGAAATTATAAAAATATTTAATTATAAAAATTCGGCAAACCCTAATAAGAAAACTACTGATATGTCGACATGGCCCAAGTGTGGCCCATTGAGGTCGACTGTCTCTAGGCCTNCGCATCATTCCCACCCTGCTGAAAAGGATTCACCCTCGAATCTGTACCTGCATTGTCAAAGGAAGTAAGATCAGAAACATTGAATGTGGCACTAACACCATACTTACCAGGCAGATCAATCTTGTAAGCATTGTCGCCAATGCGTTCAAGAACTTGAAACGGTCCATCTCCACGTGGATCCAGCTTAGATTTCCTTTGCTTAGGAAACCTCTCCTTCCGAAAGTGTACCCAAACCCAATCGCCAGGCTCAAACCATACAAGTTTGCGCCCTTGATTAGCTCTTTGAGCATACTTCTTGTTCTTTGTCTCAATATGCTGTCGAGCTTTCTCATGAATAGATCGCACTAACTTTGCTTTTTGCTGTCCATCTGCACTCACAAGCTCATTAACAGGTAAAGGCAACAAATCCAAAGGGGTTAGTGGGTTATAACCATAGACAATTTCAAAAGGTGAATAACCCGTAGAAGAATGTATGCTCATATTATAAGCAAACTCTACCAAAGGCAAACATTCTCCCCAAGTTTTTAAATTTTTACCCACAACAGCACGCAACAAAGATCCTAAAGTTCTGTTTACCACTTCAGTCTGTCCATCCGTTTGAGGATGACAAGTCGTCGAGAACAACAACTTGGTCCCCAACTTACCCCATAACATGCGCCAGAAGTGACTGAGGAACTTAGAATCCCTGTCTGAAATAATGGTTTTAGGAAGGCCATGCAATCGCACAACATCCCTAAAGAATAAGTGAGCAACATGAGATGCATCATCTGTTTTATGACAAGCAATAAAATGCACCATTTTGCTAAAGCTGTCAACAGCAACAAATACACTATCATGTCCCTGCTTGGTCCGAGGTAACCCAATAACAAAGTCCATAGACAAATCAGTCCAAGGGCTATCCGGAATAGGCAGTGGCGTGTACAACCGATGAGGTTGCACTTTCAATTTCGCCTACCTACATGGAACACAACCTGCACAAACTCGCTCAACATCTTTCTTCATATATGGCCAATAAAAATGCTCATGCAAGAAGTCAAGTGTTTTAGCAACACCAAAATGTCCCATTAAACCTCCATCATGAGACTCCCTAACTAGCAATTCTCTCATTGAACAAGCTGGAATGCAAAGTTTATGTTCTCTAAATAAATATCCTGCATCAATGTAAAACTTACCAAACCCAGCATGCTTACAAGCATCATAGATAGAAGCAAAATCATGGTCAGATTTGTACAAGTCCTTAATATGCTCAAATCCCATCAATTTCGAACTAAGAGAAGTAATAAAAGCATACCTCCGTGATAATGCATCGGCTATGACATTATCCTTACCTTGCTTGTATTTCACCACATAGGGAAATGTCTCAATGAATTCGAGCCATTTAGCATGTCTCTTGTTCAGCTTACCTTAGCCCTTTAGATGCTTCAAACTTTCATGATCGGTGTGGATCACGAACTCCTTGGGCCATAGGTAATGCTGCCATGTTTGCAACGCCCGCACAAGTGCATACAACTCTTTATCATATGTCGAATAGTTCAACTATGCACCCTTCAACTTTTCGCTAAAATAAGCGATTGGCCTCCTTTCCTGCAAAAGAATAGCACCTATGCCTATACCAGGCAATTTAAGAATAGGAGCAGTACATAATTTATCCTTCAAAGTATTAAATGCATCCTCTTGCTCCTGTCTCCATTTAAACCCAATTTCTGTCTTAACAATCTCATTCAAAGGTGCAGCAATGGTGCTAAAATCTTTCACTAACCTTCTGTAAAAGCTAGCAAGTCCGTGAAAAGACCTTACCTGTGAGACTGTTGTAGGAGTCGGCCACTCCCTTATGGCTTGTACCTTCTCTTGGTCGACTTTGATTCCCCTGGAACTCACAACATAACCAAAAAAAACAACGCTATCCATGTAGAATGTACACTTCTTTAACTTAGCAAATAGTTTTTCAGCCCTAAGAGCCTCCAATACTAATCTAAGGTGTTCAATATGCTCATGTTCATTACAACTATAGACAAGTATGTCATCAAAGTACGCAACAACGAATTTTTCTATGAAGGCACTCAATACATGATTCACCAATCGCATAAATGTGCTAGGCGCATTAGTCAAACCAAATGGCATTACCAACCATTCATACAATCCATATTTAGATTTGAATACTGTTTTCCACTCATCACCTACTTTCATGCGAATTTCATGGTAACCACTCATGAGATCAATCTTAGTAAATATTGATGCACTCAGAGCCATCGGGGCCAGGAATGGCTGTTAGTGTAACATGCCCAAAAGCCAATCAATGGATGATTGTTTGTAGTCATGTATACACATCAAGGTTATTCCAATAAATATCATTTATGAGATAAACGCTTGCACATATTTATAACCCTAGAATATTTTATATTCTTAAATGTCCCTAGTCGATTATTATTATGGATGGGTTGTAATAATAAATTAAGACTAGCGTATGTTGAGAATTTATATATGATATCAATTCTACATACGGGTACAAGTTAGAGAACTTGTGGACTGGACCGACCCACATAAGAACGCTACATGGAACGTTATATGTTTGTCGATAGCGGTTCTTATATGTATTGTCCTTAGACCTGAGATCATCAAGGTTCCCAACATATGAGTCGTATACTTTGATATTACTCTTGGCAATTTCGTAAATCAGTAGACCTTAGTGTAATCATTGGGTATATGATAAATGTGTAGTGGGTTTTGTATGATCTAGAGAGGATTCGTCCAACCCATATAATGGGTATATTATCGGATGGTTTCTTGATAGAGTTGAACCGTAAATGCAGGGCCATGCTCGGATTATGATATGGTGATATCATAGGTATCCGTTTTACGTGGTTAACTCGAGGATCAAGAAACCAGGATTGAACATATGCGAGATTGACATATTCCATGTTTCGTGTTTAATCTTGATAATGGGACGAAGGGACGATGACATATTTGCGAGGCATATGAATCAGTACTGATCTTGTCGTTCGGGTAGCAATGATGTGTTGCTAGACGCCGCTCTTTGCTTATAATTGTAAATGAGTTTACAATTATTGCTGGACGTTACAAGTGCCTACAGGGTCACACACTTAGAGCCGTTGATTCGAGCTGGTGGTTGAACCATGGTTGGACCGTGGTTGAACCAGGTATTTGAGTTTGTGGTTAGACCATGGTTGGACCAGGGTCATTTTGGGCTGGTTTGGTTCACTAAATATCTGATTTATTGAACCATAATTAGTGCCAAGTGATGTGTAATCCCACCAAGAGTTAGTGGAGACATGATTAGCTAAAAGCTAATCATGTTGGCGAAAGGTGTTGGCCACCTTGTCCCTTGCTTTTGTGAGTGGGATTAGACTAAGCATAATCTGATTATGCTTGTGTCTTCTTCACTTTGAGTCTAAAAATTTTCAGAGGATTGAGCCTTGAGAGTGTCTTGAGAGTTCTTGAGAGTTTCAGACCATACACACCTTCTTTGAGAAAGAAGAAAATACCACAAACTCTAGCTTCCGAAACCTGCTGCTAGCACATCAGTTCGGGGGTGCTCGGGTTGGTAATAATGTGACGATTCCAACTAATTATCACGGTTCGTGTGGATACCATAGAGGGGCGGGATTGCTATCCGGCTCTTGCTGATTCGGATCATCAGTTGGGTGAAAGACCTCAACCGAACCAGGTATGTTTTTCTATAACTCGGTTTACTCTGTTTCACATGGATTCTCCATGAGTACCGGGATTTCTGCTGCACATTTAGTTGCATTTGATTGTCAAATTGCATGACCCGGATACTTACAGTGGTAGCGGAGCCTTTTGTGAAACACTAAACCGAATTAGTTGTTTATATGTATGATATGCTATATGTGATGTGGCTTGATCTTGATTGTATAAGCAACATAACTTGATCATAGTTTATTATGCTTATGTTGATAGTATGTTTAAAATAGATCATTATGATTCTCAAATATGTGATATGGTGAAGTCGGATCCGTCAAAGGTGTTTGACAGCAAGTTCTTGATTGGTATATGATATCAATCAAAGAGTGTTTTTGGCAGGATGTCGAATGAGTTCGACAAGGTTGATTGCATGGTATATGATACCAAAACATCGATGTTTAAGATGTAAACATCGATGTTCTCTTTGGTCTATTGTCAGCCGAGGGGTCAAAACATCGATGTTTAAGATGTAAACATCGATGTTCACGGTCAAAACATCGATGTTTAAGATGTAAACATCGATGTTCTGAACATTCTGCCAATTGTTTAGAGTTCCAGAAACTTTAAACATCGATGCTTAAGGGTTAAACATCGAAGTTCTGGAATCCAGAAACTTCAAACATCGATGTTGAAGTGTCAACATCGATGTTCTAGAATTCTGAAACTCCAAACATCGATGTTCATGACCGAACATCGATGTTCTGAGATTCTGCTAACTTACTTAAAGTTCCAGAATTCTCAAACATCAATGTTCTAGGGGTAAACATCGATGTTCTGAAATTTTTCCAAATAGTTTGGAGTTCCAGATTCTCAAAACATCGATGTTCTGAGTCAAACATCGATGTTCTTGTTTTGCCGATTGTCGGCCGCGTAGTCAAAACATCGATGTTTATATTTTTCGCCTGGGCTCCGTCCCACACCCCGCAGGGGCTCTGCCCCTAGACCCCGCAGGGGCGCTGCCCCTTGACCCTGCCCGCTAACCGGCTAGCGGGACCGCGTGCTACCTTTGTGTGGCGGCTTATATTGCATATGATGCATAGTTATTGTATATGCGATATATAATATATTAATCACATGCATAATTTTTATGTATGAAAAAAATTCGGTGACAAGCACTCATCTATGCTTAGATCAACACTTGGTAGGTTTGCCAAAGCAAAGTGCCAATGTTTATCCTAGCAAGATGTAAATATTAAGTTCTTCTTGTGTTGCCTTCCATGATAAGCACTCATCAAGGTTAAGATCAACAACTGGTAGGTTTTGCCAAAGCAAGGTGCCAATGTTTATCCTAGCAAGGTGCGACGCGATAATTGTAATATCGGAACTGCTTATTACGGTGTTGAACTTAACTAGGTCATCTTAATAGGATTAAGGACTTAGAGGCAAGGAGTTGAGCTAAGTCTATAAGATAGACAAGAACAAGTGTTGTTCACTCAACTATCCAAGAGTTACATGAGATGTAATTGACAAGAGTTGTCTACCTAAATAGCTATGAAGTAAGCGATCAGCCAAAGCTGACTTATCTAGTAGTGAA
>JAKUCV010007448.1:102809-148550 GCA_028386065.3 Turnera subulata | reverse complement strand
TTGTTGGGCCGTTGGGCCAGTTTTGATATGTTATTATCGGACCATTGGGCCGTGTTGAGATATTATCGATGTTTTCATTATGGGCTGTTGAGCCCAAGTTATTGTGATATACACTGTATGCTTAGGCTTGTTGGGCTGGGTTGTCACAGTTCCGGCACGTGTTTACTGTGTACGGTAAATACGGGACGGGGCGTTTCATGACATGTCAAAATGTCCATGTTAATAGGACTTAATTGATCGAATCAAAAATTTATAGGAGTCAATTAATATTAATTTATAAGTTATAGGAATTTTAAAGATCTTAAACCGTAAAATCATAAAATTTTTTATTTTTCAAGTTCTAAACCCTAAAATACATAAAATTGCAAATCTTAGACTCAAAAAACTTAAATCTTACATCTTAAAATACTAAAATTCTAAATTTAAAAATTTTATGCTCAAAATTTATAAACGTTAAATTTTTAAATCTTAAATCTTAAATAAATTTTAATTATTAAAATTGTGAAACCTTAAATTTTGAAGCCTTATATCTTAAAATAATAAACCTTAAGGTCATAATTGTTAGATCATTTATCGTATAACCCTGAAACTTGAAAACCTAAAACATTAAACTTAAATATTACAACCATGAAATATTAAATTCTAAAATACTAAAGTTTAAAACATTAATGTGTAACTCGAATTCCTAATATTAATCCTAAATTCTGAACCTTAAACTTTAAATCTTAAATCTAAATCCAAAAATAAAACTCAAAATTTAGGAATTGGGAAGGTTTTAGAATTAGGTTTTCAGGTTTAGGATTTTAGTATTTTAGGATGTAAGGTTTAAGATTTAAGATTTTAGTATTTATAATTTTATTATTTTAAGATTAATATTTTATAGTTTAAAATTTAAAATTTTGGAATTTTTGTAACAGCCCGGGTAAAAATTTGGATTTTTACCGGGACTGTAGAAATTGTTTTACCATGATTTACTGTTGAATTAATCTCGGGTAATTAATTCGAGGTAAACGGGAGTCGTTTTTCGAACCGAGAATTTTCCCGCGCTCGGGAGCATCTTCCTAACTAACCGAACCTCGGTTTTCAGTTCCGAGACTTGGACGACGTTCAGGAGGATTAATCGGATTTTCCGAGCCCAAGTTGTATTTTTGGACCCGGGACGGAATTTGTCGGAAAGACGGGAGTATCCCTGCGTCTACGAGATTCCGACGCGAGAATCCGGACCGGCCATATGAGGCTTGCCCGAGCCACTCTTCTTCCACCTCTTTCCTTTCTCTTCCTCTTTCCCGGCTACATTTCTTCTCTCTCCCAGTTTTTCCCGGCCACGTGGGCCCCACTTCCTTCTCTCTTTTCTTTCTTTTCCTTCCCTTCCTTTCTTTTCTCCTTTCTTTTCTTTTCTTCTCCATTTTTCTTTCTTCTCAGCCGCCTCACCCGTGACCGACACTCCCTCCCCACTTGCTCCTCTTTTTCTCTTGTCTTCTTCTTCTTCCTTGTCATCTTCATCTCCCCCTTAATCATTCTCCTCCCCACTACCCGATCTCCTCACGCCTCCCCTGCATCCTCCCTCTGCACCCTTTCCCCTTTCCTTCTCCTCCTCTCTTCCTTTGTCTTTCCTTCCCTCATCACCGCCGGCCGAAACCGACCCACACACACCAACAACCACCCTCCACCGGCCATCATCATATCACCACCCGAGAGCCACCAAGCGCCGCCACCAACTTCCCCTTCCCTCTTCCCTCCGTTATTCCATGTCCTCTCCTCCCTTCGCCGTCGTTGCCACCACACAGTCGAGCCCCTCCTTTTCTTTCTTCTTCACCACCACGTACAGCCACTGGCGTCTCCTCCTCCATATGCGAGATGGCTGCAGCCAACGACGGGAAACAGAGACCGTCGCCGTCTTCCACCCACGCACGGCGAACCACCCCGAGGTTGCCCTTCCTCTGCTCGCAACGACCAGCGCAGCCGCGCGCCTCTTACCGCACCGGCCGTCGTCTCTCGCCCGTCAGTAGTGCCGTCGTCGCCCCTTCCAAGTCACGCCGCCGTCGCCAACAGCATCAGTAGCCGAGCGCCGCCCACCTGCACCCTCCTTCACCTCGCCTCGCGTGCAGCGACGCCGTTCCCGTCCCCGTCCATTCGTCGCCGCCGCTGCATCACCCAAGGTGAGCTTGGGAAGAGATGACCCGGATGTGGGTCACGGGTCGGGTTGACCCTGTTCTGATGGATGGGTTTTGTGTTGGGCTGTGATGTTGGGTAGGGTTTAGTTGATGGGTTAGAGCTTGTGGGCTGGTTTGTTGTTTGGGCTTGATTTTTGGGCTTGAGTGGGTAAGGGCTTGGGTATTAGTTTTGGGCCGTGATTTAAATTGAGTGGATGACAGGTTGGGTTGTGGGCTGTGTCTCATGGGCCTGTGCGTGGGCTTACACCTGGGCTCCTATTGGGGCCTGGGTTAGCACTGTACAAGGCCTGGGCTGACACTGTTTGGAAATGGAATTGGATTTGATTATGAGATGATGTAATTGTCACTTGGAAAGTAGTGGTACGACTAGATGGTTAAAGACTAGTTCTGTGGTGTCTTGCTAGAGGGTTTGTTGGTTGGGGTGTTGACCCCGGATTTATGATATTGGGATGTTGATCCCGGATTTGTGATATTGGGGTGTTGACCCCGGATTTGAGATATTGGGATGTTGATCCCAGATTTGAGATATGGGGATGTTGATCCCGGATTGTGGTGGGGCCTGGCATCCAGAATTAGTTAATAACCAGGTACGACCCTAGCTTGTCCAGTGACGGGGCCCGGAAGATAAAATTGGTAATAAAAACTAATAAGTAATCTTTTGGTCTTGGCTTTGATGTGATTAAGTGAGATTCCTTTGACGTGTTGGTTGTGTTAGATTCCTTGATGCGTTGTTTGACTTAGATTCCTCTGTTGTGTTGTGTGTGTTGTTTCATCTGTTGATGGTTGCATTACTTCGAAAGTATTATGGTTGAATATATCACTGTTTATCTTTCGTCGGTGAGCGTTTCGGACTCACCCCTCGCCTGTGGGGTTTCATCTCGTAGGATGAGTTGTTTCATGTACAGGCTTAGTGCATTCCAGACAGGCTGCAGCGTTTCCCTTGGACAGGCTTGGATCCATAGATTGCATGTGTCGCATACAGTGTTAGTGAGTTTAAGTCTTCCGCTGTGCATATTGTTATTGTTGTTGGGCCATTGGGCCAGTTTTGATATGTTACTGTTGGGCCATTGGGCCGTGTTGAGATATTATCGATGTTTTTATTATGGGCTGTTGAGCCCGAGTTATTGTGATATACACTGTATGCTAGGCCTTGTTGGGCTGGGTTGTCACAGTTCCGGCCTGTGTTTACTGTGTACGGTAAATACTGGTCGGGGCGTTTCAATTTTATTATTTTAAGATTAAAGATTCTTAGAAGTCTTATAATTTAAGATTAAAGATCTTTAAACGAGTCCTAAAATTTTTTAATTTGAACAATTAAGTCCTAATGATGTGGACAATTTAACACGTCAGCATATGACGTGTATAATGTCACGTCATAAGATAAGTGCCAACTCAACAATATTGGATGGAAAACATAAATAGGACTTCTTTAATAAACGGATTAATCAAAAAAATAATTATGAGACTTGATTGAAAAATGATTAAGAATAATAGGACTTTCAAAGCCCTTTATCCGACGATTTTGGGAAAAAAAATTCTAGGTATACATACACTAATTAATTCATACAATTAACTCCGAAAAAAATACTAAGTTGATACTTTCAATACTATTCTGGCTATGTTGTATCATGTGATAATTAAGCTTTGTTCATAATGGATATCTAACATCAAAGTTCTTTTCAGACAGATGTTTATTGGCAATTATAGATTTCCTTTGGAGAGGTGGGAAAAAAAGAAAAGAAAGAGCGACTTTTCAATGTTGAAATGATGATATAATTGAGATTCTTCATCTCTTCTAACTGAAGTTCTACCGTTAGGCCAATTCCCATATTTTGTCGTCATTCTTGTATGATATCTTAAGGATATGTTTTTTCATTAGCCTACCCTCTATCTCCCAATTGTTTCTCCAATATTCTAGTGGATGAATTATACCAGCACGTGGCAGTACTCTGCGAGTAACATCGATGTGCCGTGTGATGAATGCAAAATAAATCATAGTATGTCCAAAAATGTTTTGCATTGAATTTTCCAAGGCACGATCCATATATAATAGTATGAGGTTAGAAATTAGTTTGGATATACATAGTACAATAGCAACGTCACTGAACCGCAGTGTTACCCGGCGCTGATGAAGGGGCAAATCTTCATCTTCTAGTAAGGATGTAGCAGCCACACATAGGAGTGATTTCCGTCAATGTTGACCCAGTAAAATTGATGGAATAGTCTTGGTCATGACAAGAATGTCAAGAAATTACTTATTTTGACACAGGAAAAAGGCTTCCCTAACCTAATAAATTAATTATAGACTAGCAATGGAAAAGTATGCAGGCATCTGGAACGGTGAGAAGAATAATTCTTTCGCTTCAATGTGCAGTTAATTAGTCTGGTTCAGATCATAATTGAAATGAAGCTGTGAATGAGATGTAAAAGGATGTGTTAAGATTATATTTATATATAGGGGTGGATTTAGGGGGAGCAAGGGGGGCCAGGCCCGCCCTAGAATCAATTTTTAGCTATATATGGAAATAAAATTTCATAATATGCTAGGTCGTTTAGTGGTTAGCGTGTTGCTCCATACACTCAACAATGAGAGTTAATTTTTTGCTTCATTTTTTCCCTTTGAGTCATGAGAGTTAAGTTTTTGCTTCATTTTTTCCCTTTTTTCATACAGTATAGTTAACACACCCTATTTTTTCTCATACAGTACAACTCAGTCCCTATTATTCTAAAAGATACTATGTTTTGGCCCCCCAAAAATTTTTTCCTGGATCCGCCCCTTAATAATACATGCATAGGCAATTAGGCATGAACCTGAGAGGCTTGTTCTTGTTGTATAGGATGATTAATTGGCTTTGGACTTAATAGCAACAAATGTACCCACAGGTTAAAAGAAAATCTTGTTGGATCCACCATCGTGAGGGGGGCCATTCTCAATCACTTGTACAAAAAATAATTCAAGTTTTATGAAAAAAATATTAAAGTGTTATTCTTGGTATCAAATTAACTTAATTTTGGAAACGAAGTGGCTAAAATGTTGAGTGAGAAGAAAATTACTGATGTGAGTGAAATAAATGGGAATAGAGCCCCCTCAGCTGGGGTGCAATCCATCAATTCATGCACAGCTTTAATGAAAGCCCAAACGCCCCTAGCCCTATCATCTTCCCTATCTATGGGTCAAATAAATGCCAAAAGGCCCAAAATGAATAGCTACCCCTGAAATGTTTCTGCAGCCACTATTTGACGCTTAAAAGGTCCATGCACCTTGTATTCTTCTCTCCTAGGCCCAACCATCTCCCCTCTCTTCCTGGCACGCTTCGTGGCAGTGTTAAGAAATAGTGCGAACAGGAGCAAACGTGTGTCTATTAATATAACTTTTTTTTTTCCGACAATTAATGAAAACTTGACATAAAGAAGAGGGGGTGAAAGTACGTTACAAGATCACTTTTTATGGTTTTTCACTTCTTAATGCTATGTTTTCAATTATAATGGAACATAAATCAAAATCATGAAGTGAAACCTCCAAAGGTACCTAGCTACCTAGTGCTACAACTTTTATGTGATATATGGTTTCAATAATGTTGCAGGTTAGAACCTAATGGGGTTGGATGAGTTGGTAAGCAGGCTCATTCCGCTTAAGTGAGGGCACACAGGTTCGATCCCTCACGTACGCAGCCACCCCTGCTGGGAGATTCACCCACCACCCGAGGTGTACTACCTGGATCGAACCGGATTAGGCGTAAGCCGAACCGGTAGGGCAACAAAAAAAATAATGTTGCATTTAGATAAAAGAAATAGATTCTTTTATATACAACTTTGTAATCTTAATTTCACCATTTATATTTATATGTTTATATATGTTTTTGTATTGGGCACATGCTGCTCAAACAAAAACTACAGTTCAAACCGAAGCTTTTAAAATTAGAAAACATCACTGCATTTTCGTCTATTGCATTGCACCAGTGCTAGCCCTGCATGCGGAGTCTGATCCATCTTTATTTTCTTATATATATAGTGCCCAACCCAAACTGTAATATATATATCTAGCTCGATCATCATGGGCAGAAGACAACCTTATAGTTAGTTCCTCCAGGGCAAGTGAAAGTGCTGGTCTGATCATCCTTGGGATAACTATAAGCATCAGGACACCTCTCCTTGAAGAACCTAGAAAACGGAGTAGGACTACAATTCCCACTAGTGCAACAATACTCGTCGGTCTTGAACACAGTGCATGGATTGTTACATCCACCTGGTGCCCTCAACTCATTAGGGCACTGCCCATTTATATCTGCCGTGCACCTTATACCTCTACTGCACCCACCTGATGTTGGGCTAAACTCCAATGGAACATTAAACCCATCAACAAGGGAGATGTCAAAGAAGTCGAGGTTGTTGAATTGGTTCAGGGCATATTCTGCCAGGGTATTTGGTGGTGAACCGTACCCCTGGCATTCTAGGCGTCCACAGTCTCCTGTCTCACACCGGCCGTTCCCGGAGCCGTCGAATTGGCAGTTGGTTCGGGCCCAGATACGGGCTCCTGCTGTGCCCGGGTCCACGTCGAAGGACCATGTCCCGCCCTGGTTAAGTTGCCTACCGCCACCCGGGGAGGCAGCGGCCCATACGGTGTAGGGACAGTTATTTGTGACGGCAAAATTTGCAGCCTTTACTGTGGTGGAGGTTAAATGGAGAAGGATAGTAAGAGAGGAGATTGTGAAAAGCATAATGAAAAGCATAATTTTTAAGGAGCGAATTATGGTATTTTGGGGTTTGCTCTAGTACGTAGTAGATAATTGTAAGTTGTTGGATGCTTGGGGTGTGGGGTGTGGGGTGTGGTATATATAGGCCAGTATATATATTGTGGCTAGTTGATTAAAAAAAAAAAAAAACTATAATGTGGCTTCGTCTCTTTTTCCAAGTTAGGAAAAGAAGCTAAGGATGCAATTAAATATAAGAAAAATTCCTATCCTAGTTAAGGCAACGCTTTGGTTTCCCATTAACTAATTCCATTTATGTTTCCTCCCTCACTTTCCAGGCCCATCCCAAATTGTCAAAAATCCCATGCGTGTAATGTTTCATTAACACATACATTCGCCAAGCTTCAGTCTAGCTAAGTTCTTAATACTTGGTTAAAATTATTAAATATGTTGACGTTGAATATTGATTTGCTCATGTATGGTCCCCCAATCCTAACTAGCTAGCTAGGATAACCCCATTCCAAAATTTACCAGGAATTGATCAACGGGGGATCGACGATTTTATTTGGTTTTTCCTTTATCAAAGGAGAGAGGTACAAATTATCAAGTTGAACGTCAGACTTGATAAACTCGCCGGTCATCCCCCTGCGCCGCGGTTTAATATGCCCTAGAGCGGGCCTTGAAGTGGCTTGAAGTGATGATTTTTTAATAGTGTTTTTAGTTGAGATGCCAAAATTAGACACGGCCATGTGACAATCCGGAATTGGAACATTCATAATCTTCGCTTAAATATGGATCTTATTCTCCTAAATGGAGCCTAAGATTTGGTTAAAAAAGAATCAGGTTCTAATTAGCCCAAATTCAAGGTCATCATTAATCAACAAATTTTAAATTATAAAATTAAACAATTTTTTTTTTGTCAGCAAGCATCGATATATATTGATCATACAAATAGAGAGTTTGTTACAAACACAGTTGTCAATACATGACCAAATTAATATTACAGACCATTTAGAAAGGAGAGATGGATCCTACAAGCAAATTAGCAATAATGGAATATTGTAATCAGCAATGGAAATCATGTTTCCGGATTGTTGACTTGGCTTTCATCACATCGGTGTTAGCTCCAAAAATATGTGGCTTAACCCTCTTGCAACAGCAATGGGACGGCAATTCCCTGGTTGGGACCAGGATATCCTTCTCGGAGGCATAGCACTCTTTAATGTCTTTGGAAATCGACATTTTTAACACATTGAAACTAAGGTCGATGTGATTACCGGCTTTGAACCTAATGGATCGCCATAAAACACTGGGGAGGAGTCCACGCACAGCCTCCACATCCAGTTTCTCCTCAACCAAAAATAACACTATAACAACACAAAAACTTGGGTCGTCATCCTCTTCATCGTCATCGTCATCGTCTGCATCGTCGCCGCCGTCATCTCCAGCGGTTCCACTATCACTTCCACTCACCATAGCCATAACAATATGACACTAACACAAGGGAAATCGGATTCGAAGAAACCAATTTCCACTAGTAATTTCCCAAACCGGGAACAAATAACCAGTTAACTGTTGACAACTTCACTCCTCACCAAGAGGAACTTGATTTTTGCACAAGTAGGGAAAAGAATAAAAGAAGAGAAGAGACCATACCAGACTTTATGGCAGAGGTGCCTAGCTCGGCGGTTTCCGACGACACCGGTCAACCGGTTGGGAAGAAGAAAGCTATGGCACCGCTGAACATGCAACTTAGACTGAAAGAGACCGATTCCGCAGAGATTAAAAAACGTTTATACCGGGTATGTCGAACTAGGGTTTGGAGATTGGAGGTTTGTTGAGAAGAGCATATCACACAAAGATTCAAGAGGGATCTGAAACCCAGTAGAGAAACATGTTTAAATTACGATTTCTACATGTTTTAATTGGCTACATAGTATGGATCTGAGTGGATTTGGTGTTTGGGTGAGGGTATGAGCCAGAGGATGACCGTAAATGGGTATAACTATTTTTATATTATATAAAATTAAACAATAATGCAGAAGTGAAAGTAGAATTTTATCTTAATTCCAACCATGCACACTACACAGTACACACAATGTCATTTAAAGACTTTACGTCGGGAAAAGAAGACACCTTCCCTTATATAAGGTGATCAATAGTTTCCAAAGATAACGGAATATTTTTCTTAGAAGCTCCTTACTGCATAGGACGACTACCACCCTTCACCCTTTGATATTTCAAATTATAATTCCAATGCATGTTGGATTGTTGGATACCATAGATTTTTGAACTCGCAAGTGGATGCAATAATGTAATGTCTCATTAATTTCTTGCTTGGAATTCTACCAATACATCGTGTGGAATGGGTACATTACATGTTGGCCCAAAGAGTTGAATTTTCTTCGATGTTCTGTGCGCACACTTTTTCTTCGGGCTGACTTGGAGTCAACACCACTTTATTCTAGTTAATTTTATGGTGTTATCAAAAAAAAAAAAAAAAAAAATTTACGGCCTAGGCTCTCAAAATTGACCAAGTCACTAATTAGAAATCGGACAACATGCAATCCATCATTATTGGAGAAAACTCTTATGTTTCATACATAAAAATAAAAATTAAATTCAAAAAAATATGTATTACACTTGATCTGCCTTCACGGCCAATGACGAGGCTAGACCCAGGGGCAGATCTCGGGAAAAATTTTCGAGGGGCCAAAATATACTATTTTATACATTAATAGGGACTGAATTGTATTGTATGTGTAAAAATGAAAAAAATGAAAAAACATAATCATTGCTAGGACTCAAGCCCAGGCCAAACATATATAATGCAAGGAGCCAACCACCAAGCTACCTAGCAATTTATGATTACTTATTACCATACATATACAAAAATACATTCTAGGGCGGGCCTGGCCCCCCCTTGCTCCCCCCTATATCCGCCCCTGGCTAGACCTATCATCGCCGGAACCTTCAAGCCCTCTGGTGAGGTGACGGTTGGATCAAGCGTTGTCGCCACTTCCACTGGAGAATAATGGACCGAGGAAGGAGGAGGACTCCCGTAAGAGCTCCCAAGTGCTTTGTCATGCCTAGCAGGCGAAGAATTATGGGGCGCCAGAGAGGTGACTCGGAGCTGGTGGTGGTGGACTTCTCCATTCGATGATGTGGTCAAGCTTGGCGAGTGAGCGGATGCGGTAACGCTATGCCTATCGGCAGTGGTTTGTAGACCCGCCATAGTCCTTTTCTTTTCTCCATTTTTTGAAATGAAATTCGAATCATAGAAATTGTCCAATTTACCTTGAAATCCCAAAACAAACTGAAAGCAGCACTCATATATAAGAATTCAATGAAATTTGGAACGGAAAATAGGTAGTCATGTCTAATAAACTTATGCGGTTGCCACGTTTTTTTTTTCGATGCTAAAAGAGTATCCCAGTCGACTACCGGACTAATCTCTCCCCGTGGCTCGATGCGTCATCCTTGTGAGGTGGGACCACTACCAATAGCATAATTTCCATATACCCGCTTCCACCAGGACTCGAAACCTGGACCTTGAGGTTTAAGGGGGAATGCAGTACGTTTTACCTCGGTTGCCATGTTAATTATTACTATGTAGCAAACGATATCAATGGCCAGATCACACAAAGGATTGTTCAAAGTGTTCAATATATATAACAGAAAATTTCAAGCATCGGAATTTAAACAAAATCAAAATTATACAATTACCAGCAGTACTCATCAGATACACCACATTCCAAGTCATAGAATGATTTTTTAATAAAAAAGAAGACCAAAGGAGATATAATTGAAGTTTTGGACTTCAATTTTAATGACACCTTCATACTTCCCTATGGAATCACACCTTCTTTTGTCACCCTGTACTGAACTCCAAGAAGAGACCTACACCTGCGCCAACGCCCAACACGATAACCACATAAAAATCCATACCATAGGTACGAGGGTCATATCTAATTAATATTAAGAAGCAATAAAGTGTGAGTTACACTTACACAACAAATTGCTACCAAATAAGGCAACTTCCCTTGAGGTTATCAATATTTTCCAAAGGTGATGAAATTTTTTTTAAGAAGCTCCATAGGATGCATTTGGAATACGGAACAAGGACGGGCGCCAGTGGACTAGGGCCCAACAGGTGGATGTTTGGATCAATGGACTCATTGTTTACAAGGGACGCATGTTCTCACGGTTTAGGGCAAAAATGAATTTTCTCGTCCTCTCGAAATGTTGTGGACAGAACACTATGTTGTTCTCAACCCAATTTTGCCCCTGTTAATTTTCCCAAATGCCAAAAAAAGCCAAGAATATAAAAATATCAAATATATATATATTCATTCCCTCCCCTCTTTTTTTTTTTCTTTTTCTTTCTTCATCTTGCTCTCCTTACCTCTTTTCCATATTTTTTTACTTGAAGTCTCCGAATCTACTTGCTGCGACGGTCGATAGCAAAGGAAGAGGAGGAAAGCAGGGGAGGAGGAGGCAGGGAAGGAGGAGAAGAGGAGGAGGCAGGGAAGTGGGAGAAGAGGAGGCCCTGGCCTTGATGGCGTGGTGGACGAATCTTGTCTTTGGTGATGACGGCGGCGGCGAGGAGGAAAAGGAGAAAAGAAGAGAAGGAGATGGAGGGGAGGCAATGGAGGCAGAGAGGAGGAGGAGGGGAAGGAGGAGAAGTGGAGGCCTTGGCATTGACGGCGGCGATGAGGAGGAAAAGGGGAAAGAAGAGAAGGACATGGAGGGGAGGCAATGGAGGAGGAGAGGAGAGGAGAGGAGCAGGCGAATTGGAGGTGGAGGTTGTGACCTTGACTACGCGATGGTGAGGAAGGGTGAAGACAAGAGGAAAAAATAAAAAAAATATTAGAAAAAATAATATAAATTAAATTAACCAAATGTTTAGGAAAAAATCTTAATTTTTTTGTTTATTATTTTTATTATTTTTTACTAATGAATGTATTAATAATTAAGAAATACATCTCATTCTTATTTTTCAAAAAAGAATGCCTATCATAATCAAATCAAAAGATTAATGGTTAATATTATTCCTATCAAATTATATCTACAATTAAATATTATTATTAATGGATATATATTTAAAATAAATATTATTCATATAAACCCATAAAATAAAAATTAAATTCAACAAAACATGTATTAGCCTCGAAACCATACTTAAGATTTTGCTGATTAATAAAAGAATTTTCCTCTATATTTGTGGCGAAATCATTAAGGAAGAATATAGTGTACTAGTACCCAGTAAGGGGTCAATCATATTTTTCATCCTTGTGTTTATCGATTTGCACATTTTTCATCCTTGTGTTACAAAACGGACGTTTTTCATCCTTGTGTTTATTTTTCGGGACATTTTTCATTTTTCAGCGATTTTTCGAAAAGAAAATGCTGACGTGTCAATAAAAAAATTGACACGTCAGCTATGTGGGCCCAAATTAAACTTAAAAGACCCAACCCAATTCACACAATCTGACCCGTTTTCGCCCACGGGTTTTACTCGTTTCCCAATTAACCAATTACGAAAACACCCCAAAAATAATCCAATTCCTAAAAAAAAAAAGAAAATAAATAACACACCCTTCCTCCTTCCTCTCCCCACACCGGTGAATCATCACCACTAACCCAACCTGAAAACTGTACGATAATCCATTTTACAATCCTCAACTCAATATATCCAACATCATCACTAACATCAACATTGCCAAGAGTAACAAGCATCATCTTCACCACCTACACCTCCCTTTTTCTGCTCGTAATATTGTCGCTTCTTTTTGGGATTTCACCCTCTTCAGGCCAATCATGGAGACTGAACTAGAGATCGAATAGTGCATGTCATCGTCGTCGTGTTCCTGCTCTACTTCCAACACCCATGACCACGAGTTCTTCAAGAATGACGCCTGGATCTCCGACCCCCCGGCCCCCATCTCCGAGCGCCATATCCGCCTCCTCCACCACATGGGCCTCTCCTCCGACTCTGCCTTCGCCCGCCGCTCCGTCTCCTCCGATTGCCTCCCCCCACCCTCCTCCCCCTCTTCATATTCCTTCTCCTTCTCCTTCTCCTTCCAGCATCTCCCGCTCCAAATTCGACGGTGCCGCCCCCTCCCCAGATCGTGTCATTGTACCCGCTCCTGCTGCTCCTCCCGTTGCCGATGGCCGTTGCAAGGATGCCCAGATTTCTCCTCCTCCTTTCGGTGTCCATCTATTGCTTTCCTGTCGGTTTGCTTATGGATTCTGTGTGGACTCATTATTGTTGCTTTAATGGATTGTTGGCTATTGAATGGGTTGGAGACATTGGTGGTGGTGTTTAGTTCGGTGTGGTGTGTGGGGGTGTTGGTGGTTCTCCTCAGGGAGAGGAAGGAAGAAGATGAAGGTGTGGGGATGGGTGTGGCCAACACGGTGACGTCTTGGCTGGTTATGGGTTTGTTGTTTTTTTTTTTTCTTTTTCTAGGATTGGTTTATTTTTTGGGGTGTTTTTGTAATTGACAAATTGGGAAACGGGTAAAACCCGTGGGCGAAAACGGGTCGGATTGTGTGATTTGGGTTGGATCTTTTAAGTTTAATTTGGGCCCACATAGCTGAAGTGTCAATTTTTCTATTGACACGTCAGCATTTTCTTTTCGGAAAATCGAGGAAAAATGAAAAATGTCCCAAAAAATAAACACAAGGATGAAAAACGTCCGTTTTGTAACACAAGGATGAAAAATGCCCAAATTGATAAATACAAGGATGAAAAATATGATTGACCCACCCAGTAAGCTTGGGCATGTCTTTTGGGCTCGCACTTTTCAGATGGGCCTACACTTGAACTCAGATGGGTCTCCAATAAAAACCGCAAACACCGATTTCAAGTCCAACAAAGCCTATAACCCTAGGCCCATATCCAATCACACACACTCCTAACTTATCTCCCGCCAAACGCCGTTAACGTCAATCACGGCCTCGGGCAAAATCATTCATTTCCCTCCATCGTTAGCTTCCGTTGGAAGCTGACAGTTCCATGAGAAACTTCCAACGTAAGATATAAATCGTTTTAAAACAGAGCAGCAAAGGCGGTTACACTTCCATAGACACACAGCTACTTCACTTCTGCTATCTTCTCTGCTCATTTTCCTGCTAATTTGTTCTCTCCATTATCATTCTCGTTTACACATTTTTTCTGCAATCGAAAGCTCCATCTATCGAGCCCTTGGGATGTTCTATAAAGTTCCAATTTTGAAGCTCAAGTTTCTTGCTTAATTTGTTGGCTTCAATAGCTCACTTCCACTGAAAAAACAGGTAAGATCGTTTATCCAACCCTAGACATTGTTGGTTTTTACTTTGTGATTTAGGTCAATCACAAGTAAGTCTTCGGCTTCTTCCACTGTTTTGGTGCCTTCTTTGCTGTTTAATTTGAGCTGGTTGCCAGAAACTGAAATTGATTAATGAGGAACTATGTCTTTCAAATGTTAATTAGGATTTATCTGGTTTCAATGTTGCCTTACATGAATTTACATTCTCGGCTCGATATTGGCAGAGAGGGAATTACGTTATAAATTGCAATTGGAGGAGATCATGATCCAAGTCAAGATGGAAGAGGAAGTATACGGTGAAAATCTGGAAGATGAAGTCATAGAGGCTACACCTTGTTCAGTTTACTATGGACATTGTACTACTTACACAAGAAGGTTTGCTTTTCGACATTTTAGGACCATAATTTTTTATTTTTTTTTTTGCAACAGGGAATATATAACTACAGTTTGTTATTATCTTTATTTTCTGGTGTTTGGGCAGGAGAGTTACCGGTCCAACTAGATCGTCAAGCAAGGGATGGTCTGTGGAAGAGGTGAGTTGGTTGGAGGTAACTCTGGTTTGATTCTAGAATGTACTCTGTAGATTTTAAGTTTTGAGATAACAGCTTACTCAGGACTAGCTATGGATTTTCTGGCTTTAATATTTGTATTGAAGAAGATGATGGTAGATGCTTAAAGATGTGGGAAAATTTTGTTGTTCACATTGTGTTTAGCTGATATTAGCTCAGATAATGCTTTATATTGTATCCTTGAGAGATAAGCTTTATTTGCCATCATCTGATGCTGTCAGTGACCTTAAGAAAAAGGAGCTATAAAGAAAAGACTAGATTTTTCTATGGTTTCTAGGATTTAGTTTCTTGGATTGAAATGGAAGTTTGCTGTTGCTGAAGTTTCGTTTCCGATCTAAAGCATCTTGATTTGCAGGATAATCTTCTAAGAGTAATGGTTGAAAGATTCCATGGAAGGAAGTGGAGGAAAATAGGTAGGTAAATCTGTTTTCTGTTGCTTTGATTTTTTTACTGTTCTATTCCTATGCAAGCGATAAAACATTTCATTCCTCTTTATGTTTTTCATTTAAATTCTCATAATACATTCACTGAATAGCACATTTGTTTATAGGCAGATATACTGAATGTAGAATGGTTGCAACATGTTTCCTTTGATTTGCTTTATAGTTTTTCTTATCTTTCAATAGATCAGCAAGTTTTAATCTACATAAGACTGAAAAATGCTGTACATGTGCTTGTTCCAGGAGTTGAAAATTTGATTAATTTTATCCTATTGGCACAGCTGAACTGCTCCCCGGGAGGACAGCCACTCAGTGCTTTTCTCGCTGGACGAGGGTTCTTAATCCTGCAGTTTTCAAAGGGACTTGGACAAAAGAGGTGCAAATAATGATGTTCTTGTTCGTCTTCAAGGCCATAAATAGCTTATCTGTTTTATCTTGCCTTTGTGTATCATAACTGACAACAAATAATGGTCTGCATAATTGTGAGTCAACTTCCAGGAGGATGATTGCATCAGAGAGCTTGTAAAAAAGTATGGTTGTAGGAAATGGGCTGTCATTGCTAGATCATTACCTGGACGAATTGGAAAACAATGCCGAGAGAGGTGGGTGATGAAAATGATAATTCATTGAACTTTTCTCAGGCACTTAATATCTATTATGTACAATCAGATGTCTCTGTTGATTTCCATCTGTTAGATTGTGTGTCATACTCTACAAGCTCCTTGGTTTAGTCATTTCAGTAAAAATCTATATGAGCAAATAGGAATGTTGTACGTTTCCTGTGAGTGAGTCAGATTAAATGCACCAGAAGCTTAAGAAGTTGTGAAGAAGATAGGCACAGATGCATATAGTCTGAGGTAAAGTCAATTGGTAGCTCTGAAATCTTGTGTCAACATGCTGGTTTGGTGCCGAGACCACAAGCATTGCGGTGTTTCAAAGTGCATGAACTTAGCATTTAGAAGCCAGGTATATATATTCAGGAACAGTTCAGAATGAAAAGGAAAGTTGAGGAACTCATCTCAAACTTAATCACTGGAACATGTGACACTGAGAACCTACTAGGTTTCTGGATAAAGTCTGCATTCCTGTCGTACGTAGGACTCATGTTTATAGAGAATCCTGAGCTGGCAATTTTATTTTCAGGTGGCAGAACCATTTGGACTCAGCTATCAGGAAAGCTTTATGGACGGAAGAGGAGGATCAAACTCTTACTCACTACCATAAAATATATGGGAATCAGTGGTCCCGGATAGCAATGTTTCTACCTGGAAGGTATACACAACTGATTAATGCAGTAGAATGAAATCTCTGTTTTCATAATTCTAATTTCCCCAACTAGATAAAGCATTAGTTGGAAATAATTATGTACTGATCTTGATCCTCTTAAATGGATCTGAGAATTTTTATAAGGATTTTGAATGGAAGCAAGCTTCATCTAGATCGTAATGCGCTTGTCCCTGATATATATATATATATATATGCAGGAGTCATAATGCAATAAAAAATCGCTGGAACTTGATAAGGAGGAACTTGGATTCATATTTGCCTCCTCACTCTGCAATGGATTGGCACATGGTTGATTCTTCTAATGTCTGGTTTTGCGAAACAAAACCAGACTTCAGGGAGGTAATGGAAGGAAGACAAAATCCGAAAGAAACAGCCTCTGACTGCGACAAGATGGGGTTGAAGAATAGTGGTAAAACAAGTACTTCAGACCTGGCTCCTGAAATTGATAATGGAGGCCTAAACACAGTAGAAGTAGAATATGGGTTAGAAGGGAAGAATGGGACTAATTCCCGTGGTGCATGTATTGGGTCTGGAAGAACAAACAAAGAAGATAATATCATCAGAAGCCCCCTGTTGGCCTGTGATTTGGAACTTTCCTTGCAAGTGTCTGCTTCGAATGTATCTTCTTGTAAGCCTCTTCAGGCTATTCCTGCTACTGTTGAGTCGGCTGAATCCCCTACTATGTTCAGAGGTTGTGAGTCGGGCATTATTCAGTCAAGATGTGGCAGTAAAACAGAAAAATGGAGTTCAAGCACTTCAATCCATGGATCAAGTGAGGATAATAATCAAGCTGACAACAAAGCTAGCAAAATGCAGATGCACGATAAGGTTACAAATCACAACAACTCGTCCTATGGGTCACCCCTCAACATGTCACAATGTATGTCTGTAGATTGTGACAATCTAGAAGCCACGTTAAGGAATGCTGCAAGGACCTTCAAAAATACACCTTCCATTATGAGGAAGAGAACTTGCAGGAAGTTGGGTTATGCCAGCTCTTCAGATATTGTTGCCTGGACACCTTCTCAGAAGATCTCATGCATCAAGAACAGGGAAGCTACCAAAGACACAAAAATTCTGCATATGGGGCAAGATTTCCTCCTTTTTTCTATAAACAAGGACCTTCATCTTCTGTTCAGCCTGTGACATAATACCCGAACTAAGTACTGGAACCAGTGAACATGAATGTGACTTCTGGTTGAATCATGTATTGGTAAAAACCCAATGGTGATATATGGATATAATCAGGTTGTACGGGGTAATTGCCTTGCAGACTGTAGCCGACTAGAGTCAAAAACTTGGGCGTTACCTTATTCACCTTATTTTGTTATGTATAGTATTGTATTGTGCCTCTCTGATCGCTCTGTAACAGTCTAATAATCAATATCAACTTACCGGATGATTCCAAAATTTACCCATATTAGTTGACTACAGTACTCAGGCATTGCTCAAGGATGAGAAACAATAGCATCTAGACATTTTCTGCATGAAGTGTGCTGCTTTTGCTGCAAAAAACTTCATTGTCTGTGGATATGGACTGACATGTTCCCCCAATTGATGTTTGAAAAATCTTTGATTATGCTTTGGTACTTGTGCTCCCTATCGATTACATATTGTATCTTTTTTACTAGTTAAGAAGACAAAAGCTACTGTCCCCTAAGCCCACTGCCTTGCCCACACCTGTTTGATAGTGTTTGATTTCTGTCAGATTCATATCATTAGGCCCATGTTGTTGGAATGAATCCGCTAACGTCCATGGGAAAGAATAGCAGAGGCAAATCAATTATGAAAGCAGACACAAAATTTGTATGTATTCTTGTATATTATTATTAACACCTGTGCTTTCACTGCAGAGCGGTCAACTTTCTTAAAAGTTTTAATTCTATGTGCTATTGATTTTCTAGTAAAACCATCTCCACGGTTAATTTAGTGAAGGTCTAATGCAGGGTAAGGATATGGATTGCCAATCGTCTCAATTGGCAACAGTTGTTCTCCACTCCACGTACTTTCTTCCAAGTTCCGAAAGGGGGGATTATGAAGATCATATTCTTTTCCATTTGTTAAGAGGATTTACTGGTTTTGGATTATGTTTTTGACTGCTCCCATATAGCTAGGTAGGTGCCTTTTAGAAGAAAGTAAGAGAGTAGGTGTTGAACTGGATTGGATGAGTGAGTGGCTGCGTGTGGGGCAAGGCAAAGCAAAATGGAATTAAAAGCCATGAGGTGTGTTGGTGTGTCCCAGCTAGCCAAGCCAAAGGTGTGCAGCCTGTAAACACGACAACCAAATTATTCTGAAAGCGGCAATCTGTGAGTATAGTAACCGTGAAGCGTGCTTCCCATGCTTTTGTGGGCTATGAATAAATTAATTGGTGAATGAATACCCACGCGACGCGCGCGAGTCGTTCTACAAAAAAATCTCTTCTTCTTCTTTCTTCTCCTTCTTTCTCTAATTAATTTTTTTATCCAAATTTCTCAGTTACCCAAGTCAAATGATATTCTTCGTTATTAACTTGTCTCCCATCATCCCCAACGCCTCTGCCCATCTTTTTAGTTGAGTTCGACCCGAGCGGCTCATTTAAAGATAAAATTCTTTTTGATATTAATGCACAAATTTTGAATTATAGACATTGTTTAAGGAGGATAAAGGGTTGGTTGATTTTTTGAGAATGAAAAATAGAGAAAGGCTTGTAGTTATGTGAAGCATTCCATTAGCCCTTTTTTTTTTTTTGAGCAAAATGCTTGGTGATGAATAGAGGATTATGTTTTCTCAAATTTCATCCAAACTTATCATGCAACTATAGCCACAATAGCTGATAACTTTAAAATATTTCCATATATATATATATATATATATATATATATATATATATATATCATTATTATTATGAATGAATTCAAATTTCTTCTTTCATGTTAGAAACTATCTAATTTCTAACCCTCACCCACTGTTACGATCAAGCCTATAACCCTTTAGATAAACATCAAAGGAGATGCCACTTGTAGTAGTGTTAGCCAAATCCAAAGCAAGTTAATTAATCAAATTAGCACACGCTTAAATAATGAAATTCCTTTGTAATTTAAGAAACTACTTAATTATAATCCAAAAAAGCAAAGATATTATAACATAGAAGCCAACTGTATTAATTGGTAATTATCTAATTATTAATAGGTAACTTTTGTGGATAACGATTTCCTAATCTATTCACAAAAGTTATCTTGTGTCGTGCAATAATGGAAGGGAGATGCAGCAATTAATTGGGTGATGAGGATACGAGTGGATAGATGAATACCAGCATTATTTCCCATCAAACAGTTTGAGGATTATATCATCTTAGCAGGGAGCACACGTCATTTCTATCTTAGGTTTTTCGACAAAAAAAAAAAAAAATTCTATCTTAGGTTCCAACAACCAAATTCCGCCCAAACTTATTAATGACATGAAGAGATCATGCAACATCTTATATCAACACACTTTGGAAATGTTGCGTCAAGAACATGTGGATTGGTTCCTCAATTATTCTAACACCCCAAAGCCCACGTAACCAGCCGACAAAAATTATTTGGCATCATCCAAAACCTTTATCCATTCAATCCTAACTTTCTTTTCCTTATATTCCATGGTGTTGATCACATCATTTTTTTTATAATATATCTTTCCTTCTTATTCCATTCTTTACAAAATTCCAAATCCCAATTAACAAACGAGAACTAGAACACGGCAAAATCTTAAGGACTTTTATTGATTAGACGCGCTTTCTAGGCGAGTGGTGGTGGAAGAAAAAAGCGCGCGAAAACCGATCAGGGTTAGTACAGCAGACAACTGTGAACAAAACAAACCAGCTTTGCCTCAAATCTATTTCAAAAAAAATTCTTATCTCCTCCAAAACAAAAGAATCTCCTTGATTTGCTCAAAAAAAAAAAAAAACCCATATAACTCTCCATTTTGGCTTCCCTTCCTTTCTCCAACAAAGATTTAAATACCCGTCCACTCTCTTGCCCCTCCTTGTAACACACACACACTTTAAAGTAAAAAGCAGCAGATTTCTGTGTTCCCCTTTTTTTTTTCTTTTTTAACTTTTACAGATTACAAGTTGCTCATTTTGGGGTGGTGGGTAGTGTTTGTACTTTGTACTAATGGGTGAAAAGACTATTCTTGTGACTGGAGGTGCTGGGTTCATTGGTACCCACACTGTGGTACAGCTACTCAGGGAGGATTTTAGGGTGTCGATCATTGATAATCTTGATAATTCTGTGAAAGAAGCTGTTGATAGAGTCAGGGAACTGGTGGGTCCTGAACTTTCTAAGAATTTGGAGTTCAATCTGGTAAAGTTCTCTTCTTTCTGTTTGTTTATTTTTTATATATATAGTTCCGATCTTTTATGATGAGTCTTAACTCTAGAAATGTTGGGTGTTTTTTTGTTTTTTTTGTTGCAGGGTGATCTTAGAAATAAGGATGACTTGGAGAAGCTGTTTTCGAAGACAAAGTAAGTGAATCTGCATTAAACCCGTTTCTGTTACTCTAGTCAATGATGGGTCTTCAACCGTTAAACTGAACTGCCTGAATTACTGCCAAAGTTTATAACTTTAGTTCACTGGCTTAGTTAGTTGATCCTGATCCGATCGTAGCTTGGCAATAATCGGATTGTGTTTAAACTAATGGATAATTGGCAATGCTACAGATTTGATGCTGTGATCCACTTTGCTGGGCTTAAGGCAGTTGGCGAGAGTGTTGCTAATCCTCGCCGTTATTTTGACAATAATTTAATTGGCACTATCAATTTGTATGAAGTCATGGCAAAATATGACTGCAAAAAGGTAAATTGGTGTTTTGTTTTGGTTTCTGATGATGGATTGACTTAAATCTAGTTTAAATTGACACATGGAAAGCATATACATCAGAATTTGCAAAAGGTTCATATTTTGAAGGATACTACTACCAGCACTACTACTTATTTCTGCTACTTTAAATGCTAAACTGGATCTGCATATTCGATTGGTGTATATGGTCAATTACAGGGTAGCCACTGGACTGCAGTTCTTTTTTACCACAATTTGCACACTTAGCCCACTCCTTTTTAGATTTGCCAGCATTCTGCTTTCAACAAATGAATTGATGTTCTAGCTAGCTACGGTTATAGTTTGATTAGTTGATCAACCTTGTCAAACCCCTCTGCTGGTGAAAGGCTTCTACTGTATACTGAATTCTTGAACAACTCTAAACGTTACTCATATTTTGGTGCTGCAGTGCAGAATTCTTACAATTTTTTTATGAATGCCCAAGTATTCAATTTTAACCAGTCATTGGGTTTGGAGGAAGCTTAAACTCGAGCTTCTTTCTCTTGTCAAATTCTTAATGAGAATTGTCATACTTTTCCTATCAATAACGCAATACTGACTTCAAGTTTTGCTGCGTATGCAAATAGATGGTATTCTCATCTTCTGCAACCGTTTATGGCCAACCTGAAAAGATTCCATGCGTTGAGGACTTCCAGTTAATGGCTATGAATCCTTATGGGCGGACCAAGGTAAACATTAATCTCTTCCAAAGCATTTTTTGCTGCCTGATATTTGTGAATTTCATATTGTAGATATTTAAGGTTGGATTGTCTAATCCAGTTGGCATGGCTATCTTTGTTGTCTTGCTCCTTAAATCTTCTTCCATTTTGGGATTCTTAGCTATTTCTTGAGGAAATTGCTCGAGATATTCAAAAAGCTGAACCAGAATGGAGAATCATTTTGCTCAGATACTTCAACCCAGTGGGAGCTCATGAAAGTGGTAAACTTGGCGAGGATCCCAAGGGTATACCTAACAATCTTATGCCCTACATACAACAAGTTGCTGTTGGCAGATTGCCAGAGCTTAATGTATATGGTCATGACTATCCCACAAAGGATGGTAGTGCGGTATGTTTTTCCATTTAAACACTCTGAGGAATTCAGTAGCAAAAGGAATTACTATTCTGTTCTTTACAAAGTCCATCTATAATTGCATAGGATGTCGATGATGCATTACCTCAAGTGTACCTCAATTTCATTTCTCTGCAACCACAAGATTGGGGTTTTAAACTTTTCAATTTCTTAATGCACAGGTCAGGGATTACATCCATGTCATGGACTTGGCAGATGGTCATGTTGCTGCTCTTCAGAAGATCTTTACTACAGACAAAATAGGTATCATGAATCTTTATATATATTCTTCTATATTGATCAAGTTACCTGTCTACCAGAATCAGTTACAAGGCAAACTATTGAGCTTAAGTTTTTGAGGAATCATCTCCTAGAATATTTGTAACAAATTGATATCAGAAAAGCTTTATGTATGATGTTTTGGTATGTTTAGGTTGTGTTGCGTACAACTTGGGGACAGGGCAAGGAACTTCCGTACTTGAAATGGTTGCTGCCTTTGAAAAAGCTTCTGGAAAGGTGAAATTCCCTTGTATTCTTAATTTTCTACCCCTTCGTTTTCAACAGCACCAGCATGTTTGGTAAAAATATATATTTTTTTTTTTCAGAAAATCCCAATCAAGCTATGTCCGAGAAGGCCCGGTGATGCAACAGCTGTTTATGCTTCTACAGAGAAAGCTCAGAGAGAACTTGGTTGGAAGTACGCTCTCATCCATTATCTTTCTGATGGTTGGAAATATCTGATTGCATGTTCTTTCACACAGTGGGCGAGTTTTTTACATGTCCTTTTATTCCACCCTAGTCATGTTGGTTGCTCATATCATAATAGCCTTAGTGAATTATTAATCTTGCTCTGATGTTCAACTAGTTGATAAGAATTCTGGTAAATTCAATACATAACAGAACCCATAACAGTAATATTTACGTGGTTATTTCTTTTTTTGGATCATTGTAGATGTGTCTGTGTTATGATTAAGTTTGGTGCTCCTGGCATGTGACTAGTGCGCTTGTGTTGCTTTCAGGGCAAAATATGGTGTCAAGGAGATGTGCAGGGACCAATGGAATTGGGCAAGCAAAAATCCATGGGGTTACCAGTCAAAACCTTGATAGACAGCCATCCTAGTAGTAAAGACCTGTTATACCAACCTCTGCTACATGCCAACCACAATAACTACAGAAAGCTCAATTGTATTTCATGACTTGATAATTTAATTTCCTGTTTATTTCCAGTTTATTTAAGCTCCCTTTTGAAGGTGAGTGATATTGCATTTTTTTCACATACCTCAAACTAAAACTGATGATTTATCAGAATCCTTTACGCTATGATGGCAATCAATAGTTAACGAAACCATTGACAGTGTGTAAGAGTCGACCATTTTTCCCAGGTTCAACCATGAGGACGATTTTAATCTTTAATCATTTTAATGGTAATCTCCAACAAACTTAAATTATCATACAACTTTCATCATGACTGACGCATTGAGTTCAGGAGGTTGTTTGGTGATTGCAAAATGGTACTCTGCTGCGTGTGCATCTACTAGTATTTAGCTTTGGCAGCTTATCCCTTGAACCTGATGAAGATATGAAACTGAGACTACGTTTTTCCTTTCCAGGCCAAGGCTATGTTGGATAGAAATGATATACGTCAACTAAGAATACAAAACTAGCCTTCGCAAGTTTTTATTTCAAATGGGTTGTCTTAGGCTCTTAGCCTGTGGAATGGTTAGTAACTGGACATATACATGTCTGCAAGTTGGCTGAGTTGTGGTTTGTAACTCTATTGCGTACAAGGTCTTCCCTTACCAATTTCTTGAAGTTGTCGTTGCTCAAATTTTCGGGATATGTGCGATTCCTCTATTCCAAATACCAAAGTTGACAGAAAAGTGTGGGTTTCCACTGTCAATAAACTTCCTTGCTGTTTATGATTGAGCTGTGACGAGCTTATATCTCACTCTCATCTTCAACTTACGCAACTTTCCTGTTATCGGGTATTGCACTCTCTCGTCAGGCTACCAGCTCTCTCGTTTACCAATGATTTAAGCCTTAAATTTTCGTCAAAAATAAGGCATCCTAACACTGTATATAAGCTGAAATTCAATGGGACAAGGTTCATCTAATTAGCTGAAACGACAAAAAAGGAGTAATATACTTGAATCCATCAATTGCACTGAATAATTGGACCAAAAAAAAAAAAGTGAGTTGAAATTACACTGAAATTCAATGGGACAAGGTTCATTCATTATAATTTTACGTTGATTGAAATTAGGAGGTAAGAAAACCACAAGCTTATAGTGTTGTTTTCTACTAGAGGTGTAATAAGGAAATAAGATGTCCATCATGTTAAAGCCACAGAAGCCTTTTTCTCTTCTTTTTGAGTGAGAACAAGCTTCCCCTCTGTAAACTCACAAGCTGGAATGGGGACCCCAAGTTGCTTCTGCATCTTCCTTACAACAAATACTTCAGACTCCTCACAGATGGTCACCACAGTGCCCTTCCTGCCAAGCCGGCCAGTCCGGCCAGCTCTATGAGCGTAGTGAATTGAGTCTGTAGGCAACTCCAGATTGACAACAAGATCACATTCCGGAATATCTAAACCTCTAGCTGAAAGTTCATTTGTTACAAGAACTCTTAGCTCCCCATTTTTGAATTTCTTCAGTATCGTTGACCTAACAAGCTTGCCAAGATCCCCATGTAGTTCTGCAGCTTGTATGCCACGAGCCTCTAACTTGAAAACGGCATCTTTTAGTTGCTTATTGTGATTCATGAAGACGATAACACATTTTGCATTAAGCGCATGAATACATCTTCTCACAGCATCAACTTTGTGCTGTAACTTTGTAACACAGTAGAAATGCTTCAAAGCTGGAGGAAGGCTCTGAATCGTTCCTTGAGGCTGCGAACTTGTGTTTTGTCTTGAACTAGTAGCCTGCCCAGTCAGATTAACAGGTTGTGGCGGTGTGAAGGAATCAAGTGGAACGATTTTTGTGGCTTGTACAAGTAGTGGGTCATATCCCCAACTCTTAGCCGCCCTTACCACCGAAAATGGCACCGTAGCAGAGACCATGATAGTCTGACGCTCAGCCCGAGTGGCAAGTGGGCTCTCCCCACGGGGGTTGGCTCCTGATCTCCTTCCTACATGTTCCAAAATCCGCTGCATGTTCTCGCGGAAGTTGAATGAGAGAAGTTGATCAACTTCATCTAAGACCAGGTAACGGCAATTGTGTGTACGTAGTTTCCCAGCTGCACTGATCTCAGCAATCCTGCCAGGAGTACCTACAACAATTGCTGGCTTATTCTTCTTAAGAGCTTCTTCCTGTCTATACCTATTAGCACCACCAACGAGTTGCTGAACTACCCTTTTATTTACAGGTCCCAGCAGCTTCTCAAACTCCCTTACAATTTGCATTCCCAGCTCTCTAGACGGAGCTACAATTACAGCTTGTATCTCACCTTTCTTCCCGGCTTCTTCATCTCCATTTGATGATTTATCCTTCAGGGGTCCAACTTCAGAGAGTATAGGAAGCAGATAAGCCAGTGTTTTCCCCGAACCCGTATAAGACTGTATAACAACATCATGATTCTTAAGAATAGTCGGGATTGCTGAGGACTGAACATCAGTTGGAACTGTAAACCCTTCATAATGTAACCTCTCTATCAACAATGTTGGCAGACCAAGCTCCGAAAAAGACTTTGCAGCAAATGGAGCCATCTCAATTTCACTCGATTTTTTCACCCCAACAGGCCTAATTCCATTTCTCCCAGTAGCCTTCACTCTAGTTCTGGGGACTTCAATAGGAGACTTAACTTTCAGTGTCTCCAATTTATCACTTGGTCTATTGTTGTCTGCTTCAAAATCACTCTTAAAACCCAGGCTTGAAAGAGAGAGTGCCTCATTCTCTCGATGAAACTGACCGAAAAAACGAACACCAGAGTAGCACAAAACTTTGCGATGATGATGACGGAGTGATAATTTCTTCAAGGGTAATGACTCCCCCACGAGGAGTAGCAACCGTGGTGACACTAACGCGGGCATATTCGGTGGATTCCCTAGCTAATCAAATACCATAAAATCAAACTTATAAACAATTCATAAGGGAATCGAAGTTCTGCTCTTCAATCCTGAATATTAAAAACCCTCCTGAATCTGCGGTTTGAAGAACATAAAACAATGTTATCCCATTAATGCTAAAGCAGATGGAAGACCAAAAAAGAAAAAAACAGACAGCAACTACGTTATTCCTTTTTCGTTTGTGAAAAAATAAAGGGTTCAACTTGGCTGGGGCATTTTATCAAACAGCTAGAAGCACGGGGAAAAACAAATGGAGGACTAGAGACAGAGCCAAGAAGAGAACGGAAAAGAAGAACAGGAAACAAAAGAGAGAGAATTAGAGTACCAAAGTACCTCCAAGGTGAGCGTACTCTTTCTATTGGGTTTGCTTCGAGCAAGCAAACCTCTGGTTCGGGTTGGTGTGGTATAATGACGACGACACGTATCTATTGCTAATTTTACTAGCACCACCAAAGCAAACTTCACAGGCAACCTTCAAAAACGCGCGATGCCGGTGATTGGATTCTCGCGAGGTGACCGTTTTTATGGATCCAGTGGGACAAGCTTGGGCCCAGCACTAAAGCAACCTTCTAACACAGCCCGACTTAGGCCCAACATGGACTTACTTCTCTTGCTTTTTCTTTTTTTTTTTGGTAGAAAAAAGACGTATTAAAACTTAGAAGAATATTAGGTTTTTTACTTTTTCCCCCTTTTTTTTTGAGAACCGAAGCATGCAGCTTCATGCATTCATAGGATAATTGTCAGATATAAGGAGCTGTTGGATATGGTTTGGTATACCAGTATCCCAAATACATTGATCATAATTCAAACCCATTTGTGCTAGCTCATGAGCCACACAGTTACATTGGCGATTTAAATGGATTATCTGATAGGTTGAGTAGCCAGAAAGAAATTCCTTTATGCTCAAACGAAAAATCCTGAGCCGATTGAGAGGTATTTCATGCACTTGTAGTGCTTGTACCAATGCAAGACAATCCGTTTCAAGGTGAATGGATTGAAGTCCCACCTGGACAAGAGCAAAGTTTATGGCCATAGCCTCTGCTTCCAGTGGTGTGTATGGACCTGGTACTTTGGAATGGCCACACAATAGAACCTCACTAGTTGAGTTCCGTACTACAAATCCCAGGCCAACTGATGATGGGAGGCAAGTAGCATCAGTAGTAACAGCTACTGTGTGTGGCGGTGGTGGCTGCCATTGTACCCTGGATACCGCAGCTTGCGTGTGAAGGGGAGTCCGGGTTGGCATATTTGCTGCCTGATAATCACGCAACATATTAGCAGCTGTCAGAGTTATTTTTCTAGGATCAAGGGCAGTGCTATTAAAGATAAGATCATTCCTTGTAGACCAAAGGCTCCACATGGGTGACAATGATTTTCTCCAACTGTTCAATAGGCAAAGAAGAATATAAGCCAGATAACCAGGCATGTAAATCAGGCAGTCCTTGCATTGGCATAGAGATTCCGGCTAGTTGCCAAAGATGGTGGGTAACAGAGCACTCCAAAAATAGATGTTGGACAGATTCATCATAATTCCTGCATAAAGGGCATTCAGCCTGTTGGATAATATGTCTATATTGCAAATATGCTCTCACCGGTAATATGCCTTTGAGTAATCGCCAGAGAAAATGTTGTACTTTGAAGAAAAAGATTCCATCATACGGAAGTTATATCCACTCCTCATAGAATAAGCTCCAAATTGTGTATGTGGCCAAAAGAAAACATCTGCTGACATCAATTCTGATAGAGGAAGTTGACATATATTTTCCACATCTTGAGGATAGAACAATGCAGCCACCTTATTAATATCCCACGCTCACTCTCCATCAACAAACAAAGTGGAAACTGTTGCTGTTGAAGATACTGCAGGAGATAGATTTGCAGGAAGCCAACGGTCCTCAGCAATGTGGACTGACTGTCCATCTCCCACCACCCATTTTCCACCGTCCTTCAACAAAGCGCTACCCGCCAAAATACTACGCCAGACATAGCTGGGCTGATGACCCAAAGAAGCATGCATGAAATCAGTAGTTGGATAGTATTTGGCCTTCAACACTTCCGCCACCAGAGTCTCAGGTTGGTGAATCAATCTCCATGATTGCTTCGCCAACATTGCTTCATTAAATACCCCAAGTTTGCGAAATCCCAAGCCACCATATTGTTTTGGCACACATAACTTCTCCCATGAAATCCAATTCATCCCTTTTTTATCTGCATTCCCCACCAAAATCTCCGAGTAGCTGCGTCAATCTCATCACATATCGAACTAGGAAGCAAAAAGCAACTCATTACATAGGTGGGGATGCTCTGAGCAACTGATTTGATTAAAATTTCTTTCCCTGCCTTTGAAAGCACTCGTTCCTTCCAGCCACTCAATTTTTTGCACACCCTGTCTCGTACACCACTAAATATCATCTTTTTGGAGCGACCGATCATAGTAGGCAGGCCTAAGTATTTGTCAAATCGGTCTAGAGCCTTTATTCCCATCCTCCGTTGGATATTGATTACTTGCTGTTCAGACATGTTTCGGCTGGTAGTGAATTCCAATTTGTCAAAATTAATCCTTTGGCCTGAGGCCTTTTCATATGCTCCAATTAAAGATAATAAAGCTTCAATCTCCGGGGTGGTGGCTCGAGTAAATATCACACTGTCATTCGCAAAAAAGAGATGAGTGATTGGGGGGCACGGCGACAAATTCTAGCACCATGAATTTGGCCTGATTGTTCGGCCCCATGTAGTAGGGATGAGAAAGCCTCTGCACAAATAAGGAACAAAAAAGGAGAAAGAGGGTCGCCTTGGCGAAGTCCTCGAGTTGGTGAGAAAAAATGAATGGGGCACCATTGATCAGAATTGAATATTGTACTGTTGTGATACAATGCATAATGAGAGAAATCCATTGTTCAGCGAACCCCAATTTCCGCATCATCCTCTCTAGAAAGGGCCATTCAACTCGATCATAGGCCTTTTGCATGTCTAATTTTAATCCCAACATTCCCTTTTTTCCTTTTTTTTTTCTTGTTCATATAATGAAAAATTTCAAAGGCCAACAAAGAATTGTCTCTTATTTGACGATTACGCACGAATGCACTTTGATTACTACTAATAATTGTAGCAGAACATGACACAACCTATTACATAATACCTTAGATACTAATTTATATAGGACATTACATAAGTTGATCGGACAAAATTGTGATGCTTCCTTAGGATTAGAGACCTTTGGAATTAGTGTAAGATGAGTAGTATTAAATGAGGCTAAAATAGTAGGAGTACGAAGACAGGAAAATACAAAAGAAATTATATCAGTACCTAAAATATCCCAATATTGTTGGTAGAATAGTGCAGGCATACCATCTGGGCCAGGTGCCTTTGTTGGGTGCATTTGCTTCAGGTCTAATTCCACCTCAGTTCTAGTAAATGGCTGCAAAAGGAATTCATTCATATCTGCAGTGACTTTTTGATCCACAGAATCAATAACCCTGTCCACCTCATCACATCCCTCTGTGTGTAGTATATAGGGTTGAAAAGAAATCAGTAAGAATTTTTTCCACATTAGAATTCCCAGTTTTCCAAGTTCCAGAGCTATCATTAAGACCCCTGATTGTATTCCTTTTCTTCCGTTGTGAGGCTTTACCGTGAAAATAAGCAGTGTTTTTATCACCCTCACGTAACCAAGTGGCCTTGGCTCTTTGTGCCCACATTATTTCCTCCTTCCTCAACAAGTCATCCAAACCCAATTGCACCTCTTTCATTTCACCCAAGACAGCCTCTGTTTGTTGTAGTCTTTGTAATTGCAGCAATCGGGTGTTCATCTTCTCAATCTGTTTTGTAATATTACCCAGGGAGATTTTTTGCCATCTCGAAAAAGAAAAGGAGCAAAAATTCAGCCGATTAGGTAAAAAATGTCCTTCTGGGAGAAACTGTGATTGTTCCCACACTACTTGCACCTCATCTCTAAAATGCTCTTCTTTTGTCCACATTGCCTCAAACCTTGGGGTGTGAAGTCCTGCGAAATTAGCGATTGGCCCTTTATCAAATTTCAATAATATAGGGAGATGATCAGAGTGATGCCTTGCCAAGTGTATCAACTGAGCAGAGGGAAACAAATTGAGCCATGATGATGTCGCCACCCCCCGATCCAATCGCTCTTGTATGCCAGCTGGAAAAGCTTGATTGTTTGTCCAAGTCATTGGAGGGCCTGAATATCCAATATCTTTCAAGTCACAGGTACAAAGAGCATCTCGAAAAGGAGCCATTGCACTATAATCTTTATGTCTGCCTCCCTCCTTCTCATAAGCATAGAGGATCTCGTTGAAATCCCCCATAACCAACCATGGAAGTCGGTTATGTGCTCCCAACTATTTTTTCAACTCCCAACTTCTGTGCTTCTGTTGATGATCTGCCCAACCATAAAACCCAGAAAATCTCCATAATAAATCCGTAGCCAAACAGCGAATCAGTACATCAATATGGTGCATGGATTGCAATTGTAACTCCACATCTAAATTTTTCCCCTTTTGGAGGGAAAGTCAAAACGTTTAATTTATTTTTACAAAACAATACTTTTTACATAGAATCCAGAAGTTTCCCTTTTCTTTTCTTTATACCACAAGAAGAAGAGTTTCGGCTAAGTAGAACTAATACCCATGTAAGGCAAAACTACTAACAACACCTGTAGGAATAGCCGGACTTATCTGATAAGTTTTAGAACGCAGCTTGATCATTACGATATCCATGGTTTCCCAAGATTTTGGCACCAGTTGTTAGGACAAGAATATTTGAGAAGTTTTTGAGTCTGCGTGGACCGAAGGGAAGATGTTGACTCCATTAGTGAGTATTGGTGAAGTAAATTTTGGCATGAATCAATTAAGAGATGATAACACATGACAATGCTGATTTGTTCGTGCCAGCCCTTATCTTCTCACAGATCATTCGTCAATCAAAAGAGTTAAATAATTCCAAGAAGAACAAAAAGAACCACGCAAAAGAACTTTATCATGAAGATTTTCTCACGATGAATTTCCATTTCTATTGAATGAACCATTATGGGCAGAGGATAATATCCGGTCAAAAAAAATTGACATCCCAAGCAGATATCTGCGATTCAAACCAAAGTTTTCTGTACTGATGGAAGGTTCAACCCAAAAGCACCTCATCTTCACTTCTAAACTTGTTGCAAGAAAACATTCAAAAAGAACTATCAACAAATACCTCTACCATGAATCATTGTTTGCAAATGTGACCTGAGAAAGCAACTGACTTTCTCTTTTCTGTGCTAATTGTGGAAAAATGATTAACTGCCGATTCCTTGAACTATTTATGACAACCTAACCCCTTCCGTTTTGATGAGTGCTTTCAAATTCCATTAGTCTTCATAATAACCTGCTGAGGGACTTGATGAGCGACTTCAAATTCCGCCTTGTAGCCTCATCCCCCGTGAATCCCAGTATATCAGAGCTTATGTTCTAACATGGTTGAAGGACAAAAAACATAAAAGCCAAGCATCAGGCAAGAACTGAAACAACAAGAAATGTTGAAAGGTTCAATTTCAACCTTACCTCAATATTTTTCAAAGTGAAAATTAGGCTGTAAATGGACTTTTGAATCAGCTCTGTATTCTCCGGTGTCATAATAGATGTATGTGCCTTTCTGCAAAAAGGAATAGCAAACAGAGTTTCCAAGAAAAGTTTAGGGTGGCTTTCACTAAAGAGTGATTTTGTTTAACCTCTGAATTTCAGATTTTCATTTCAAAGGGTTTCATTGTCTGCACGACGACCGTTGTCCCACTATCGCGGAATACATTTCAAATCAATAAATGAGAATACTTTTGACTAAGCTTGTTAAGCAACCACTAGCTCATAAAACCCTACAATATGCTATATTTAATCGAGAAGCATGTAATCAGATAACATGGTTGAACTTGCAATATTCAACTCTAGGTGGTAATCCTGGTTCATATCAAAAAAAAGTGGTGATCCTGGTCCTTAGGATAGTTCCACTAGATGTATACATATATACAAGTAGTGACGTGTGGAAATGAGGGGTTTCTATTTTTCAGCTGGATTAGCATGTTTGACCTTTAAGCTCAAATAACTCATTGTTTGCCAGAGTCAACTTGTCAACCAGGCTGTCAAGCTAGAGTGCCACAGTAATGAATTACAAACTCCACTGGCCTAGTAGCATGCGACACAATTGTTGTTTTATAATATTTGTCCTTATGACCCCTAAATCAAGAAGAAGTAAATTGGGAAATGCTGTTTCATCTCAGTTTGATTACGAGGAAAATAACCTCAGTGCTTTTTCCTGTCTCGGGAAAATTATCTGTGTTTGGAGATGTGAGGCTACTATTGGAGCCCTCAAAGTGAAGCTGGCAGGACGCCAACCAGTATGTAAAATAGACATGATCTAAAAGGTCTGATAATTCACCTTAAATCTTCCGAGGCTTGAGTTATGCTTCTGGTTAGAGCCTCAACTTCCTTCAGTAAACCACTATCTCGAACATCAGCCAGCAAAGGTTGAACATCATCAGCCATGGCTTTGATCTGGGACATCACTACATCAAAACGAAGCATGCATGACTATCTGTTACATTAAGGACAAGCATCAAAAAAGTTAACTAGCAGTAGCAACAGCACTCAGGCATATTCACAAGTACAACAGAACCTGAAATACTGCCTTCCCCAATTTGAATATAGTTTAGTTGCCAAGGTTCAAGGACACTCCTCACCAGTCAAAATGTTACAATACAGTGAAAAATTCTTGTACGTCCTCATTTTAGGAAAATTTGCTAAGTATACACCACATGATTTTGGTCCCCACTATGTTATTGCCACTTAATGGAGACATTCATGGCCAAACAATCAATTAAGAACAAGAGACAAACCAGAGAGTTTTTAACACCTAATTACAAATTATTGAAGATTTTACAGTATCATACATAAACCCTGCTTTAGTCTATTAAAAGTGTTAGATATTAGCTCCAGTCAGCACTTGTGCTGTCTAAATCTGATGACTCAACTATTCCATTATGCAAAAGGTCCCATCCAAGCAAATTGGCCCAACTTAAAAATGCAACTTGTTCATGGACAGAAACTTCATCTTAAGTAGCGGGTTAGGTAAAGACCAATTAGTTCAAAAGACCAAAGAGAGCTTGATAGTATCAGTTTAATGGGGGAAGAAAAAAAAAGAAACACTAAATTTTACCTTCGTAAGCAATGGTTTTGCCTCTTCAATAACAGTAGCAACACGCTCTGCTAGTGAGTAGCTATTGGCAACACCAATTTCCTCAACTTCACGTCCAATACGAGTAAATATGCCCACCAACTCATCCAAACTAACCCCTTGAAGCCCCTTCATCTTTTGCTTATCACATACAATTAGACCTTCTTTAATGCAATTGGCATCGAGAGGTCCAACAGAAGGTGTGGGGATTGGATCCCGGGGCGTGATGTCAATCATAGTTTCCATAAGAAGACCTGACTGGTTCACCTCAACAAGTGAATTTCTGGGTATGATTATTTTATCATCTTCAACCTACAAGATAAGAGGTGACACATTTGACCCAGCATGAAAACAGCAAGACAAATAGATCAAGGTGAGACATAAAACAAAAAACTGAATCTTGAATTGCAAACCTCAACAACTGCTTCAATGCTCCTCAAGGAAGGATTAACACGGATGACTTCACCAACAGTAACCCCCCTTATCCTAACTTGTGTTCCGGTGCAGATACCACTAGCCTTGGCAAACTCAAACACCGCCAAGTACTTCCTGAATCTTGACCGCAACTGAAACCCTCTCAACCAGGCCAAACTGAGTGCTAGAAGAACCGCACCCGACACAAGAAACAACCCCACCCCACCTTCCCAAATGCTCCTCCGCCCAAACCCAAAATCACCAAGTGGCTTCATTGTCTGCCTCCAGAGATGACGAGGGACTTCCAACAAAACTGCAAGTGGATTGGTTTTCTCGGAAGGAGAAGAGGAAGACTGGTCCTGTCCTGTGCTCGACGAAGCTGCTGCTCTTATCCCTGTAAGTTTCTTCCTCGGCCTCACCGGAAGACGTGGCAATACTAAGTTCGAAGGAGAACCACGGGAGCCATTACTGGATGAAGATAACACGGAGGGGAATCTCAAACCATCAACAACCGGATGCACAGACATTTTTCAACTTATTTGGAACGCAATGTCAATATCACAATCTGGGTCAATCAAATCCTCAACAAAGACTCGTGCTTTACAGCTTAATTTCAAAACTGCCTAAACTCGAGTCCCATAATATTCTTTATCAACCGATACGCCTCCATTTTCCCACTAGAAAAAGATTGCAAAAGAACACAGCGATCATTAATCACGAATTAAAGAAATAATCAAACAAATCTACGAGTGGAGAGGTGCTGTTAAGAAGCAAAGAATAAAATGCAATTTAAAACAAACTGCCGAAGGAAAGGGAAAGGGAAGGGAATCAAGGGATGCACCTGACGCTGACGGCCAGGAGTGGTGTGGGAGCAGGAGAGGGGCTCGCCGGCGAGGTCAGTCGACGGAGGGGTAAGGAGGAGGATAAAGCTGCAAAGGAGGAAAAGGAAATGAATCGAAATGCACCTGACCCCGGCGGAGGGGAGGGGAGGGGACGACGGAGGACGGCTGGGGTAGGAGAGGTGGGCTCTGGAGTGGGAGACTGGAGACTGTAGAGAACGGTCCAATTTGTATGATTAAACAGAAAACAATTGAGAGGGTTAAGTTGCGACGGCGCACGACGCATGAGTGGCGTTGTTTCCTAGTTCACAACATTAATTGTATTTTTTTTTTAACACGTTTAAGTGCAATATTTTAATAAAAAAGTTTATTTCGGACAATAAAAGTTATTACACTATAATTAATTTTTTTACATATCCGTGATAAAAATAAGTTAGAAAACAAACATATGCATTTATGTGTTTATTATAGTTTGTGTTAATGTGGATAAGATGTAATTTAAAGGTTTTATACCATTGTTTACATTTTTCATATGAAGCTATGTAATTATGTGTATGAAGTATAAACAGTAGAGTGCTAATATAAAACATGGATATTGATCATACATCAGCTGACATTACATAGATTATTTTAATTTTTTTATTAATCAATGCATATAATTGTATAGATATAGCTCTAATTAAAAAGAGAAATCACTGTGATTTATTTTTTTGCTTTCTCTTGTTTTAGTTTTACTTAGTTTGTGGGGGTGTTGCTTTATTTCTAGGCCTCCACCTTAAAAACAGCGTGAGGTTCATATGAACTTATTTAAAAACAAATCAATTAAATTATTGGATATTAGTAACTAAACAATCAGTATTTTGAAGTTCTATAATGGGCAAACATTCTAACACTATAACTACAAATAATAATCAGCTCATAAATATTAATATTACGTACGATTCAACTTGATAATAATATTTATAAATAAAATTATTTATGTGAGCTATGCTTTATATACCTAAAATTAGTGCATACTTGATAATTTATTGATACTTGTATGAATGTTTGATACTTATAGTATTACTAAATTATCTCTAATAAAATTGTTTCATTTGAATTTCAAACCATAGAGAGAAAGTCTAACTAATTTTTTTCCTTCACAAAGTGATGGCTGTTTATGGTTGATTTTTCACTCATCCAATATAAATTATGTCCCACAACATTTTCAATTACCTTCCGTTAGTTCTAGTTTTAAAATCCTCAACAACTACTACTGGGGCAAATTGCAACCTCGTAATCGGGCACTTCCGGCCAAATCCTACTATTGGTCACTATTTTTTCTTTGCACGATTTAATTCATTTTTTTTATTCTATGTAGAATTGTAGATTCCTCCACAAATTTTGGATTAAACTTCTATTCTATTAAATTGTTTACCAAGCAACCAAAAAAAGAAGAGAAGAAGGACGTGCTTTTTAAAATCGTTCATAATCTATCTTTTAGTATAAATTACTCGAATTCGATGATGAAGGATTTTTGGATCATTTATTTTCTGTTCACACATTGATTGAAAATGCAACATTTAAGACAGGTACCTTAAAAAATTGAAGAGTGGGGTTGGTACCTTAAGGATTTGTTTTCGACGTCCCATGTGTCGCTTTCCTATTGTACCTTACTGACAAACATTAATTAGAGGGTTTTTCTTTTTGTGGTAGTAGATCCAACATTAAAGAGTTTTTCCTTTTTGGGGTGACAAATAATAGAGTTTCTCTTTTTGCCATTTGGTGCAATATATTTGACGATGTAATTTGATATATTGGGCCTACGTCTTTGATCCCTTACTGTGTGTATTGGCCGAAAATGCCGAAACAGAAGAAGGCCTGTGACGTTGCTAAAATGGGCCAAAGTCTGAGCTCAAATAACTCTTAAGCCAGAACGTGGGCTACTTGGGCTCGAAGCTTCTTTTTGTTGGATCAGACTTCTCATCCCTTATTTACTACTGATTTTTTTAATCACAAGCTAAAATTAAAGAAGGTAAAAATAAAATTTTTGAAAGTAGCCCCATCATTCAATAGAAAACTATTTGTATTCTTACTTTTGTTTTTTCATCCAATATCTGGAGTTTTGTCGACTAAATCCAGATCTATCCGAATGGTAATAATTTGTAGTTTAATGAGAGAATATAATATTTATATCTTACCTTCTTAGTCAGGATGGGATTGGTTTGTCCCATGGACAACAAAATGATAGTGACAAGTAACATTTTTATTTCGGGACATTAACAAGTATCACCCCACGATGGATTCTTCGAGGATCTATGGAAACTAGAACAATCCTTTTGAAAGTGCATGGAAACAAAAGTTGATTTTCACCACATGGCACAAGGAAAATTGCAGGGGGTGGGGGGGTTGGTCCTCCAATATCTTGAGCCCACCTCGGGCATTTCTATTCACACCTTTTTTTTTAAAAAAAAATCCATTAAACCCCACTCATTATATGCCTATCCATGCCATTGGTCTCCAATTTTCTCCATATGGACACACGTCAAGGACTGCCAATCGGCGATCGACCACATCTGTGTTTTCAGGATTTGGATTCTCTCCTGTACAGTATTCAACAGGAGGTTGATTTGTTTAATCAATGGCCCTAAAATATTTAAAGTAAGAAAAATTAAAAAAATTAAATAAGGTAAAAATAAATTCTCACCAATGATTTTGAAAATTATGGTCACGATTCAACCAACAGGACATAACTTTACAGGAGAGGATCTCAATCCGTCTTTTGATTCAAAGTAAATTTTTTGTCACCTTACACAGAACATCATCGCATGTTTGCTGAGTACAGTATAATAGTGGCAAAAGAAGATTATTGATTCTTAAGTTGCAATCCGAGCAATCAAACGTTCTTTTTTAAGTTGACAATGGTTATTGATGGGAAGGTCAAGGAACAATTTTTATTGCTAACCAAATTGGTGGATATTGCTGTAAACATATCTTCCCGTGCCAAACAAAATCTGCAGAAGGAATTACCTGAACGGGAGAGAAAAAAAAGTGATATCCAAGAATAAGAGTATTATCCTTCCGAACATGCAAATAAATCTGAAAAAAAAAAATGAAGCACCTAAACTCAAATAATGATGCAAATGCAATTACGGAGATAACATCCAAGCATCAAAAATAGTGAGTGAATCCATAAAAGCTCAATTTGATACGTGAACAACCGCACCCAAATCTGATGATTGGGGTGATCTGCTTGTGTTTGTATACAAATTAATATTCTGATTTTTTTAAAAAAACTTGGAGGTGCTACATACAATACAAATGAGTAATGACTACATCCTAGACAACTATTGTTGTAACACCTAGATTTTCCAATGAGTGCGACCATGATAATAACCGGGACTGAAATAGAATTTTCGGTTTGTTTATCATATTAATTTTTTTAAACTTTCTATATTATATTATTTTTTTCATTCAAAAATAATTTCAAATTACTCGAACCATGACAAACAACAGAAATTAATTATTTCCTCACTATTTTTTTTTGTCCATAATTAGGAATGAGGTTGATTGACTGGGGAGAACAAGATCTATTATTTGGCATGCATTTAACTTTTAAACAAGTTTATTTTTGTATAAACCACACTACTGTCACTATAATGGTTCCGCAGAAAAAAAAAAAGAAAAGAAAAGAAAGAAAAGGCAAGAATGAAGCATCAGATATTGAAAAGGGGAAAAAAAGGGACGAGAAAGGAATGGAAGAGGGAGAAACTTCTGGAAAGAACTGAAAAGAGGAGAAGCTACCACTACTCACCCTACACACGCGCACACATGACAAAACAACCAAAACTAAACCACAACAACAAAGAAAAGCAAAAAAAAAAAAAAAATGTAAGAAAGAAACCTTCTTCTTCTCGCACCTTCCCATCAAAAAAATCCATCCCCCACACATGGGCCCTACTCCCTCTTCTTTTCCCTTTTAGCCCTTACTAGCCTTTCCTTTTCTTCCCTCTCTCCCCTTCCTTTTCCGTAACTTTCCCTCTCCTTCTCGAACTCGCGATTTTTCTATTCCCTCCCCTTATCATTTACTCCACCCCGAACCTTCTAGAAACAACAAAAACCTAACTCCTCTCTCTCTCTCCCTCCCTCTACACACACAAACAACCTTTCTCTCCCTGAATTCCAAACAACAACAACGTTGTTGGTGATGATGTCTTTGCTGTCTTAGCTTTACTTCCCTCACCCGGTGGTTGTCTTTCTCTTCACCGGCATCGCTGCATCTCTCCATCGATCGGTTTCGTGTGAAAATCCCACCATCACCACCTGTGGATTATTATTTAATTCTTTTCTTCAGGTAAATAATTAAGATTCTTGTTCACATACGCTACTAATCTCTCTTGTTTTTAAGAAGAATCTGGAAAAACCAACGTAGATGAATCCGTGAGGGGAATCTTTTCAGTTTTCGTGCTACAAAATAAATGGTACTAGAAGCGGGTCATCTTGTAATAATCTGTAACAGATGAGTGTATTATTTGGTTGTTTTATGTTGTTTATCCTTGCACTTTCTGGCAAAAAACCAAACGGATCCTTTATTTACTGTTCCTTCGGTTTTGTCTTCCTCCTCCATCTAATAAAAACTATCCCTTCATTTCCCAGGAATTATTCAGTTACCGGTTCATAACACAAAAAGCCTACGGGTTCGGATCTGACGTTGAACCGAACCCACAGCGAAACCCAACCCCACAATCCATGCCGCCATTGCCCGTGGAGCAGACCGGGGAATCATCCGCCGCGGGGAGCGGCGGAACAGGAGGAGCGACTGGAGGTGGGAGTGGCGGTGGAGGCGGAGGAGTGGAGTCACAGAGATCCTTGCCTACCCCATTCCTCACAAAGACTTACCAGCTGGTGGACGACCCATCGGTCGACGACCTGATTTCGTGGAACGACGACGGATCCACGTTTATTGTGTGGCGCCCCGCAGAATTCGCGCGTGACTTGCTCCCTAAGTACTTTAAGCACAACAACTTCTCTAGCTTCGTCCGCCAACTTAACACTTACGTACGTTAATTAACCACCACCACCAGACAATCTTTTCTTTCTTCTTAATTTTATCCAATCAGAGCTATTTAGTCCGGGATTAATTATTAAGATGAAATGAAGATTAATATTGCATGTAAACTTTTTCTTGATAATTTAAAATTGTTGTGCTCTTTGTGTGTAGGGATTTAGGAAAGTAGTGCCGGACCGATGGGAATTCGCGAACGATTGTTTCCGGAAAGGGGAGAAGGGCCTCCTCCGCGACATTCAGCGGCGGAAGATCTCGCCGGCCGTCGCGGGCGCCTCCGCATCCGTCGCCCAGGCTGTGGCGGTGACTGTCGCGGCGGTCCCATTGGCTGCTCGCGCTGTGTCCCCGGCGAATTCAGGGGATGACCAGGTGATCTCGTCGAATTCGTCCCCTGCGGCTACGGTTGCTGCGGCCACGGTTTCCCCCGCCGCCCCTGGGCTGGCGCGGACGACGAGCTGCACGACGGCGCCGGAGATACTGGAGGAGAACGAGAGGCTGAGGAAGGAGAACGTGCAGCTGAGCCACGAGTTGACTCAGCTGAGGGGGCTGTGTAATAACATACTGGCCCTGATGAGTAACTACAACTCCGGGCAGTTCGATGGGACTAGTAGTAATAACAGCCATAACAACATCCCAGAGGGGAGGCCGTTGGATCTGATGCCGGCGGCGCTGCAGCAGCAACAGGCGCCGACCGCAGCGGAGGAAATGGCGGTGAGCGGGGGTCCGAGGACTGCTGGGGCAACGACGACGGTGGCGACGGCGACGGCGGCGGGGGAGGAGGAGATAAGCCCGAGGCTGTTTGGGGTGTCGATAGGGGTTAAGCGCGTGAGGAGGGAAGAGGAGGAAGAGAGAGGAGGGGGGAGAGATCAGGTGCAGTCGCAGGAGAATGAGCAGCAGGGGTCTGATGTGAAATCAGAGCCGTTGGATGGGAGCACGGGGAACTCGGATCATCACGACCCTCGGTGGTTAGAGCTCGGGAAATGAATGATTTTAGTAGCCCTCTCTTTGGGCGGGGGGAATCCAAGCCGCAAAGTTGACCGGGAGATGGGGGAAGAGGCGATTGACACGTGTCGGTGATGATGGAATTGAGCGAGGTTGGGCTTGGTTCTCGAAAATGTGACTACTTTGTTGTCCCTGTCTCTGCGGTTAAGTGAAGAGTCGCCATCTTTGTCTTCGTGGGGGAAAAGGAAACAATGTCTTGTTGGTGGGTGGTGCAAATGCAAATGTGGTCAAAGAATCAAACACCCACATTCTCGAAACGGCGCCGCATTGGAGGGGAGAAAAAGGTGGTTGGGTTGTTGGCTGCCGCCAATGGTGCTGCTGGTTGGGCCTCTTTTGCCCCATGATTGAGTAAATCTTGACGGCCTGATTTTGGGTTTTGTGGCTGGTATTATAGGTTGGAAATTTGGTGGGTAAAGCTTTTCTCTTTTTTCTTCTTTTCTTTTTTGGGTATTGGCAGACACAGGAATGTGGTAGTCTTCTCTTCTTGCTCTGTTGTTCAATATTTTCTAACATGTGATATTGAATAACCTTAGATACATATATAATAATAAGAGTAATGTAAAAGTGGGAAGGCTGCTGCTTGATTTGTTTTTGTATAGGGTTTTGTTTAACCTTTTTATTGTTGAGGTCAATAGCCATATGCGCACGGGGTGTCCTATTCTCATTTAGACAGACAGACGTGGCATGTTTGCTTTTAGGATGTTGTTCTTGAAATATTGTTTTAAGCAGGCCAAATTTGAAATTATTAGCTTGCGTAATGACTCGAGAGATTAAAGTTTTGGATGAGGATGATGTTTTTGTTTGGATATTAAAATAAACAAAGACGAACTTGTGTTATCCAGGGCGGGTATTATCACTTGTTCTGTGGGATGGAACAAAATCTAGGGATGAGTTCTAGTCTGTCACGGACATATTTTCTTTTTCTCATTAATGGCTATTTGTAACTTAACTCTAAAAATCTGGTGAGACTGGTCATCAAGTAATAAGCAATTTGGTTCAGGTGTGCAACCCTTTCTTCTTTCCTGTAGTGTAGAGGTAAACAAACGACCACGAAAGATAGCGACGACGAAGTTTAGATTTGGTTCAGGTGGCCGACCCTTCTTTCTTACTTGTGTAGAGTTAAACAAAGTTTAGATAAAACAATTGATAAGAACTGACGGAAGAAAATGAATAACTCAACGTATAAGTAAAGAGAGAAAGAAAGGAAGAATATCCACTTAACCAGGTGGTAAACCTTTTTTTTTTATATTATAGTTTCCCACTGGTATCCCGGACCAGTCCACCTTTAAGGACATCAAAGGCACCAGACTAAATCCAACTCAGCTCGGGTGGCGCACTTAGGTAATAGTGGATGAGTCTCCCAAATGAGGTTTTCTGCGTACACGAAGACTCGAATCCGAGACCTCGCTTAAGCGGAACAAGTTGCTTACCACTTGAACCAACCTTAATTTATTCCCTCGACTTAAACTTTAATCAACCAAAAAATAGAAAGAATTAATATTAGAAAAAAACAAAAGCCAAGTTAGCGAAATGCTTCAATCTCACCCACCCGTTCACGATCAGCTATAGGCCCAAGGAAAACATAAGATTTGCCACCAGGCCTCTAGCTTTACAAGTAGGCCCAATACGCAGAGGTCGTAAATGGCCTTCAACTCCGGACTTGCGGTGATGCAAATGATTCCTGTTTGCAAGCCCATCAAAATAATCAGAAATTCAATTTCCTCCTCAAAGTAGGCTAACCAAGAAAGGTTAAATTACCTTATATGTCCCGCAATTTGTTAAAAATGCTTAATGTTTTCCCTCAAGTTTTTGTCTGATTAAACTTATCCTATACCTTTGCTAAAACTGAATGTTAATGTCCTTCGGACCGGAGATAGCCCGTTTGCTGGCACGTGGAGCCGTGGCAGTTTGTCAGGGCGGGACCCACTACTAGTCGGGCTCCAAAAATAACAACGTGGTAAACATTTTTGATGGAAAAAGAAATTAAAATAGAAAAAATGTTATATTTCTAAAATAATAAAAAATTATTTTTGGAAAACTTTTGGTTGACTGTCTGTGAAATGTGGATGTAAGATGTGGTTCCAATCGACAATCATGTGGAAAAGGGCGGACTTTTCCCCCTTTCACTCTTGAATTTGTCATACCTATTAGTATTTTTAAATTCAAAAGAAAATAGAATGGTGGGTTTGTCACGTGATGTGAAATAATGTTACGAGGCGAGGATTTTCCCGTTTGAATGGACGACGACGCTTCCATTCAAGACGACATCGAGTACTTAATTAAAAAAGTTCGTTTCGTGGCAATTGTTTTTTAACTGGTACTACTGCGGGTCTCGCCACATGTTCGAAAAATATAATGTCTGTTATAAAAGAGAGTATAAATATAGTATGAATACTATTTGTACTATATACATATACATACCTCATGTTTTATATAGATATATATATATATATATATATACATGTATATTAGATGGAATGGAATGAAAAAAATGAAGAATCGGGTAAAATGGAAACCCGTTGTGCCTCTGCAGTTTTTCTTTTCTCCTCCATCATCTTCCTCATCTCCAATTTTTCTCCCCATCAAAACACTTAATATTTAACACGTTATCAGCACGACTGTGCTCTACCCAGAACAAACCAGAACATCGTTGTGCTTTACCCAGACCAGAGCAAGAAAAAAGAAAAAAAAAACAGTGCAGAAAAGAAAAAGGAACCAAAACGCCGTGAACAGTGCATCACCTTCAATGCCTCGGTCACTGTTCACGCCGACGAGTTCCACGCCGGTCCTCGTGTCACCGCCACCACAGATCCCTTCTCCTCGCCGTCGCGATCTTGACGGTGCCATCTCCCGTCGTCCTCGCCGCCTAACGCACCGCCAAGGAAGGAGGACCCGACGGCGGATCCGGATCTGTTTTGCCTGCACAACCGGGTCGTTTTGCCTTCCCGACGCAGCCCACCGCCACCGCGACGCTCTTCAGCCGTCGCCCAGCCGAGGTCGTTGCCGCCCTGCTGCAGCTCGCCGTGGTCACGTCACCCGCCGCAGCCGTGATGGGTCACGCCTCCACAAGTCAGGTCGCGTGTTGTGCTCCCATGAAGAAGATGACCCGATTTAACAGTTTAGTCCCTGACGTTTCGTTTTACGCAAGTAAGTCCCTGCAATTCAGTCCTTAAATAATTTATATTCTCAATTTTGTCCCTAAACGAATATATTAATGTTTAATTAATGTTATTTTTTGAGTAATTGAATGTTTAATTAATGTTGTTCTTGAGAATTGAATGTATTGTGAGCTCACGGTGAGTCCCGGAAATTAGTTTTTGGCCGGTGAATAGTGCTTGGCCGGAATCCGGCGATGAATAGTAAATCCGGCAAGGTGAACAGTAATTTTTAACCATGTGAATAATGATTTTAGTCGGAATCCGGCCAACCCGGAAGTGTTTGGCCAGAATTTGATACCTCGGAACATTATCTGGCACGGTGAATAGTAATTTCCAGCGATCGTAAATAGTGATTTTGGCCGGAATTTGATGCCTCGGAACATTATCAGGCACGGTGAATAGTAATTTCCGGCGACCGTAAATAGTGATTTTGGCCGGAATTTGAAACCTCGGTTTTATCCCGGCAAAGCCCGGAATACTGTTATATATGCCCGGAAGGCCTTTGAAACCTCGGATTTTTCCTAACAAAGCCCGGAAGACCGTTATATAAACCCGGAAGGCTGTTATATTTATTATATTTATTGGCCGGCTAAGCCGCCTTTATCGTATAAGCGTATTATATATGTTATTGCTGAAAGATTTATCGAGTAAGCATATTTTTTATGTTTTTTTTTATTTAAATTCCGATTGGGCTATTAAAAAGGCCCCTTATTCATTTCATGGCCGGCTAAGCCGCCTATTTCTTTACGTTTTCATTGGGCTCGTGTAAGGCCCGTTGCATTTAATTTTTAGTCATTTATTTTAATTGGGCTAATTTATGTAAGGCCCATTACTTTTAATTTTTTCGGTTATTTGATTCTTCATTGGGCTAATTAAGGAAAGGCCCATGTTTATTTCTTTCATTTCAGTCTTTAATTTTATTTAAATTATGTTATTCAAAACCCTTATAATTTCCAGAAGAAATTTATTATGGGTATCAAATGCGGACAGGAATTTACATGATAATAGTCTGGAAGACTAAATATAAGAGTCCAGCAGACTCAATAAAAGAAAATACAACGAAGACTGGAAGTCTTACCGTTCAAAACATCCTGAAGATCCTTCAAAGGAAATCAAAAATAAAAACTATTACCACCAGAAGATAGAAATTATATGACCACCAGAAGGTGGATATTATACTTGCTAACCCTGAAGGAGCAATTCAATTTATATTCAATTTATTTTATGTTCAGTTTAAATTATTACGCATTGCAATTTATTTTATTTACTTTTCAGTACTTAATAATTGTTTCTAGAATAATGCATCAAGCATTAGTCTCGAAGACAATGCACAATTGACATCCACAGGGGGAGAATTATATGTGTGGATGTCAATATAACATATTATGACATCTCGAAATGAAAAATGATTAACACGCTTCAGAAGAGCATAAATTCGAATATGTTCCTGAAGAACGCATGTTTTAATATGATCTAGAAGATCGTATATTTACGCGAGTACAGACACCCCCAGTAATAAAATGAATTATTATGGATCCCAAATGAATTGACTCAGATTTATTCCCTGAAGCGAATAAGACAGTATAATTATTTGTGCCTGTGGGCGTAAATGAGATAATAAAT